>OX123183.2:11848908-12410515 GCA_944739405.2 Euclidia mi | reverse complement strand
TAGCACGTAGTGTATCAATGTACTTCTAGTACTATTAATATATGAAGTTAAACGCAAACATTTGTGAGATTGGTGGATATTTGTTACTGTTTCACACAAAAACTACTTATGTGTGAGTAGATATATATAGGTTGTAGAGCCTTGCTGAAGTACTAACCTCTCACAGAAAATCGACGTAAAGTAACGGTACCTAAACTGTTGCGTTTCGTTCGGTGAGTGAGAGTTTTGAAGGCCCTATGCCCTATTTCTTCTCCCTCATCCCACTCCTGATCCTATCCCCATTCCCAACCCCAAGGGCCGGCAACGCAATTGTGACTCCTGTGGTATTGCTTGTGTCCATGGGCGGCGGTAATTGCTTACCATCAGGCAATCCGTCTGCTCGTTTGCCGCCTATTAACATAAAAAAAAACAACTACTGTACTGCCGCGGACAAAAACAAGTCAATATTATCTTTGAGCATAAAAGAGCTGGTACTTCTTCTCAAATTGAATACATCCATTTTGGATTGCCTGTAGATTGGTTATACTTCGCCAATCAAGAGACTGTATAAGATCCTTACAAATCCACTGTTAATAAGTTAATTAAAGATTAATAAGACGAATTCAACTTGATAACGTTAACTACGATTTAACTTGAATGTATTCTTTAGTTAATAATTGATGAATGATGTTATAAAATGTTGCTCTAATGGAAAAAGTTTTAAAGGGTGATATTTTATGTCGTACGTTGTATCGTCCGTGCAGTGACGGATTAAGAATACGGATTGTCACCATCCCATATCATCCCATGGGTGTCGTAAGAGCCGACAGAGGGAGCATACTATGCATAGAACAGCACTGGAAGAAAAGGAAAACTTGATACAAACCCTATACCAACCCGTTTGGCCAGCGTGGTATAGTAGGCCAATTCCTCCTTTCAAAGGAGAGGCCTAGTCCAGCAGTGGACTGTTAAAGGCTGATGATGATGAATATTTTATGTATTTTACAGATTGTATTTGAAAAAAATTAACGAGTAAATTATCGATGAATTTATGCAAGATATATTGGAGCGATGTATCATATTGTGCCTCAAATATGAAAATCAAAATGGGTAAATCTCAATTACAATATAATTATAATCCAATTATTTAATATTAAATCAAGATAACTTACACTGTACGTAAGTATTGTATTTCATACGCGATAAATATCTTATGCTTGAAAAAAATTATATTTTATTAAGAATTTCTCAGACGTTCTATAATGGTATGAACCAGTCAAATTACTGTCTACTTTTATATTCTTTTTATCAGAGATGCGTCTCGACTTTAGCTCGGGAAGTTCGTTTAAGGTTTAGTTGTTTGTGTGACGTAGAATCTTCGTAAAGGAAATTGCAGTTGATTTTGACTGACTGGATACCGTACCTTTGTTGTTGAATACTGTGCCAATTGTTGTGGCTTCAATTCAGATGCTTTTTGATGATTTAATTAGTGATGGTTTTAATGGTAAGTTATGGGCCATGACTACTACGTTTGACTATGCTTTCTCAGAAATACAGAGGCCATGTCATGAAGAAGAACTTAATATTATTTATCTATTTTAAGGACAACGCCTCGGCAACCGTAAGGTAGGGCGGCCCCCAGCTAGGTGGACCGATGAACTGAAAAAGGTGGCTGGGACAGACTGGATGCGGAAGGCTGAGGACCGTGTACTGTGGCGCGTGTTGGGAGAGGCCTATGTCTAGCAGTGGACTGCGATAGGCTGATTGAGATTGAGATTTTAAGGTTCATTAGTATTACCATAATACTAATGAATAAATTAATTTGAATAAGAAAACTCATCCTAGTTACTGCGTACCAGCAAAAGTAGAAGAAACAAACGGATCAGGATGGTGACTGGAGAGGGCAGAGTCATGGGAACCCTTGACTCTGAACTTCTAAACTCGAATCTTTCTCTCACCGAACCAAACATAGGTAATATAAGAGGCACTGTTACTTCATATCTGCGCATCGATATTCTGCAAGAGGGTATACCAAACCGTACATTCGTACTATAGCATACATTAGCATTACCTGATAATTACATTATTTACAAATACCCCGTATCACATTTCTTTTTATAAACTCACTCCTGGTTCCTCGAAGGGGTATGCAGAGGTGTAATATACACCCACATTTCGCTATGACCTTTTAGGTCCTACGTAATTAGGGGGCGAGCCTATTGCCGTTATCGGGCACATTGCCAGACTCCGAGCTGCTATTGAGAATTCGAAAAAGCTCAGTAATATTTTGCTCGACCCGGGAATCGGACCCTCGATCTGCAGACGCATACGCTATCCACTGGACCACGGAGGTAGTACAAATATTAATACCAAGATATTCTACAAGTGGTGATTAATTTTAGCCAGTAAGTGTACGCTTTGTGCGACGAACGCTCAATGGCAGTGTTCAGCCGAGCGGCCAGTCGAGCTAAAACTGAGCTAATCTCATAAGTGCGAGACGGGACGCAATCATGCACTAGTATTAATTAGCAATGGATTCGCGTTTTAGTACTCAAAGGTTCAGTTTTGTGGAAGGGGTGAAGGAGGTTGAACGTTAGAACTTAATTAAGAAGTGAATTTGTCGTATGTGTGTGTACTAGTATCACAGTATATCCAGAAGTTGTTTTTTAACACTAGAGTACACGCGCGCTCTACTATAGTAGATGGGTTGCGATTACTACCGTGCGATTTCTTTATTTTTTATCTATCTCCTCGCCCCTTTAGATAAGCCTCGGCGACTAAATTACGCAACGAATTAGTGTGACGCCTAACTGCGGCGTGTGCAGTTGTGCACATGGTCCTGTAAATTTCCGCCTAAAACCATATTCTACTATAGTAGTACTTGCGACTATTTGCGTAAAAATAAAAGGTAAGTGTAGATTATCTTTCTGTGTTGATTATATTACTATAATAAGCACGTTCTTTACTTTTAATCTCCTTATTTAATATATTTTATGCTTCTGTTTGTTTTCTAATGAAAATAATATAACCAAGGGATCCTGATGCCGAAAATCGTGTGCTGACTTATCTGCAGGAGGAACATGGTGTAATGCGGGACTTTCTGTACAACTTGTCTTTATTATATTATTTGGTCAAACCACTTATGACAAGAAGATTATTCATTGAAAATCTACCATGTGAGCTGAAGAGTGAAACGAAATGTATTTTAGGAGCCACAGATGAGACCAGCAACCGTCTGATCTCCAAAGAATGGGCAGCGTAGGCCATAGGCGTAGGCAAAGGTTGCTAATGTCCTCGAGCTCAAAATCGATCCACAAAAAAGTGGTTGAAGCGCTGTGCGAGGTGGATGTGCCCAGATCATCAAGTCGTACTATGTTTGGAATGTGACGAAATTATGAATAAATCATCCGAAACATTGTGTACTGTCATGTTTGTTGATTTTATTATTGATCTCAATGGACAGTTCCTAAGCTAAGCCCTTGGAAGTGTTTATTTTTGTTATTTTTATATTTTATAATAAATATATTTTCGAAATAACTCATTGCTTTTATTGTAATACTATTTTCTTACAAAAAAAAACCATTTTGATCTTTCTACCATAGTAGCACACGCGAGCAAACTTGCAAAAGAACAGGACGCGTGTACTGTAGTGTTCATTTTAATATATATTCTTAAAGTTCTGTCTCTGTGTCATTAACTCATCACCATCATTGTCGTAGCAACATCACGTTTGCATCTAAGACTTTTGAATTGAATCTGTCTAGGAGACTCGGCACTATGCACTAGTATAACCAGATTTGACGGAATATTTACTCGTACTTTTCCAGAGTCACTCACTCGTCTTAGGATAGTAACATATACATAATACGTAAATATTACACAAACATACCATCATCATTACACATACATCCCTTTACAAAAATAAAACAATTGAAGAAATAAACCATACCGCTATCACACATATTATCTCCAGTTTTATTCAATTCGCTCAAAAGCTGCATAATTAAACCGCTTACATATTCTAATTCTGCTTATCCAAGATAGCATACGTACAGAGAACAAACCTCGCGAAAGCGGACGAAATTAAGTACGAAAAGCGTAACTACTTAAGCTAATATAAGCGTTCTAACGAATGAAACACAGTGAGAAATGTAAAGACACCGTTTGTATGCTAATTCTTATTTGCCGAGAGAGACAAAAACTCCACAACGATAGCGACAAGGGAGATGGGCTAACGCGGTCCGGCCACAGCCTTCAGCGGCGGCGGCAGCGGCGAGCGATTTCGATGTACATGGCGCGTTTACTCTGACGCGACATCGGTCGCCGCGCGGCGTAGCAAAGCGCGCCATGTACATCGAAAACGCTCGCCGCTGCCGCCGCCGCCGCTATAGGCTGTGGCCGGGCCGTACGGCCGCTGACATATTTGCGGCAAGGGCTTTTTTCGGATTCGTTTTTGTTTAGATGCTTTATAGAATACGTAAATTAAGATTTGCATACTTATGTAAACTCACTGCGAGTGAAGAGACGAATTGAGTGCCTGCATTTCATCTGATAAGATTCGTCGAGTTCATTTTGGAAAGCGAATGAGTTGTTGTGTAGCAGATATACTGCCACACTCTGTGATAGTATTGAGAAACGCATCAGGGTGAAAGCAATATACTCAGTCTTTTAAAAAAAAATCGGGCAAGTGCGGGTCTGACCCGCGCACCGAGGGTTCCGTACGCATTTTACCTTATTTGAGATTGGTGCTAATTACGCTAGTCTAAATCTGTATCCCCCCTTCGGATCTCCACCTTGTCGTGGTGGGGGGCTCAGTAACCGTGGATTGGTCACCCGCGGTGAAGCTAAGAGGGATCCAGGAGAGGACGCTCCGCGTGGGCTTGACAGAGGCCTGCGCAGGATGCGTCCAAAGGGGCGGGTGCGAGGGACGGTTCTTCTGTCCCTCGCAGTCGGGTGCGGTCGCGGGAGGAGAGGCGTGTCGGTGTTACGTTGCCGCGCGCCCTATCTCCCGCGACCAAATGGGGGCGCACCATGGTTGCGTCGTGGTTGGGCCGCAGAGGAAGAGGAGATGCGGTGTTGCGTTGCCGTCCTCCCTATCCTCTGCGGCCGCTGAGTGTTTTGGCGGCGGAGCCCAACACCTTCATCCGCCGCCAAGGGGGTTTTGTTCGGGGCCCGCCTGACCATCTGGCGGGCCAATACCCGTCGGGGGGTAGCGAGGAATGCTTCAGCGATACCCGACCCTCCGACACACGGGTACGTGAGGAACACGGGTTGGTTTTTAGTCAGTAAGAGTCTGACAGTCGCCTTCGTCCTTCCCCCAGGGCGGAGGGACTCCATGAGGATTTTCCAACCCGACACCAAAAAAAAAAAAAAGTCTGAATCTGTATGAGCGCCCATACAACTTAGAGGACTATCTTAAATGGAGTCTACTATGTATGTATAGGGACACCCTTTTCCACTTTTATATTTTTTTGTATTTTTTCCTTTATTTGTGCTGTAAGAAGTTACAGCACAAAGAAAGGAAAAAACTTTTATAAAATTACTACTAAAAGCAGGGGCTTTTGGCCAAATTTCGTGATTCTTGTTCAACGGGAACTACCATATAGGTTTTCGACCCAAAACCTATAGGGTACTTACGATTGACCTAGAATTGTCAATTTTGGTCAAAACAAGGTCTTACAGCACAAGTCAAGGAAAAATTCCAAAAATTTTAAAAAGTTGAAAATTAAGGTTAATTTTGGTACTTACAAGTTTTTGCAAAAATCTAATTTTGACCATATCTTTTTATTGGGTTGACCCTGGACTCTGATTTTCATACACCTAATAGCAACCATAGACCTCAGTATCTGGTATAAATTTCAAGTTGCTAGGTCCACCCGTTCCTGAGAAAATGGTGACAGACGGACAGACAGACAGACAGACAGACGGACAAGAAAGTGATCTTATAAGGGTTCCTTTTTTTACCTTGAGGTACGCTACCCTAAAAATACGTAATATGTTTTTTTTTGTTTGCATGCGTACATTATACAATATTCCATGAAGGGCTTTTGAGACGTATAGTAATAGAAATTATAGTTATACCTGATAAAACATATAGAACCGCATTTTCCAGATTTCAGTGTTCTGTAGGGTTCCAATTTGACTATGCTGATAGCAGGCTTCATATAGACTATAATCTTGACTTCAGAAAGCATATGTTTCTTTCTTAACAGACGTAGCTACAAACTATTGAGTTACGTAAAGTACCTAAATAGGTGTAATTTTTAGCTTAAAATCTGATCAACAGCTTTATTTTGTAAATAAATAAATTCAGGTCAAATGAAAGAGGGCTTACAAAGGCCGTAGGTATTTTCATCCAAACCAAAGCCGAGCTCACGTAACCCAGAACTAATAAAACTACCTTACCTACCGAAAATATTAAAGTTCAAACTTATTCGAACAAAACTTAATCAAAAATAAACATGAATTTAAAATTTTCTACCCAACATGAAAGGAAACAAAATTCCAGTCATTAACTCCGGCCCTAACGTGATCACTTTTGAAGTAGTTTATTTAGATTCTAAACTGAAGGCGATCGGAAATCCGAAAGTTGTTGATTATTTCAGCCGCTAAAGTTGCTGAAATTGGAATAGTTCCGGAAGCCAATGTTAGTAAAGGCGCACGCCCACTGCCGTGTAATATTAACATACTAAATGACAAATTAACATAACGAGCGCTAAGCTAAGAATATAACGGCTTGTTAGACAAAGTGGATGTAAAGGCTGGATAAGGACTACATGTCAATTGGGGTAGCAATATACTATTGTGTTGGTTAGTTTACGAAACGTAATTAGGTCAACGAAGTTAGGTAGGCTTTCGAATATATTTTTGTGTTTTCACATAATTAATATTTGTTTTAGTTAAAGTATCAGACTCGAAACATCAATTGTTGAACCACACAAAGTATTTTATCCCGTGTGAGGATCAAATTACCGACCCTCGGCGCAGTTTTATACATGTAGGTCACTTGATTAGATTGGGTTTGATTCTGTTAGCAAATATTAAAACTGGTTAAGATATAATATTTTAATGGTACCAAACATTTATTTTTTGCCTTAATAATAATAAAATACTAGGTACCACTAGAACATAAACCATAGAATTGAAATACTATATTTTAAACTGGTTTTCGTCATTTTTGTTTAATAATAAAATGTTTGGGCTAAATAATTATTTACTTTAGGTATACTACATATACTTCTCTAGATAATTTTACTATGGCTTCCTGTTCGTGAATATATCCACAGAAAAAATATATGTTAAGCCATACAAGACATATGTATTATGATCGCATGTCAATAACTATATCGTTCACACGGTGTGGCAAGTGTTTGAGACCCCATTTCCATTACGTGAATCGGTGACTGATTGCATAGGTACTATGGCCGATACAAAGCGACGTATATCGATAATATTGCTGCTGTAGTACCGTGAATATTATCTTACATATACAAGCACACATTCCTACCGTGCAGTCTTATTTTGCACCTTTCAACATTTTTTTTTGATTTACTATCAACAAGTCACATTTAATAAAAATAGGGTCTTATATTATCGCACACTATTTGAAATAATTTTAGGTGAATAAGTATAATGTCTTTAGTGCCATCATCCTCTTAGCGTTATCCCAGTTTCGTTCTGGGGTCCGCTTACTGGTCTTACCGGATTTGGCAGAATATTCGCTTTTCCACAGAGCGACTGCCTGTCTGAGCTCCGCAACCCGAAGGGATAGCGATATTCCATGGTTTAGACTAGTGTCAGTTGATTAAGAAGGTACTGACGCCCTGTAACGACTGTCAAAGATCTTCCTAACAACCGGGACCGACAGCTTAACCTGCTCTCCGAGACACGGGACAAGCGATAATTAATAATTAAATACGCACATTACTCCGAAAAGTCATTGGTGCGTGCCGTGGAGTCGAACCCGATACCCTCTGCATGGCAGTCTGTTGGTATCTCCATTCAGCTATCGCTGCCTGTATAATGTCTTTACTGTATTACTAAAATATTTTACAAATGCAGATTAACATATTGTATACCATGAGTGTTCCTTGGGAGTGTAGGAGTGCACTAAGAAGGTATTTTCCGAAATTCACATGGGATCGGGATGAAAAAGTAAAATAAAATAAAAATGTATATACTAGTATGTAGCTGTCTTCTAGTTGAATATAATATAATATATGTCTTGCAACAGAAAAATGATTACTGGACTAAACAATTATTTAGTTATTCAAAGATCAAACTTTGTAGACTTTCAAATTTAATCTCAATCAGTCTTTGGCAGTCCAATTGCAATTCATATTCCTTACAAAAAAAAAAACAAGAAAACAGCTTATAACATTTTATCCCTATCACGGCCACAAATTATAGGTACTCAAAAGCAGACAGGGCAAACGCGGTACACATAATTTTAACAGCATAATTCACAAAGCACCTGTAACCGAATAGAAGGCGCGGTGTCATGTCTGTTACGTTCCAGTGCGTCGGGGTCTTTATACAACGTTATTTTATGACGTGTGCTTCGCAAACACGTTTATTTTCCGGAATAGAGTTGTCATGTTGGATTTTGGTTGTTAACACGAATGGAGAATATCTTGCATTGATATTCACAACTCGAGGGAGTCAAGAAAAAAGATTAATTGTTTTGTTTGGATCCGTATAACGCTTGGGTATTCTCGGAAGATTAAGTAAGTTTATCACCTTTATCTTCGTCTCTGACATTTAGTCGTTCTAATTTTATCAGATTTAACCTTGAGGAGCCGTAATATCATTTGCGTTAAAAGGGCTTCCTATTTAAGTGTTAAAATAATTACACTACCTATTGGTGAATACTGTAAAAAAGTAAGAAATGTAGACATTATTCTATAAAAAGTATAGATTTTATACAAAATAAATGATTACGGCAACAGAACTTTTATTTATACGTTTTAATATTAAAGGAAAATATATTTCGTTCTTAAAGAGCTATAACAACTTTAGTCGTAGTGGTTTTATATAGTTGTCGGTGCATAGCCAACTTTCCATTAGCAGTGGCGTAAGTCGCTCTGTTATGACTGTAATTTGTCTATTTTATATTCTCTACATTATTTTACCCGTTTCTAGTTTGCACCAGTCTTGATTGCTTGTTCTACAAACATTATGAACAAGGAAAATTTGTACTATCTGACTTGTAAATTCAAATTGATTTAAGTTGAAAATAAAATAGCTTTAAGAATGTATATAACGTGAAAACATATTAATTCATGATTCACAGGCAGAATAAAGAAAAGTGCTGAGATGATTACATGAAAGTTATATAATATAGTATAGTATGTTATTGAGTAAATAAACAAAAAAAAACAAGAACAGCAGTTTGCTTCAAGCATTGCAGTGATAGATAATTTATAAGTGTTATAGCGCAAAAGTCTATTATTTGTTGGCCACGTTGGCCACACACTCACACGAAAAACAAGACAAACAAGTCTATTATATATAGAGATATTTCTTAGTAAACAAAGATAAATAAATTCCCTTTTTTAAATATTGTCATGCCAGTCACAACACGACATAATACATTCGCACACTAAAAGCTTCTGACGATCTATAAAATATAAACACAAAAAATATAATTATAACTCACATTTACGACTCCATTTTGTGACAAAACATGTCATTCAGCATCAACATAACACCATAATATCAAAGTAATATCCCTGGTCGTATCTCTGCTGCATTATGACATTACAAAAATATATTACTTGGCATATGGGTGTATTTTTGTGGACTACAATAGGATCACGTGGTAATCTAGGGGTAACCTCGCAAGTGCCATTGTTCGGTGGTCGCGAGGATGTATGTTACACCGTAGTGTATCTTATGCTGAACAATTAATATTAGAAACACTGGTTATAATTTTTGTTTGTAATTTGATGCCCAATCTTGGTTTCACAGAAATATTGTTTTATGTGATATGGATGGATTTGATGTATAAGGCTAAATATAAGTACAACGTTGAAATTGCTTAAAATAATTATTACAAATGTGTCAACAAGTTCACTGAGGTAACACGTGCTCAAACCAGTAACTCAAAGTAATTGTCAGTTACTGAGTAGTAAAAAATTTGACAAGTGGGAGTCGGACTCACGCACGAAGCGTTCCGTACTATCTATAAAAGAAAATCACGTTTTTTATATGTATACTTATTTTTTTTACATTTCTAACTGTTTATTAAGAACAGGTAAAAAATTGCTTAAAAAATTCCTTTGTTGTAAGGGGGAGCCTTAATATTTTCATTTTTTTATTTTTAGTATTTGTTGTTATAGTGGCAACGAAAATACATAATTTGTGAAAATTTCAGCTTTCTAGCTATCACGGTTAATGAGATTCAGCCTGGTGATAGACAGACGAACAGACGGACAGCGGAGGCTTATTAATAGCGTCCCGTTTTTACCTTTCAGGTACGGAACCCTAAAAAGGAACCTTGATATATTATTGAAGCATTTAAAATTTAGATTTTTCAGTGGTAAAACTTGTTCCAGAGGAAAACATATTTTTGATAAAAAAAAATATCTGATACAATCGCACCTTTGTAAAACCACTGAACGAAACATAAAACCACGAAAAGCTACTCTTTGCCATAAATACTTCAAATTACATGAAAGTTCTACTATTACAAATCAAAATTCTCAAATTTTTCTCTGCATGTCCAATAACTATGAGCTTTAGCTACTCGTAGAAGATAAAGTGTGCCAACTATATCTGATAGAGACCAAATTTTCATAATCAGAAGCTTTTTAATTTGCATACTGAACGTTCGCAAATTAATTCATGCATATTTTCTGAATGCAACTCAAAAATATTGCTCATTTTAGTGCGGTGGTTATACACTTCTATGATAAGTAAAAGTACCTATCTGACTGAAACGTACCATTCATTATTTTAATGTTATTTGTGGTATAAAATACTAGAAACGAAAATTGTGACAGATTATTTGCGATGCCCATGTAAACTGTGAAGCATGTCGCTGTAAAGTCAAATAAAATTATTTTGTAGGTATATTATGCAACTTCATAGTTTATGATTTTCGAAATTAAAATATTGTGTATAAATTGAAAACATATATTAAAAATGTAATGGGTTCTATTAGAAAAGAGAGCAGGGATCTAGAAAACTTTAGCGGTGCGTTCGCTAACTACGGTGTAAAAGAGGTCTCATTGTGGTTCGTTAATTATAACCAAACGCTTCTGGCCATTTGAAAAATCATCTTTTGTTCCACATTTTTGAGAAACTAGTAGAACTGTATGCCAAATAAAGATTTTAGAGGATTTTTGCCCGCAGTCACCGTTGATCGTGCGCAATAGGTGCTCCGTGTCTTGCGACCCTTAATGAAATTATTTTGAAAAAAAAAGATTTTAGTACTTCTTCCTGGCAATCAAGATACGAAGAAAAAAACGAATTGCTGTAGAAACCAAATTCTCTGGACAGTAGTTGTATTTCATTTGTGTATTAATATTTCGAAACCAAATCGACATTGGAACCTTTAAGAAGCAAGCATATGCATTTTTAAGAGGCCATCAAGGCGCTTGTGATCCCTCGTGGATTGCAGGAGACCCGCTTGGTCATTTGTCTGACAAAATAATAATAAAAGATCACGATGCTTGTTTTATTTTGTTAATTTAACCTTCCTTGATCGTAATCAGTTAGTAGATTCCAACAGCGGTAATCACCATGCCAACCATCGGCGTTACGAAAGTTGCGTTTTAACCTTGATATTGAAGGCCTGACTTAAGATTATTGTGTCTCAATAATAGGTGAAAGGAAATTCTACCTTAACCTTATATTGAAAGAAATTTTAAACAAACCTAAGAAACCTATGAAAAATAATGAGTGAAAGGGATTCACTAAAAACATGGAGTTTATATTTAGTACAAAACGATACTTGATAATACTACATTTTGTATAAAAAATCCTTTGAATACTAAACTTCCTGACTGCCTTTAATAATCGTCGTACGATTAGAAACTTGATCTGTACACGTTAATAGCCCCGACCTCTACTAATTGGGATCTAAATATAACCTACTACGTACTAGTAAATAATTATCATTATGCACAAGCCCCGATTTAATCATAAAATCTAACACAAAGGTATCAATGACAGAACAGCAAACGCGATTTGCTATCATTATCAGCCTTGTTTATATACTATCCTAAAGCTGGGCACTGGCCTCTTCCCACTATGAGAAAGTACACCACGCTGGCCAAGTGCAGTTTGGCGGACTTCACAGTCATGTCTTTCGAGAACTTTATGAAGAACTCTCAGACATGCACCTTTTCACACGATGTTTTCCTTCACCGATAAGCAAGCGATAATTAAAAAATATACCTGCACTTAGCTTCGAAAAGTCATTGGTACGCACCGTGGATTTGAACTCGTGACTGCAGTCATGTGTAGGAATAAATATATTTTTAAACCCATAAGCGAAACTACTTCAACCTAGTTTCATCGGTGGCCCTAGTAAAACGCTTGAATTCACTGACTATAAGCAGAATCAGATTAATTGGATAAAAATAATACGACCAATATTAAGTTACATTCAATTCCATGAAAAGACTCATTCTGTAATATTCTTCTCATAATAAATCAACCCTGCTTGTCCATAGTTAATGCGACACATATTTATTTTGTTGAACAACATTGACGATACATTCATTAGCGACAATATTTCGGGCTTCAAATTAAGAAAATAATACGATGGAAAGACGAACATTTCACTAAAGCTGTGATCACATTAGCGAGTATGACACGAATATGAAGTACAAATGCAGTTCGCTATTAAATACAGAATAGAGCCCTTTACACAGATGCAGCTAAAAGCAAATACAGTAAACAATTTTTTTTTATTATACCCTACTAGCGAGTATGGTATTTTAGAATGTATGTAATTTTCTCTGACAATTAATTAATTTGCCCTAGTGCTGTACTTTGCTACCAATTTTTTGAGATAGTATCCCTTATATTCTGCACCACCACAGCACAATATTCATATAGCTAAAATAATTACAATTTAAGTTTATATACTCGTAACCAATACATATTATAAAAACGCAAATCTTTTAATATTTTTTAAGACATCATGTCAGATTAAATCCTGTATTAATGCGGAATTTATAAACATTACAGCAACTTTATAAGCATTACAACGGGACCTATGAAAATTCAGACATGAAATAACTAGTTCTGGATAACATAAAATGTTATCTTGTTTTGCTATCAACACTCGGCGTGATATTAAATTGTGAGGCAGCTGCTTAAATCACTACACCATTTAAGCAGTCGTACTTGGCTCATCACTGTCAAAATGTGGGCAGTTCACCATGTGTACATGCCTTTAGACACAGTACGTGTTGACTCATTTATTATTTAGCATTGGTAAATTATAATAAATGAGAAACTGAATCCTTATTGTGAAAATTATTCAGAAAAACACCCACATTTCGCCATGAATTTTTATTTTTATTATTTTGCTATTTAATATTCAGTTTTATTTTGCTATGATACTCAAGATTATAATTTGGAATATATTTTTGCTCTCGTATATCAGCACACATACCAGCCTTTTCAATACAGGTACCAGAGACTAGCTGCGAAGCAGTATGTGGCTCTATCCACTAGGCTATCGCTGCCTTAAAGCCGAAACTACCTAAATAAATGTATTTTCAAATAGACTGCTATCGTTGAACATTTTTGTAATCAAGCTAAATCCTACAACAACGTTACTCCAAACATTTTCTTCTTATATTACTTTAACTATTTTAAGATTTCACGTAATCTGAAGCCTATCACCGTTTACCCAACACATTTCTGGAATCCATGCCATTCCAATCTAAGTACCGAAGAAATTCAACCCACTTCCAAAAATATATTTGCCAAAGTGCAAAGGACATTTAAAGTCTACTTCGATTGGGGTCTTACGTAACAATTGGCTACCAATTCAATCGACAGCCATATATTACAAGAATATTTCAATAACCATTCAAACCCAGTAATTACCGGCCGGTTGCTTTAAACTTTTGTTTTGAAACTTTTGTGAATGGTGATTATAATATTTCAATACGCAAACTGGGCACACACATATAACGTTTTATAAGGTGGCTATACAATTTTAATAGAACCAAATTCAGAATCAGTGTTTCAATAATTTTATTGTCGAACAGAACAATAGTAAAGTGCTAGAAACTATAATTCAACAGCACCGTGTCGATTTGTAGATACTCGCTCCCCACTTTGATCCGTTTAGTCAATACATTTGAACTACTCTGTAAATAAGTTGTCGCGAATTGAAAATTGTGGACACAAGGTCCACCTAGAAAGTAATAGGACCCTTTACCCTTCTCGTCTCAATTTTATTTAACATCTTTATGTAAGTAGTGTTACCCTATTTTGCGATGTAGGGAATTTGGAAGAGGGGCTGGTATTATTTATTTGTATTCGATGTTTTTGAGTTATATGGGTTTTATGATACTTTCAGGCGTTTTATGGAAGGATAATTTTACAAGAGAATGTTTCTTTTATAGGCGTACAAAATGATGATGATAGGGGCTGTGTTAATATGCTTTTTGCCTTGACTTAACGTGTTTTGCGGTAATTTATACAGATGTAACAGTATTACCATCTACAATCATAGTAGATTGTTTGTTCTAGTTTGTATTGTACTCGTATGTGTTGTGTCTGACTCCCTATATTATTAATTTCCATCGGTAACTTTACTATTTACCTGCTAATCTACAATAAAATGCAAATTGGTATTGTTTAACAATATTTATTAATTTATTTAAAACTTCATATACACAGAGTACATAGGCGGACTTAACGCCATGGGCATTATCTACCAGTCAACCTGAGAGTGGAGCAGAGAGGAAGGAGTAGGTGTATTTTATAGTAAATTGTTAATATAAATAGTTTAATACATATACTTAATACATACACAATAAATAAAGGATTAACAAATAAAATGATCATTATCAGCCTTTAACAGTCCACTGCTGGACTAGGACTCTCCTTTAAAAGGAGGAATTGGCCTACTATACCACGCTGGCCAAACGGGTTGGTATAGGGTTTGTATCAAGTTTTCCTTCTCTTGCAGTGTTGTACTCTGCATAATATGGTCCCTCTGTCGGCGTAATAAAATACATAAACGTAAATATATATATATATATATATATATAAATATATACACACACACATAATAATAAGTACAATATACACATACTTACTTAAAATTATAGTTATGAGTTATTATTGGATACAGTCGCCGACTCAGCCAACAAGAGTTCCCTCACTTAGGACTTGAAAGTGAGTTTGGTCTTAGCCATTCTGATCTCAAGAGGGAGAGCATTCCATAGAAGGATGGACTGAATATAAATTTTGCATTTAAATTATTAAGCTACTTTTATATTTGCAGTGACATTTTTGTTATTTGAAAGATCTTTTCGTTTGGTAACTATTCCTTGCTATGAGATTGCAATTCCTTTTAACTCTAAAGCCGATTAAAAACCGTAAAGTAAAAATTCATATGCACAAACAGATTTTATTGTCAGTTTTAAAGTGAGAATTTCCCAAAATCCAGCCAGCTCAAACACTCAAATACGGGCACTATTAGATAAATCGTGTGAAAGCTGGTAACTATCGAGTCAGCATTTGAATGCGGAGTTGTCGAGTGGTCGCGATTCGAATCGACATTTGTCACATGAGTGGATTTAAAAGTGCGGAAGCGGTTTTATTAAAGTGTAGGTGAAAGGTATAGAAGATTTTTATGTTGGTATAGCAAAGCGGGATTGCATTCTGTAATCCTTGCTTACTATACTAATAATTATTGTGAATGTGAAAGTGGGTAGTGACGGACTAAGAGTACAAAATGTCACCACCTACACCATCCTATGGGAGTCGTAAGAGCCGACAAAGGGAGCATTATTATGATACAGAGACAAGCACTGTAAGAGAAAGGGAAATGGATGCAAATCCTACACCAAGCCTTTGGCCAACGTGGTAGTAACTAGGGCAAATCCTCCTTTCAAAGGAATGGCCTAGTCCAGAAATCGAATGTTTAACATGGCTGATGATTAGGAAAGTGTGTTAGTTTGTTTATCCATCTTCTCCTATTTATACCGCGATAACCGATTCCGAAGCTTATAGCAAAAGTGTCTTTGTTAGTTCATTTGTATGTCCTTCTTTAACTTTGTAACAGACCTATGTTATTATGATTGTTGTGTGTGGTAATAGCGATGAATACAGATTTACATAAAAGCGCAGTTCTTAAATAATTTGTGTGCCGGTTCATAGTGGGGACTGTCTCCAGTTTAGTTCATAGTTGCCGCCGTTGGCAGCGCTACCGCGCTGGCGTCGTTCTCCGTCTCCCTCGCTCTCGTAGTTAGCTTACACTGGAGGAGAGAGAGACAGCTGCCCCAGCGCGACTGCCACGCTACCAAGCGACAATTTGAGTCGCAGAAAGTTTGTCTTCAAAGCGCCCATATGAAATGCGCCTCTATGTAAATATCTGAACTCTTTGGTAATAGTAAGGAGGCTGGATAGTCACATAGGCTATTTTTACCACGATAATCAACCCCTGACTGCCTCCGTGGTCCAGTGGATAGCGTAAGCGACTGCTGATCGGAGGTCCCGGGTTCGATTCCCGGGTCGGGCAAAAGTGTAACTGAGTTTTTTCGAATTCTCAGTAGCAGCACGGAGTCTGGTGATGTGCCCGGCAATAGGCTCGTCCCCTATTACGTGGGACCTAAAAATTCATGGCAAAATGTGGGTGTAACATTACGCCTCTGCCTACCACTTTGGGGATACAGGCGTGAGTCTATAACAAAATATAATCAACCCCCATGCGGGCGACGCCGGCAGCGATAACTAATCTTTAATATAAAATGGTGTTTTGATTGGACTCATTTCCAAATATAGTGAAAGGTGAATTGCCTACTTTAGCTTATGTTAGTAATTTAATTATTTTTTTAAATTAAGTATAAATCCCTCGATCTTCATTCTAATTAATGCCTTTTGCTTGACCTATACAGTAAAAACTATATAAATTATGAAAAAAGGGCAGCTTTAAACTGATAAATAACCTTATCAGTTTAAATCCTTATAACTTAAAAAAGAATATCTGATAGTATCTTCTTGGGTTTACGCGAATGTTACACATTGAAATTAAACTACAGTTTACGGATTTTATCGCGTTGTATTGGTTTCACTAAGTTATTACATTTGAAACTAAAGATCTTTTGTCGGATGAAAGTACCTACAAGTTGGTTAAGTCAGACCCTACGAACGAAATACTCAAGCAAACTTGTGATATTGTTAAGAAATACTCCGAAAAACTTAATTTGGACGTGAAATATTTAATACCATCGTGTGTAAAACCTCCTCAAATGTATGGGCTACCAAAAATACACAAGGAAAACGCTCCTCTGCGCCCGATAGTTAGTCAGATAGGCGCACCAACTTACAGACTGGCTCAACACGTGGCAAAGGTTCTCTCACCGCTCAGAGGCAATACGAGAGCACATGTGAAAGATTCCTACCATTTTGTCAGTGAAATCAAACACCTACATCTCTCTGACAAGGAAACTATGGTTAGTTTTGATATACAGTCATTATTCACATGCATACCAGTACATGACTGTGTAGAAATTACTAGAAGAAAGCTGACAGAAAACAACATGCCTGAGGAATACGCAGAAATACTCAAACACTGCCTGACAACGGGCTATCTGTTATGGGACAAGAAATACTACATACAAGTAGACGGTGTAGCAATGGGCTCTCCAGTATCGCCTGTTGTCGCTGACATCTTCATGGAGGACTTCGAGGCGCGAGCCCTACAGACTGCCACCATCACACCGAGTTTCTACAAGCGGTATGTAGATGACACTTTCACAATTTTACCAACAGATAGTGTTAATGCTTTCCTAAACCATCTTAATTCTATTAATAACCAAATACAATTCACAATGGAATTAGAGGCAAACAAGTCTTTAGCTTTCTTAGATGTACTTGTCATCAGGAATAAAAACAACTCCTTAAGCCATACTGTGTATAGGAAAAAGACCCATACAAATAGGTACTTAAACGGTGAATCTCACCACCATCCTAAACAGTTAGCTACTGTAGGAATGTCTCTGTTTCAGAGAGCCCGCGGGATCTGTGACAAGAAACACCTGGACGCTGAGCTTCAACATGTCAGGCAAGTTCTGCAAGACAACAAGCTCCGACCGCCGCGCCACTGTCACAGATCCCAGAAGAAAGAAAAACCAGCCACAGTAGAAAGACAACCTGCTGTCCTCCCATACATCAAGGACGTGACCGACAAAATTGGCTACATCTTGAAGCGAGCTTCTATCAAAACTTACTACAAGTCGCCAACGAAGATCAGTCAATTATTACCATCTGTCAAGTGTCAGTTACCCTTGCAAGAGGCCGGTGTCTACAAAATTGACTGTGAATGTGGGCTCTCATACATTGGACAAACCAAGTGAAGCATAGGCATTCGACTCAAAGAACATATAGCTGACATAAAACATTAACGCTCAACAAAGTCTGCTGTCTGTGAACATGTGGAACAAGGACTCAACCACTACCTGCGATTTGATGAACCACAGATACTCGCAAAAGAACATCGTTTTCTTCCAAGGATGATACGAGAGGCTATTGAAATTAAAAAACACCCTAATTTCAAAAGGGAAGATGGTTGGAATGTTCCTCCAGCTTGGGACCCTGTCATAAGGCTAATGAAACCCAAGAAGGACAAAGTAACCAGAAGACCTAAGGACACTGTGAGCTCATTCTGCGTAAATAGTAACACCAGTAGTTGAAAAATGTTCGGGTACTTTGAGATAACTTATACATTCAAGAAAAAGACATATATCACCTCAGTCTGCCGTGAACATGAATTCTGTAAAGAATTCGAAACGTCGGCTAGTTATAAATTAAAAATATAGATTCTAGATCTTTAGTTTCAAATGTAATAACTTAGTGAAACCAATACAACGCGATAAAATCCGTAAACTGTAGTTTAATTTCAAAGAATATCTGATTCCATAAATTAATCTCCTTTAAATTAGGTTGTCAAGTAAGAAAATTAATGCTTGACTATTCTTATAATATCTTAGTCCACTTACAAAACTTTTATGTATTGTTCTTTCTAATGGCATTTAAAGTTTCTATTGAAAACCTATCAATCATTGTTAATAAAACCAAACTTCAACAAAGAGACTTATTTAATATCCTAATGCCAAGTTGAAAATAGACGAACTTTATTTTTAACTTTCATGATCAATTCCAGCCAAAATGAATATTCCGGGTAACGCAACTTAATTAAGTACAACTTTTATAATTCAATGTTAAATTTGAAAGTTTGAGTAAAGGTGTAACCCTCTAGCCTTTATAACTTGTGATTTTAGTGGAAAGACAAAGGGAGTTTTAAAATAACTCAGTGCCTTGTTGATAACTGATTCATGGGATAAGTTTTCAGGTTCACAGGTAGAAGTCGTTCCCGAGTGTGATTTTTGCTTCATAATACAGAGGCAAACGTTACCCAGTATGATTATACAATGTAAACATTTATCTAACTTTGAGTTTTATGTGTCTTTCTTTTTAATCTAAATTAACAATTCATTTTCAGTTCTGTCATACATTGTTTAATATGCTCAATTATATTTAGCACACGTTCCCTAGCGTGACTGTCACGTCATGTTTTCACATAACTTTTCGATTTCAAGTTTAGAGAGAGATTTGATGCGATTGATTTCCATTCAAACATTTCTTCATGTGATTGTTTAAATGAGTTGTTTCTTATACATATTTTGACATAAGCACATTGGCAATAATATATACACCATGTATTTAAAGTCACTGTTTTCCCGAAAAGTATGTACTCAGCCCATGACATAGAAGCTACCTTGTCGGCAGATGCGAGTAAAGCCATCAATCTCGATAGGTGGAGCTTGAAATTTTCTTGTAATGAATACCACGCCTCTAGAATATAGGAAAGTATTTGATCAAAATATTTGAGTTGACGAATTGTACGTACATGTCATCGTTTGTTAACTTCAAAAGCGACAGGCAATGAATTTCATTCACGTTACTATTACAACGAATGTTTTTAGGTCTCAAGAAATAAAATTGTATTTTTTCTGAATCTATTTCGTAGGTAGTAGAGTCTAGCTGATTTCAGCCTGAAGGGGTTTGCTTGACCAATGTGGTATGTACTACTCTCTTACAGAATACTAACGTCACGTAACAGTATCTATACTGTTTCATGCACTTTGTATTCTTGATCCGCCACTGCACGCTATTAACACTTTAATATGCACCAACTTTGAAAAAATGGTAGTACCCCTTGTGAGTTTGAACTTAATTCCTTCTGCGTAGCATCACATCATTATAGACTCACGCCTTTATGCCCAAAGGGGTGGACAGAGTTGTCATATTTCAACGGCATTACGCCAAATGGTAGTGTCCCACGTAATAAGGCTCGAGTCTATTGCCGTTACTGGCACATTGCCAGACTCTGTACTGCTACTGAGAATTTGGGAAAACTGACTAACACTTTTGATCGACTCGGGAATCGTTCGTGATTAGCAGACGCACACGCTATCCTCTGGACTGTTTGTCCTCGCTCCTCATCTTCATATAAACTATTATGCTAATTCCGCCTTCCCCTATTTCTACGGAGTTATTAATAGCAAATATAATATGCTCTGATCTACTGTTTTTCTTATATCCACGAACTAACTTGGTAGCTTACTCGGACCCTCTTGATAACTTAATTGCGGGTGGGTAACATAAACGGCGGTCAGTAAATCAATTAGATTGGACATCCGTATTCTTATTGTTATTACTCTATTGATTATTCAATTTACTTAGCCAGTTGTTCGCTATGCAAATTGTAAATACTTGAGATTCTGATCTTGCTTTTCTGGGATACTGATTCTTGACGTGAGATTGCGAAATATTTCGCATAGTTGTAATATTTTATATCATTTGGCATTAAATTTGTTAAGGTGTACGCGCTTGCGTAGAAATATAGTAATAAAACTGCTAAAGTTCAATCACAATAACGTAATTATTAGACTGTTCCCAAGAACTGGGGCTCGCTGCCGGGCTTCGCCAGCACGCGCCGACTTCCGATGACGCGGTGATCCAAGCCTCGCTCGGATTGGCTCATTTGAAAGGCCCGCCGCCCGACTGGGTTGCTAGGCGGCGAAAGGCGTAACAGTTAAGCTTAAAATATTCTAGGATTCTTAATTCTTCCAAAACTACTAGGAGGGAGAGAGAAAAAAACAAAGAGAGAGAGAAATACGTAAAGTAAATAAATTTACAATAAAAATTGTTGCGCCAACATTGAGGTAACATCTAAAGATCAATGGTCACCAACAAATAAACTGATGTCAAAAAAAATCCTTGTACTTACTAAACATCATTTACGTTCCATCGAGCCAAAGTAATATACAGGAAGGAAGGCAGTACTTAATAATTTTTAGGTACTACTAAAAATAGAGCCTCATATTTTTGCCTCGAGCTATACTTAGGTATACACCCTCATGATACCCGGCAAATTACACCAAAATAACCTTCACAACAATCAAGAAAAGCCCATTTCACATTTTCCTTCAGCAAAGGGCAATAAATTTTACTTTTTAATATCTCAGCGGCCTATTTCAGAGACCTCTTATTGTAATAGATATTTTTCTCTAGATGAAAAGAAAGTCCCGGAATTGCTGAGAGCTTCATCGGTATTTATATAATCGGGATGAAACATAAGGAAGATTGGAAAGTAGGATAGTCACGTTGAGTATATTTATATACGAATCTTGACGTAAGTTGTGGGACAGATAATAACTATTTGAATGTTCAAAATTATTACCTACTTGTTTACTTACAGTGGAACTTACTTTTCGCATAATGATAATTATAAAATCTCAAATAGTATTATGAATGCACAGTGCATGAGTATTGCTAACATATATATACATATAACATAACATTTCTTAAAAGTTTTGAGAAACTTTTATCTTGGAGCAAATTTGATTATGCTAGTAGGTACATAAGTAAATAAAGATACATGACAATTAAAATATGTCGGTATCAGTTGGAAGAATCTTGTAGTATTTAGTCAGCGTTTATAATTTGGGTGTCGTAAAGTAAACGTCTGTTTTATATTAAGTTTCGTTTATTACTGCTTCACACAATCTTGTACAAAGTGTAGGTAGGATACAGTAAAGTGCTAAAATTAAAAAACGTCACAGGGAATAACGTCCACGGATCATAATATCAATTTCTGTGATAACGTCAATAAAGTAATTACAAGAACCGCAAAAAGCATCAGCATAATATCATCTATTATTCATCAAATTTAGTAGTGCTCATAGCGTGACTTGGCTTACTGTTAATAGATCGGCAAAGTTACGCTTGCACAGGTCGCTACTTGGATAGATGACCGCGTGTGTTTACATTAGAGCGCTACCAAGCCTCGGCCATGTAAAGCTGTCGGTCCCGGTTCTTGTCTCATCAGTAGAATATTTAGACCATATCGGAGGCTTTTGGGTCGTCTGAAAACTCCGACACCAGACTTGGTAACACACTCACAACAAAAAATTAAAACCATCTATTATAACCTATCGAGTATCTACAATTCTAGATCTTCATTTTCAAAACTGGTCAAACGTAGAAAAAAGTTGTATCGCTTTATCAACAAAGCAATCTGTGGTCTACTCAATACTACACACCAAACTTGTCTAAACACGTACATCAAACGATCCCATGATATATTATCGTACAACTTTGAAACAAACTTCGAAGGTAGATCGCAGAAGTGCGAATTTAAAGTTGGCTTTGAGTCGTTTATAGCTTACATGAGAGGATCTCTTGTTATGTGACTTGATTTACCGACTGCTTTTATAAGGGCAATTATGTTATTTTTGGATAACGTAATTTTTCCGGAAAGGTCAAACGGAATTTTTAGATGTTTGCCAAAGGTCATACAATTTATAAGGGCAGTTACATATTAATGTTAGTGGCGATTTGCATATGACCAATGTCATAATATATATTCTCACTGTGGTTGACTTTCTTAAAACTACTTTTGAGAGAAGGTTTACGGAGCATTGAATTTCAAACATGAACCATACTGTAAAATAACCAAAACATATAATAATGTGAAAAGCGTTATCTAGGTTGCATCCAAGACTTACATGCCTTGGAGGCCGAGTTCCGCTTACCGGTCCGACTAGATACGACTGAATATCAACTTTTCCACAGAGTGACTGCCGTCTGACCCCTGCAACCCAAAGGGATAGCGATATTCCATAGTTTAGACCATTATCAGTGTATTTAAGGGGACCCACTCCCCGTATCGACGGTTTAACGTGCTCTGCGAGGCACGAGGCAAGCGATAATTAACAATTTAATACGCACGTAACTTCGAAAAGTCGCGTGTGCGCGCCGTGGATTCGAACCCGATACCCTCTGCATGACAGTCTGTTGGTATCTACACTAGGCTATCGCTTCCTTCATGTGGTTTCCAGATCATTCGGTTTAAATGTAATGTCAGTAAAACCAATATTTGGCGATAGAATCCATAAGCCGTAGCTTGTTTTTAATCTTTCAGGAGTTACACTTACTCCCTCGACATTGAATGGTGGAGAGCCACAACGTAAGTTTTCTAAGCGGTAAAAATATCCGATAGAGGATTTCATTTTTACAGCGACAATGTTACAAACACTGTCCACGTCTAACAAACATCGACCAAACTATAAAAACACTATGGAACATTAATAATCGCGCTATCAAATAGTCGCCTAGTAATAGGATTCTCGTTATTAATAAAGGGAACACATTTTTTCTATAAAATGTAGTATTCTTTACGAGGGCTCAACCATAAAATATTTTTGGAGCAGTTATAATTTTGTTTCCTCGAAAATTATTCAGGTGAGTCAAGTATGTATGATACATAGACTCACACCTGTTTCCCGGAGGGGTAAGCAGAGACTACGGAACACCATTTGCAACAATCCTGACATATCTCTCTTGCTTCATTCACTCTCATCAGATTCCTCATGCATGCTCTTCTGTTTAGGGTACTTCTAACCTGTCCTGTTTTCAGGATGTCTCCAATCTGGTCAGAGAACGTCCGCCCAGGTCTTCCCCTTCGTCCTGTCCCTTCCACACTTGCCTTATATATCTGCTTGGTCAGTCTTTCGTCATCCATCCTTTTCACTTGCCCAAACCATCTTAGCATACCTTTCTCGATGCTTGTCACTACATCTTCTTTTACCCCACAACACCCTCTTATCACACAATTCTTTACTCTGTCAGTCAAAGAAACACCACACATACTTCTCAGTGGTGAGTCAAGTATTATTCGTAAATTAGTTACGCCTGATTAGTTGTAGTAATCTTGTATGTTACTTCATTATATTATATGCCACTATTTAGAGTAGTTCACACGCACCACGTGACCACAAACTATTGTTTAGTTGGTAATTAATTGATGGAATATATTATGATTGATAATATAATTATTTGGATATCTGAACAGAAATTATATTTGAGCAAACCATAACTGATTATGATAGGTCAATAAACTCCAAGTCCATCAGTAATGAGAAGATCTGTAGGAGAACCATAGCGGGCGACATAGCTCTCTTAATAGTCAACCTGAAGTGGCAATTTGCACACAGTTCGAAGAACCGATGGCCGTTGGGAAGAAGGTTCTAAAGCGGTCACAAGTTGGACGACGCTAGACAGGACACCGATTAACTTGGGAACGCAGAAAGCTGTTGAATGCAGGTGGTTCAAGATTGGACTGTGTGGAGAACCTTGGGTCTTTATTCAGTTGTGGACGTCTTAGACTGAGATTATCATTAAATGCACTCGGGAGTCAAATCGGTTTGCTTTTATTGCTATGTCAAAGAGGAACTCCAAAAACCCTGCAATATATTTACCAAATCCATCACTAGTGTTTGAAAGCAAATGGGTAGATTGTTTATAGCGAAATTATAAAAAAATGGTTCTATAAAAAAAACATTTTTTAAATTAATATCGAGTACAAGCTAAATATTTGGTAGCCAAAATACATCCGAATATAATTCACAGCGTATCCTCACGGGTACGAACACGACGCTGTTATAAAAGTTGCCACCTCAAAAATAACACAACAAAACACAAAATAATTACTTTCCGATTTGCCCACGCAAGCCGCAGCTGTTTTTAAACAACATCCACAAAATCAGTTACTTTTGCCACAGTGCACATCATACATCATTATTAAAATACGACCTACTTTTAAAACTCCCAATATTTTTCAACACATTTTCCTGTGCTTCCTGGGAATCGCTTCGCCATTAAAGTAACGAGTGAATGTAATCAGCTAATCGTCGCTTATTGGGCGTCAACGCATAGACGTACATCCATTATAACTGTTTGATAATAGATGTGTGGGGTGACCCTAGTCAGTGATTCATCGTAATTCATCTTCCTTAATCGTTGCTCTGTGTTGCTTGTAGGGCTGTCGCCTGCCAAAACTTTGTTATTATCTTAGGTAGTTTGACGTCTGTACGTTTTATATAATACTAAAAGCTCTCTTGAAAAGGAGGTAATGATAATGTGTATTCTCCGTAATCCGTGTGGTGACGGATTAAGAATACGCAATGTCACCACCCCATATCATCCCATGGGTGTCGTAAGAGCCGATATCGACAGAGGGAGCATATTCTGCAGAGAACAGCACTGTAAGAGAAAAAATACTTGATACAAACCGTATATCAACCCGTTTGGGCAGCGTGGTAGGAGGAATTGGCCTACTAGCCAACTCCTCCTTTGAAAGGAGAGGCCTATCCAGCAGTTGAGAGATGTTAAAGAGAGTGAGTGAGATGTTAAAGGCTGATGATGATTCTTCATAATGTTCTCCAAAGACATGTGCAGTCTGGCACTTTTCACATGTCCAGCGCGTGGGCTATTGCCTAGCTCTTCTCATAGTCAGAAGAGGGTCGTTGCTATCACTGGGACCAATTTACATACAGGGCGCATGACGAATGATAATGACTCCCTAGAAAGGAAAGTGGGACTATAAAATATGTGTGAATGAAAAAAATGTTGTTGTGCCATGTCAAGCATTTTGACTTCCAGTATTCTCTTTTTTACCTTGGGTACGTAATAAAGAACGCCGTATTTACAATTTTTAATTGATCTGAGATACTGAAACGCTTTTCAAACCAAAGTTTCCCCGCAAATAAAAAAGATAATAAAAGGAGAATTTTGTTCAGGAAAATACACACATATTATTATGCCATACACATTAACAAGCCACGTTTCAAAATTTTAAGCGAAAGATGTATTTATTTTTGTACGGGCGCAAGTTAATTTTATTCATTAATAGTTTCAAATGAAATTATACCTGACCTGATTTAGAGAGGTATTGCATTCAAAAATATATTCATTTTAAAATGTGTGTTAGGTAACCGAAGTATGATGCCATATAAATAATAATATTGATTTCATATACATTAAGGGCAATGATAGCCTAGTGGAGATACCAACAAACTGCCATGCAGAGAGTATCGGGTGCAAACCAACGGCACGCACCATTGACTTTTCGAAATATCGTATTAACTTGTTAATTATCAATTGCCCCGTGCCTTGAATAGTACGTGAAGCTGTCAGACAAGGTATAAAGATTTATAACATTCGATATGGGAAGTCAGTACCCTTGGACCTAACGCTGGTCTAAATAGTAAACTATTTACGCCAAAGTGGGTGATTATTCCTGTTGATAAATCAAGAGTGTATCGTAGTTTTGGATTTAAATCTTACTTCATGGCTCATTTGACAGTTTCTTCTTTCTCATCAACAAGTTTTCGACAATGGTAATTGAAGATTTATCTTCATAATGGAAATGGTGACAAGTCGAAGAAAGTTGAATGGAAAGAAACTGTCCACACATCTTCAGCTATCTTTGTAAAAAATACTGAGCTTAAAAGATTTCGAAAGCTCTTAATTTGTAACAATTGCATTAATCTTTGTAATCAACACCTTTTCAGTTAAATGAAACATCAAAATCCGAGAAATAATAAAAAGACTTACTCCCATTTTTACGATTCCCTCCAAGTTTTTTTATTGAATCGAGCATCTTAGAGATCTTTATGACAGAAGTTTGTTACTTGGCCAGCAGTTAAATAGCCCAAGCCTTTAGGCGAACATTACGTAAAATATTTGAATAATGATCACTTAAACGCGGGCAGGAGTTTTGTATTCATATCCAAATTTCTTCAGTTGCATTTTATGGGAATCTGACCCATTTGTTATTTTTGAAGGGCTTTACTATAAAACGATGTATGATGATATCAAATTACCTTAATTTAAAAATTATAATTAATCAACTTCTTTGATAATTACAAAGCTGTAAAATAATTTTTGGTATAGATTTAGTTATATTGGTTAACTACTAGTGACATCTATTAAAATTTCGTAAGAAGGTTAACTGAGTCAATCAATAGGTAGCTTTCTTATTTCTCTGTTCTCTGTATAAATTACCTGTTCTTTAACTAGCTCTGCACCAACCTCATTATGACTAAAAAACAATGCCTAAGGCCGATGGGCAACGACTGAACCTAAGACATAAAGTCTGCCTTTAATGTTCTATACATTGAAAAAATGGAACACTTATACCTGTTACAGATGACATACTTTAATAACTTTCTAAAAGATAAACAAAGAATTCTGAGATGGGAAGACGGTTTTTAGTTGTGGCAATTTTAAGTCATAACATTAAATATTTTTGAGGTAAATATACGAGACCATGAGTGCAAGTAATTGCAATATTCCTTAAAACAAAGATATCTTCAGGCTTTAACTAGAGTTACATGTATGCCTTCGTGTTTTAACCTCTGTTAATAAGAACTTGTTTCTTGTGACTCGGGTATAGTTCTACAAACAAACAGTTTTATCGAAGCACATACTCCACTGGTTGAATGATCTCACTCATATTACGTAAAGGTCATTCGATCTTTGATTAATTTATGAATGAAATAGAAGATAAATCAGAAACGCGAAAAACCCTTCAAACTGCATTATAATAATTTCATCTCGTTGTTGGTTATCCACGAGACCACCGAATCACACGCCTCATAACAGATTAAACCAAACAATGTAACTAAGAACATACATTATTTAGCACTAATCATTCATTTTAGTGGTCTGTGGTATGTCATGTTTAGCCGCGACCAAATCCAAGCGTATTTGAATATAAGGCAACCCGTAGGGTTCACTACCACGAATTCGGAATCCATCCCGATTCGAATCGAAATGAGAGTTTGATGCGTAGTTTTAGATTTGTTTTTGATTTGACGGACTTATCCCTGTGTATGTTGAATATGCATGTGCGTGTGAGGATTTAGGTGTGTGTGCGTGAGTGTGATAGGCAAGCACTTATCTTTATTAGTTATGGCTACAGAATGGAGAGAGTTATAATATCGACAGATGAGGCAGTTTGATGTCAAATAAAACGATTACGTATTTTGTTTGTAGAATGGGTTGTTATGGAAGAATATTACAGTTCTTGTACACAGTTTTGTACACCAAACAAAACAAAAAACAAAAACTGTTTTGTACACAGTTTTGTGAAAATATTTAATTAAATGATAGAGTTTAAAAATATGGCATCTTCTTAAGTCCGCTCTGACTGATTATAATAATAATTATTATTATTGTCTATATTGCCTTACCGAGGCTTTCTGGATTTTTAGATTTACTAATCACTCATACATATTCCAGGCCGATTTTCTCCTCATTTCTAAGCCGTCTTACTAATGAGAACGCTATTTACATTTTATTGTTTATTACTTTTGCTACAACGATATTCCCGATTCCGGTATTCATTAATTACAGTGAGATTTCATGCTAAAACAAATAAATATATGAAAAGAAAATAAATTATTCTCGTCAATACAAAACATCCAAATTATTTTTATATCAATTGATAATGGTACATGGCTAATAGAAAGCAGGAGATGGGATATGATAGAAGATATTTTTAGAATGCAAAAAAATATGATTGATGTAGGTTCGCTTTTGACATTTTCTGACATAATGCGGCAGAGATGGCTTTTAGTGATAAGACTGCTTTTGTGTTTATTCTTTATTCATAATGTATAGATAGGGCGGTCCCTATATGTATGTTTAGTATGTAATACTTGGACACTACTAGGATAGTAGGAGAATCTATTCCTAGTTTTGAAAGTCTCTTTGTTTAAGTAATTATTTTATATCTAGAAATCAGTTCATTTTATCATCAGTCAAGTTATAATGTGTGTTATAAGAATTAAAATCTTTCACTTCGGTCGCGTGCGGAATTTGAGACCGCAGAGGACATTTCAAGATATAACAAGGCTACTTTAAATTAGTGCATTGGTTTTTTGAGAATATTACAGAAGTGTTCATAATTTATGGGAATTAATTTCAATAAGTTCGCTGCGTTAAAAATTATTTCACTGTCCTTTTAAGTTTTGTAAATGAAGTATGAACCAACTTTCAGGATTACATTTAATATAATTTCATTTTGTCAGATTAAACTCTTAACTTTTCAGTTTTCCATGTGACTTAAAGTTTACGGTGTAAAGTAAGTGGCCATAAAAGCACAAGAAGTCCGAATGGCTTCTCCGTTCATTCTTGCCATACTTGAGCTACATGCCATAAACGTGAAACATTTAATCAAGCATAACATATTTTGTTTGTTCATCAGTAATAATAATGTAGATAACTCAAAACCATATGAAAGTCTAAAGGCAACATTATGTCATGGTCCGTACCATCATGCACCCTGTTTTTAGAGTCCATTGCTGGACATGTGCCTCTCGTAATGTAGGAACGACATGACAGCACTAACCACCAATCCGTCTGGCTCACAGCAGACGGATTGGTAGAGGATTTGATGTCAAGTTTTCCGTCTCTTCCAAAGGATATTAGTCATCATCATCATCGACTCTGTATATAAACTGTCCGACTGCTGGGCACCAGACTTTTCTCATTATAAAAAGGGTAAGGCCAAAGATATCGAATCTCTCGAATCGAGATAAGCAAAATACACGAAGCTATTTCGCGTATTTTGCTTAGCCATGACACACACGGAATGAAGTTGGGTAGTGACACTTTATTTAAATCCATCAGCACCATCCAATACACCATCCAAGTCACTACACAGATAGTTATATGAGCTATGTTATGAACGTCAAATTAGAGAACATTTCTGAATCTGCATTATTACCTAAATCACCATAAATTTACCTGATCACTCCAAAACGAGCCTAAAAACTTCAACATCAATGCAATATCACCGAATTACGTTCTAAAATTACAATTCTTGTTGGTATCAAAGTGTATATAAAATCGAACAAGAAAGTAGAATCAAAGTGATCCGTATAAAAACCCGCATCTGAACCAGTACGGTATTGATTGGTACGGGGCGGGGTGACTGAATCAAACTCCGGCTAATTAGCAGTCGTAGCTACGGTTTTGTATGTAGGGTTGTTGAGAGTATACGGGAAGCGAATTGGGCAATACCCGCTCGAGAAATTTGATGCAAGATTATGGTACTGCTTTTGTATGAGTTTTGCTGATTTTAGCAGCAAAGCACCGGTTTGACCAGAAAAGTGTAACCTTCAAACAGAATGCCAGGAAAGTGATTGTGCTCACACTGTTTCGTTTTGATGAGTGAGTTGAAATACAGGAGAACTCTGATCTCTTCAATCTGTATTAAGAAATAATTTTTTCATGTATTAAGAAGATGATCCACTATCCTGTCATTTAATGTCGAATAAAATAAATTTTGCTTAAAAATTTCTGACCTTTTATTTTTGTGGTCACATTTTATGCAGTAATAGCCACAGAACCAGACCAGAATAGTCTGGTAAAATTTTCCTTTAGGATTCACTACAAATATTCCTAGGGTGCCGGTCAATGCCGTACGTCTTTATGTTTCCACCCCACACTGTGTCGGTTTGACGGCGCGGAACTATTGGTGGCGAGGCCGCGAGATAATTGTCACCTTCGTCTGAAACGAATGGAAGAAAGGGATCGTTTATTTTGGCTTACATGGGTGACGCACCGTAGGTTTCGCGGCTCCTCTCCTCGCTTTTAAATCTCAACTTTCCTAGCTCGATACTCTGATAAGAGTAATTTAAAAGTTGCAGTAAGGTTTAAGACTGTTATGCTTCAAGTATTAAGGAGGGGGTTAAATGAGCTATGATAAATTTCACCTAGCTAAAAGGTAATTTTAAAAGGTCCTTAAAAACATGGAGTAAATCTGAGATTTACCCAAGTCGAAGTACTTTCGAACTACTAAATCTTTTAGCAAGAGACTATAATTTTAAAGCAAATACTTTCACGTAGTAAACAAAGACCCCATATGAAAACCCCTTAGCCACTATCAATCTTAATCTACAGTTGCAGCACACTAAAACCGCAACCATTTACAAAAGACCTTCATCAAGATATTCCATTTCAATTCAACCATTGATTGGATATAATTCATTACATTGAGGAAAGGGGGCGTTGCAAAAATGAGCGACAATCTTTCCGCCATCCATCAAACTGATTCGCTTGATTAATGAACCAAGTCCCCTCATGCGTCCAAGTTTCTTTCTCCAACTCTTAAGCAATGGTCCAACTTTTGTCGTATTTCTTCGAAAGGTGGGACATTAAATCCTAACGTCCGCATATTAAAATTCGGAACTCAACTTATTGGTTTTGTTCAAATTTCGCTACTGTTATTCGAGTTTGTTGCGGGTTTCGACTTTTGAGAGGGATTTTTATTTTCTTTACTACCCTGCTGCGCAATCTGGGGATTCTTTTGTACTAATTTCGTTTTGGTCAGAAGTTCAACTTGTACATGTGACGACGCCAAAGGTTTTATATTTGAAAAGATTTCGCCTTTTTTTTTAAATGCGTATGTACTTTAAAAATATCGTTACTTTTTAATTGATGTAGCCCGTCGTAAATATTTTTTGTTAAAGTACTTTTGTACATCGAGAGATACAGAAAAAAAATCCCCGTAACGGTAAAAATATTTTCACATGTAATATACAATGAATATTGTTACTTGTATTTCAATTTTATTACGAAGCTTGTTTGTTTGTCCTTCCAACAGGTTGAAGCGATGTTATAGTATAATTTTTGTGTGTGGGCTGGACATAGTTAGTAGGTTGGAGAGTGATGGACTTCTTGCCGTGATAACGGTCTAATTAAATAATGATGATAAGTGATATTTTTTCAACATCTAAAATGTATATTTATTCACTTAGTTCATAAATGGACGTCATCATTCAGGGAGAGCATGAAGTGATCACGGTTAAGGAATCATTTGTTCCAAAAGAGATTATTCGAGAAATATTAATCAACTCTCAGATTTAGTTCCAGGCAAAGCAATTTTCTTTTTTGGGTTGGAAATTATAATTGGTTGTTGCCATAGAATAAAAAAAACTATAATTATATTATCTATGGTTATTGCCATTCTGCTTAATGAAGTGCTTGTGAAAAGCTAAAAATGCTTTTAAATTAATTAAATTGGCTGATTTTACAGCTATGCTGGGAGCCGATACAATATTCCTTGAAACCATAATGCACTTAGTTTATTTTCGGAATTGCTAAAAAATTAAATTTTATTTTGGTGGTCAGAGTAGTCTAAAATTTTGAAATAAGTACGTTTATAGAAAACGAGTCATCTAGTGTTTTGTCCCACCAAATACTCACTGCCTTTGCCTTGCCTACTGGGTCCAGTATCGAATGGAGAAAAATAATAGTTTTATTTTGCTTTTAATATAATTTATTATATATATAATTATAAATATTATATATATATATATATATATATATATATATATACCGTAATAATAATTTATATAATATAATTTATTATATTATATAAACTATTATATATATATATATATATAATTTATTATATACCGTGTGGTGACGGATTAAGAATACGGATTGTCACCACCCCATATCATCCCATGGGTGTCGTAAGAGCCGACAGAGGGAGCATATTATACAGAGAACAGCACTGTAAGAGAAGGAAAACTTGATACAAATCCTATACCAACCCGTTTAGCCAGCGTGGTATAGTAGGCCAATTCCTCCTTTCAAAGGAGAGGCCTAGTCCAGCAATGGACTGGTAAAGGCTGGTAATGATGAATGATGATAATTTATTGTGATATAAATATTTTTTATTTGGTTTTTGTAATTGTAAAAATGTTTAATGTTCCTTGTGCAGGGTTTGACCTGAAATTAAGGTATTTTTCAATTTATTCTTATTTTAGAGTTATTGCAAATATTCTTCCTTATAAATCTCATGAATCGTAATAGTAATCTCATATCTAGATCATGAGTAGTTACTTATGATCTAGATATGAGATTACTATTACGATAGCGCCGAAAGTAGTTACTTTCGACGCTATTTGTAGTCTTTCATTTAAGTCGGATTCTTTCTTTTACTTCAGCCAGTTTCATAATTTTCAAGGGACCATACTAGCTTCACAGATATTTAAATATTGAAGTCACAGTAAATACAATACTTCAAACAAGTGCATAATATTTTCTTAAGCTGGAACAACATCTTAGTAAATACCTCACAACGCTAACTGGATGACGTCACAAATCACCTGCACAGAACAAACAGCAGCAGTAGGAATGTTTGTGCGGCGCACAGATTTCACCCGCAGCTGAGTGTTAGCAAGCCCTATTTGTACGTCACATTCTATTAACACGCCGTATACGAGTTGCAGTTTGGCTTTAGTTGACAAACATAGGTGTACATTTTACAATATTGATTTTAGAATGAAATCTGAATGAAAGAAATATTGAACTTCAGAAAAATACTTAATTTATTAAGTATTTTTCTGAAGTTCAATTTTTTTAACGCAATAAGCGTGAAGATATCTTCATAGAGGTGAAATCATCATTCTCTTCATAATAACTTATAAGTAAATTGCTAAAAATATTTTACTGCAAAGATTTTTCAACCATCTCATCAAAATGTAGATTTTATAAATTATTTTTTAGATATAGAAGATTTTATGAATTTAACATACGCGTACGACGACATTTGTACGTCAAATTGCATTAACACGTCGAATATACGTGTTGCTGTTTGGTTTTAGTTGACAAATATCGGTGTAAATTTTAGAGCACGGATTTTTTGTCTAGCAATTTTTTTTACAACCCTTCACAATCGCGTGATAAGAGAGAAACGTGCCTATACTAATTTCAGAGATAATTTATCTTCAAGGAAAAAAAAGAATAATAGTATTTACCAAAGAGTCTACATTTATTTGCAACCCCGAGCAAGCTCTAAGTAAATACTTCGTGTAGCTAACTGTATGACGTCACAAATTACGCAAACAAACAGTGAGGTGCGGAACAAACAGCAGAACATACATAGGTGTAGATTCTGGAGTACGGATTTATTTGGTTTCTAAAATTCGGACAAATATCGGACTTCCGAGAAACGCACAATTTATAAGCTTAAGCGTCAAAATAGGTGTAGATAGAATAGAGAACGGATATTTTTTCTAGCTGATCTTTACAACGGTTTTCAATCGCGTGATTTGCATAGGTGAAAAAATTGCAAATCAGTTGGGTCGTAAAATAAAATAGAGGAAGTAATTCTAGGACATATGTTTATACCTGGATGACCGATGATTCGATGAAAATCACTGAAGCCATTTTCAAGTTTTAAATGAGGTCATTTAAATTTTGAAAAAGGCTTCAGTGATTTTCATCGAATTATAGAGCACAAGATTAAGATTATCGGTCTTCATTTAATTTAATCTTGCACTACAAAGTCAGCAGTATTGTTTCATTTGATTGTACATAATAATGTATTCAATGAGAAACTAGAAGCCTTATAACATCATCATCAGCCTTTAAGAGTCCACTGCTGGACTGGGCCTCTCCTTTGAAAGGAGGAATTGGCCTACTATACCACGCTGGCCAAACGGGTTGGTATAGGGTATAATATATATAATTACATAATCATACATAATTCTCATTCGTGAACATTTTTTTATTGAGTGAAATGTATAAATCACTATCAATCTGTTTAATAGTTTTCAATTTATAAAGCTTATGGCTTTGTAGATGGTCGTTAACTCCTCTCACTATAAAAACCATCGCCCAGGGCAAACCGAAATATTTCGTAATAAAAAATTACTTTAATCTTATAAAATCAATTCGCGTTTCCCGTTGGTATTATTTTGTGCCTCAAAGTTCACTTGTATACTACAAGGAACCAATACAGTTTTGCCTGGTCTGTTAGACTTCACTTTATCTAAGACTGTAAATTCTAATAAATTAGGCATTGTAAAATGCGTTTCGACTACGCCTACAAAACTGTATAAAATCATTTTTGGTTCAGTTGTTTCTGACGTGGCCATTTAACTAGCCCTAACTGCATGGTTTTTACTAAAACTAAAGTCGCCATTACGAACTAGCGTTGTTTAAACACCGTTTGTAAACTCTGATAATGTTTAGGGCGAGATTATCTTAAATTGTCTTATCATGTTATAAAAACGTTTGAAGTTAGGACTCGTGATCAAAATATTAATTAACCCTACAAATACTACCCTGAATTGATATGTTAGCAATAGATCAATTCACTAGCACAATGGAATGGACGAGCATATATATGGTCCAAAATCCAAATAAACACAAATCATAAGACATAAGACATTTATTTCGTAACAAAAACATTTGTGTTGAAAATAAAATATACAAGACAGAACTTAAGAACTAAAACAATTTAAACAAAATTGGAGAATAATATTGTCTACACAGACTTTATTTTATATGCATAAGACACACATTACTATTAATTTTATGTTCATTTTTTGTCTTTTATAGACTCTTCTACGCTATAATAACCTTTCTGAAGTAAGTATGCTTTAAGCCTATTGTTGAATATGTTATGATTTACAATAACTTTAAAATCTAGTGGTAATTTGTTGAATAAAGAGACTCTTGTACCCTGGCACCATGTTGTACAACATTCAGTCTAGGTTGAACCAGGCTCAATATGTCTTTTCGACGAGTATTAAATCTAAGAGTCCTCTCCAATTCTGTTTCGTGTTTTGAGAGATGGTTAATAAAATTTGGGGAACTACCAATATGTAGAGGCAAGGTACCGTCAGTATCTCCAATTTATTAAAATGTTCTTTACAAGATTCTATCTGCTTAATACGAACCATTGTTCTTATGGCTCTTTTTTGTATCACGAAGGCTGCATTTATATTGTAGTGATAACTGTTGCCCCAAAACTGTACACTATACCGAAGCTTGGACTCAACTAGGGCAAAGTACACCATTCGAAGTTGAGCCATAGTAAGGCCGTCCCTGAGACTCTTGATCGCATAACAAGCAGAACTCACAGAATTTACAATGGAGGCCAGTTCATTTTTCCAGTTTAGCATAGCATCTATTTGTACACCGAGAAACTTTACGTTGTCGACGATTTCAATGTTTTTTCCCTGGGATATGACTTGCAATGTTGTTTTATTTTTAACCGTTGACTTAAAGAGCAAGGATTTGGTCTTATTGGCATTTAATATCAGATTGTTGACATTAAACCAGTTTTCAAACATCTCGAATGTACTTTGTATTTTATCCTCTAACTTATTTATCTTCTTTGCGGAGACAATAGCATTTGTATCATCTGCAAATAGCACAAGTCTAGCGACCGGAGCATTGTTTGCCATGAAGGCTGATAAGTCGTTTACGAAGATGACAAACAAGATAGGTCCCAGGACTGAACCCTGTGGCACGCCGCATGTAACATTATTTATGTCCGATTTCCTAATTATTTGTTCCCCTTCCGCCATTGATTTTATCTCAACGAACTGTTTTCTATTTTGTAAATAGGACCTAAACAATTGTAAATTGATGTTCCTGATTCCGTAGTGTTCCATTTTTGACAGTACTCGTAGTATACTGTGATCTACTGTATCAAAGGTGGAGCTGAGATCTAGGAACAGCCCAGCTACTACACATCTATCATTCAAATTAGATAGTACTTGTTCTATCAAAGAGTCGATAGCATCAGCCGTCATCATCATCATTGTCTTGCCCTGGTCCCAATTTATTTGGGGTCGGCGCAGTATGTCCTCCGCTTCCATACTTCTCTGTCACCAGTCATCCGATTGTTTACCCCTTTCTCTTTCATATCCATCCTCACACAGTCCATCCATCTCTTCCTTGGGCGTCCTCTCCCTTTTCGTCCTTCTACATGCATATCCATCACTTTTCTACCTACATACATCTCATCTCTCCGCATAACATGTCCATACCAGGCCAATCGACTCCCTTTCACCTTTTCAGCTATGGGCGCCACTTTCATACTACCTCTAACGTAATCATTCCTAATTCTGTCCATTCTTGTCACTCCACACATCCATCGTAACATTCTCATCTCTGCCACATGCAATCGTTTCTCATCCATCTTCTTTGTAGCCCAACACTCAGCTCCATACAGTATGACAGGCCTTATAACCGATTTATACATACGGCTCTTTAATTTCACAGGCATTTTGTGGTCGCATATTGTGCCTGAGACCTGTCGCCATTTCATCCATCCTGCGTTGATTCTTTGCCTAACATCCCGATCAATTTCGCCGTCATCTTGCAGGAGTGAACCTAGGTAGCGGAAATCGGAGCATACTGGTAGAGGTGTACCGCCGAGTGTAACCGGTATAGGACTGGAGAGACCGCCAAAGTCACAGAACATATATTCCGTTTTGGTTCTGCTTATTCTCAAGCCTACATTCTCCAATCTCTGCCGCCACTCCTCCAGCTTGCTCTGCACCTTCTGTCCACTCTCTGCTACCAGAACGATGTCGTCGGCAAACAACATGCACCAGGGTGCCTCTTCCTGTATGTGCGATGATATAGCATCCATAATTAACAGGAAGAGGTAGGGGCTAAGGGCCGACCCTTGGTGCAAGCCTACGGCCACATCGAATCTGGCTTTGATACCAGCTGCGGATCGGACCTGCGTTCGGCATTCAGCGTACATGGCTTGGATCAACGTCAGGTATTTCCCAGGCACTCCTTTCGTCTTCAGGGCCCACCACAAGACTTCACGGGGCACTCGATCATATGCCTTTTCAAGGTCGATGAACACCATGTGCAAGTTTTTATGTGCCTCCCTGTATTTTTCGCATATTTGGCGAAGAGCGAAAATGGCATCCACCGTACCTCGACCAGGCATAAAACCGAATTGGTTTCGTGAAATCTCACTCTCGTCACGCAGGCGTCGCTCAACCGTACTAACAGATTTTTGATACCCAAATTGTTTAGTGTTTAGGATTTTGTTGTTATGTTATGCAGTTATTAGAAAAGACTGCTAAAGGACAAGCTAGAAGATCAATATTTTCCTTGATACTGGTAAGCGGAAAATTGTCATACCCGAAAGAAACTTTACTATCCATTTTTTTCACCAGATTAGAAATCTCGTTTGGGGTGACCAGATCAAAGTTCATATCAGTTTCTACCCTAGCAACTGATAAAATAAGGTAGGATTCAGCGACATTTGGATTACAAGTATTTAATTGTACAGTGTCCCCATACAAATCAGAAAAAATATTTGCTATCTCTACTGGGTCGTCAGTAGCAGTGGAGCAGTATTGGATTAAAGGAAGGAGTCTTATTGACGTTGCTACGATGTTGATTTACTATTTTCCAAATGAATTTGCTCGAATTTGACACTTTTTCCATTTGGTTTCTAATGTCTAGCCTCTTAGCACACCTAATTACTTTTCTATATACAGTACCTATCGCGATAATTAAGGATACTTTGATTACAATTGTTACTTTGCTTATCTATGGTGTTTAGAAATCTTTTGAATTTGCTAGATACTTTAATACCTTTTGTAAGCCATTTAGATTTACTTGTTTTATTTAAATTTACTTTTATTTTTTTACTTTTAAATGATAATGAATGTACTTTGTTGAATTGCCTTATAAATGTATTTATACCTGTACTCCAGTCTTGTTTGAGTAGGTTCGCTCTATAATGAGCCTTATTTATATTATTGAAGATGGGTTTGTTAATAAGGATAAACTTTGCTTGTGTTTGTTTGACATTTACTTTTTCTAAATTGACAGTACAGAAAAGACCCGCGTGTCCATCCGCTTACCCATTGTGATCAACCTGTAAATCACTCAAGCAGCTATCATGCAAATTAGTCAAAATATTATCAAGACAAGATTCATTGTTATTTCGTCTTAAAGTAGGACAATTTATTAGAGCTTTAAAATTATAGCATGCAAGCAAAGAAGAAAACCCTTTTTTCTTCTCATCATCCCTTAACATATTCACATTAAAATCACCACAAATTACACATATTTTACTGAAGAAATGCTGTAGTATTTTTTCGAATCTATCCATAAAAGTATCATAGTTACTGTTAGCTGGGGTTCTGTAGATACAGATAACATACAAGTTGGTCTCTACATCTCTAATACCACATACTTCAAAACTGTCTACTTTGTATAATTGTTTACAGATTTCTAACTCTTCTATGTGTCTATCAGCCTTTGATAAAATCAATGTACCTCCTCTTTTCTCTTGCAACCTAGTATTATAGCACCCCAGTTTATAGTTCGGAAAATTTAGTTGTTTGACTAAGTGTTCATTCAAAAAGTATTCACTTAAGCATATAAGATTAACATCCATAGACAAGTCACATAAATACATTTCTAGATCACACAACTTATTACTTATGCCACATACATTTTGGTGATATATAGTTAGAGTGGATAATGCTGACATATTATTATTATTATTGACGAAAACAATCTGTAGCTGCCTTTTCTTTATCAGATTAAAGTAGTACGGAATAGTACTCTTTTTTTGCACAGAATTAACATATGGATCACAACAAGTATCATTACGATTAGATTTATCTTTAATTTTAAAATAATAGGGTATAGTACCAGGTTTATATTTATTGCTATCATTTTTGTCCGAGATGGAATTACTGACCTTGCAGTTAATAATTGTGTTTTCTACGGATTTTATAAGCTTGTCCAATTCTATAAAATTGGTTTTAATTCCTGTCTTATTTATTACATTAGTGGCTTTTTTGAACATTTTATAATTGTATTCAATATATTTATTAGAGTCAAAAATATATGCATACTCATGACGCTATTAAAGGCTTCAATTCTCCAATTAAAAATTGATGCATTGTTACTTAACTTAAAGTTTGGTGTACATATGATGATATTTGTGTGATTTGTCTTGCTGAGTGTGGATTTAATGGACTCCACCAGAATCGCATAATTCTTTGACTTTTCAAAATCAGCCTCACCTATGTATATAACGCAAAAATCTTTCATAGTGAATTCTTTAAGTTTTACATCGATACCTGAGAGTAGTTGTTCCAAACTTGCGTTTGGAAGACAATAATGACAGAGAGAATCATTTTTAAAAGTATTTCTAGCTACGTTCAGTACGCTGTTTACATTATTACTGCTAATAATACATATCTTTTTTTTTAGTTTAGTTTCACGTCTTCGGTGACAGTTGGTCGTCGATATTGTTGAGTAATACTCCTGTCTCGTACCTCGGAGCATACTTCTGTTTGCTTTGTGGTTTTTGCATCTTTAGGTTGCGCAGAAGACTCAAAGCATGGTTTCTCAGAAGGAGATAATGTACTTTTAGAATTAATTAGATGAGTATTTGTGAAACTAGCCGTTAAACGTCGTCTGCTGATACGTTTCTTTTTACTCTTTCTTATTGATGAAATCGGGCTCTTGCATAGTGCTCTCAGTATTTCGTTCTCTTGGGATAATTGACATTTATTTCTCTGTAAATCATTATTCTCCATGATAACATTTTCTAGCTCATTTTGTGTTGTTGACAAAGTAGATTTCAAAGCAGCAGCCTCATTCTTTAATTTTTCTATCATACTTGTGTATAAGTGCGCTGATAAATTCAAACTTCTAACTGACAAGTCTTCCGACATGGGACTGTCCAGAGAACTGTTGTGTATTAAACTCTCACACGATTTATTTTTCCTAGTCTGTCAACGCCTAAGCGTAACCTTTTTGTTTTGTTCCATAGCAATACAGGTTATTTTTATAAGAACAAATAGTAAAAAACAACAAAAATACGACAAGTGTCTATTTATTTCCGTTGTCACTTAATTGTCGAGAATGTCAGTCACTGCCACTAGCCAGTTTCAAATTTTGCTTTGTCTATACTTAGTCGAGAATATCTGTAAATTTTCTATGGTCTTATATATATGGTTTTCTATGGTTGGTATCCCTGTGTAGCTGTCAAAGTTCCAGAGTATTGCTACTAAGTTTGTTTATTTTCTGCGTGTGATTGTGTGTGTCAGTGATCGGCAAGTTTAAGCAATAACAGGTGTCTGTGATTGTGTGAGTGTTTATCAAAATTGAGTAAACGTATAAGTGGTATTATGTTCACATTTGAACTCACGGTTTTCATCCAGGTAATGTTCAATATGAATATCCACACACAAAGTTAGGTTATGTCTATAGTTTTAAACACTTTCAAACACTATTTTAATTTGTTCCTTGTAGTTTATTGATTTAAAAAAAGGAGCTCTATTCTTTGTTGTTGTTTTTATTGCACTGGGTGATTAAATCCACATAGGTTAGGTACGATAGCTTCACTTAGACTGTCCACGTATCCCCCCCGCGGGATCTCCACCGTGTCGTGGTGGGGGGGCTCAGTAACCGTGGCTTGGAACCCCGCGGTGAAGCTAAGAGGGATCCAGGAGGGGACGCTCCGCGTGGGCTTGACGGGGCCTGCGCAGGATGCGTCCAACGGTGCGGGTGCGGGGGACAGTTCTGTCTGTCCCTCGCAGTCGGGTGTGGTCGCGGGAGGAGAGGCGTGTCGGTGTTGCGTTGCCGCGCGCCCTATTTCCCGCGACCAAATGGGGGCACACCATTCGATGCGTCGCGGTGGGGCCGCAGAGGAAGAGGAGATGCGGTGTTGCGTTGCCGTCCTCCCTATCCTCTGCGGCCGCTGAGTGTTTTGGCGGCGGAGCCCAACACCTTAATCCACCGCCCAGAGGGTTTTGTTCGGGGCCCGCCTGACCATCTGGCGGGCCAATACCCGTCGGGGGGTAGCGACGAATGCTTATGCGAATCCCTACCCTCCCACACACGGGTACATGAGGAACACGGGTTGGTTTTTGGTCAGTAAGAGTCTGACAGTCCCCTTCGTCCTTCCCCCGGGGCGGAGGGACTCCATGAGGATTTTCCAACCCGACACCAAACAATAAAAAAAAAACTGCCCACGTATCGTTTATTTGTGTAAAGACCTTTTCAACTTCAGTTTTACATGTTACTTTAGTTTTATGACCACTAATACACTTTATGTTGTGAAGTGTTATTGTTTGGAACAGTCGTTATTTTTATAATTTGATTTTTATGTACTAAAAAGTTCATACTAGACTTTGCACGTCTTAATTACTGTCTAATTAACGTTTTAAAGCACTTTTCAAATAAATTTAAGCACTGTTTATATTTTTAAAACACAAAAATGCGCGGAGTGGATGTAAACAATAAAAGTGACAGACTAAGTGTGACATATCATAAGTACAAATTCCCGTGACCTAGTACTATCCTAGTTAAGAGAGGTTGTCCCACATAACTAAAGCTCTCACTTCTAAATCACAAAAAAACCCGCAGCGCTATCCATAACAATAATCCGGACGGTAGTGCGTCACTATTCACACCAACAATAAAAGTCACAGCCAGGGAGAGAGCCGCGAATTATAGTCCTAGTGATATGCGTCCGACCCACTGTTTACGACTCCTGACCGCTTTACGTGGAAACTGACTCCGAAATTGTACTCTCTACAAATAAATGGAGTACCCAATAAAAGTGTCCTTTGACATAAAGGCAGTTTTGTTACCAGATTTTTTTGATTTTTGCCACCGTGTTAATGGATGCAAATATTTTGTACCTGCGACTGTTTTACGTTTTGCTGGATGGCTTTGATATAAAAGCTACTATATTTCTGTATGTTTCCTTAGAATTATAAACCAAAATTGCAGCTAATTCAAAGCTTCTGAATCATGATAAAAAGTTTCACTGTTTCAAAATTTTAGGAGTATTACTTAAAATCTCTTTTAAGTAATCCTCCTAACTTCATAACCCAAACTTCAAGAACCTTAAATTAGTACCTAATACAACGTAACAATACAATCGAAAGTTACGACCAAATAAGAACTTACTATTTAATCGTTCAAAAAACACTATCGTCAATACCGCGCACCTATTATTAGTACAAAGAAACATGAATAGGATACCTACAGAAATAAGATTCTAGAAAATTTAGTATCATGAGCACTAGATATCCGTAGGAATCATTTGGGAAATACAGTCTACACATATCTCAGTCACATACTAGAAAGAAGCTTGTCAAGCTCATAAAAACCAGCCACCCGCCGTATACAATAAAAAGTGACTTAACATTACGCCCATATATTACCTACGTGTACCTACTACCTATGTTATGTCACCACAATGACGAGACCAACGTGGGGTACCATTACAACACAGTGTGTAGAATAGCTCTTGATGCGACATTAAGTTGTGTTGTCAACGGACTTTATGATGCTTGGAAAAACTATAATTTGTTGCAAATGCTCTAGTTCGCTCCCGAATCGGAGGTTTATTTTGATTGCAGGATGGCGTAGTAGTTTAAGCAGCTCTGGTTTAACATTATGAGTGTTGTGTGCTCGATCAGGACCACCGGCCAACACAGAACAACACTTCGTGTGATTAATAAACTATTGTCAAGTCTGCGAGTTTGTCTGTTTGTTTTTGTTGCTTGAAAAATGATATGTAGATTTTTTTCAAAGAAAGGGTGGGGTAACCAGTATTGGAAACAGAAGTGTATTTTTGTCTTTGTTGCATTTTTATGTACTTGTACAAATCGTATATAGGTAGGTATAAATACTAATTTTGTAATTGACGTTATTAGTGACATGACAATTGTCGTGGCTACTTACTTAGCAATGGCATGGTTACTTAGCACTAAAACACTTATAACTTATCGATAGAAAGTTTATGAATAGAGTTTGAACAAGAAGAAAATAACAACGATAGTGCAGATACGTTAGTAGGGGAAGGATTGATAAAGTGACCCAGGCAGGTGAAGTGACCACCTTCTTTTAAAAAATGAACCAAGTCGCACCATCTCTCAACGGTATATGAAAATAATTCATTGGTTGACGCCATATTGCCTCGTTAACATCAACTGGATCAGTGCTCGTCAATAGATTTTATTGCGAAAAAAAAATGTGGTCTTTGATCTAAGGTGACTAGTTTAAACATAGTTAGAAATTATTGTTATTAGTTTTATAGACTAACAACACACGATTTTATTACATTAATTGAGCATTTCATTTCACTGCAAAGTAGTTCAACATAACCTCATTTGTATTTTATATTGATTTTTTTTTCACCGCATGTCAAATCGGGTAAAATGACCTACCAATAGATAAGGTAAAGTGACCTAGTAGGCCACTTTACCTACTTAGTGCTTTTAATTTGTCTTCAAACATAAATAATGTTATATGATAATTATTTTAGGTACGCCATGCCAAATAAATATGTTCGGACGTCTCAGCAGCCGACATGGGATTCGGTGGCGATGGAGAAAGCTATAAGCGCTGTACGAAATGGTGAAATGGGCTTCCTTAAGGCTAGCAAAGTTTTTGGTGTTCCTCGATCAACGCTAACTAAACGGCGCATGTAAGGTAAAAACAAAAACGCTGTTGAAAGTATAAAAATACTGGGGTCTCGACGTCCTATTTTCAGTACAGAACAAGAGGAAGAATTGGTCAGACACATTTTGCAACTAGAGAATCTTTCGATCAAGAAAACGCACTGCAAGAACAAAAGAAAGCACCAAAAAGAGTGACTAATGCTGCTATTGCACCAACTAAAAATGAAACAAATCTTAAATTAAGACACGTGGCAAAAGCAGAAATAATGCTATAAATAAGAAAAATGACAACAATGATGATAATGACGCGGATGATGACCCTGAATGCTTTCATTGTGGAGAAGTTTGGTCTAAATGAAAACATGAAGATGGCTGGCTACAGTGTTCTAGCTGTAAGTGATGGGCCTATGAGGCATGCTCGGGTTGAGGTCATAGGTAGTTTAGTAACTAAAATTTCATTTCATTTATTATTTATAAATAATTTGAGAAGAGTTACGTTTATCAAGTAATTTATAAGTAAAAACATAATTTAGTTACAAAAATACCTACTTAATTAAACTTGATGTAGGTGGGTATTTTGAAATAAAAGACTTGACGCTAAAGACTTTTTTAAGATAAGTTACTAAAGTGATAAAGGTAAAAGGCTGTTAATAAGTAAATTAAGGCTGTTTGTAGTAGTTAAAAGCCCATAAGTAGATAAATAAAAGACTGCTGATTACAGTGAATTGATATTTTCTGAATGTATAATTGCATTTTTTTTGGTTTAAATACAATTATTAAACAATTACGAGACTATTGTTTACTTTTTAAATATGTTTTCTATCCAGAATTTTAATAAATCTCTCTTTGATTACCATTATATTGAGGTTTTATTTAAAACGGGCCATTTTACCTGTCTTTGAATTCGTATAGGCCAATTTACCCGACCAGGGTAGGTAAAGTGGTCAATTTCCCATTTCGACTTTGATCTTAAAATACGCTAAAATTTACAGAATATTGGTTTAAAAACAAAGTAATATAGAAACTTTATTAGTTAGACGTAAAAAATGATGAAACAAATTAAAAAAAAGTAAATATTCATTTGTTTGGCATACTTTTAAAGCTTATGGTGTCCACTTTACCCGACCTTCCCCTAGAAGGCAAGTGTGCACGATAAAGTTTGTGTTGCTTGGTGTATTTGTAACTCCAACGGACGATTGCATACAGTGCAAAAGAGTTAACCGCTGCATTTTATACTATCGGGCAATTTATTAGTTCAACTGCTAAATATCGCTTGTCTCGAGCCTCGCCCAAGCTGTCGGCCTCGGCTGGCGTGTAGATTTTTTGATAGTCGTTATAGGGATAGTGTACCTCTGAATAAACTGAACTGTTGTGGATGTCAATCTGGCAGTTGCTTTGTAGAAAAGCTCATGTTACGTCATATAAGGTTAGACTAGTAAGCGGACCCCGGGAGGCTCATGGGATAAAGATAAGAAGATAATATTTAAGCAAGTTGATGCATTCCTATCGGATTCACCTGTAAGTAAATATTAAGTTCAAATGGAAATACACCTTTTAAAGGAAGACAAATTTTTCTATGAAAGGATGACATTGCCCTAGTAGAGCCTATTCAACAAACGGTACGTTAATTTTTGAAAGCATTGTCTACCTCTACACTAATATTATAAAGAGGAAATATTTGTATTTTTGTTTGTTTGTTTGTTTGTAATGGATAAACTCAAAGACTACTGAACCGATTTTAAAAATTCTTTTACCACTAGAAAGCTACATTATTTGTGAGTAACAAAGTCTATATTTTATTTTAGAAAAAATAGGGGTCCGTAAGATATTAGGGTTTTTTGGGTACGCGAAGTATTTCCCTCAGGACGCAGGTGAAACCGCGGAAAACGGCTAGTTAGATATAAATCCTGTATCGTGTAGGACTTTACCAGAGAATTGTAGGTCTAATAGAGTTTTGTATTATTTGGGGACCAAACCCACAACATTGCGCCGGCTGCTAAGTCCACCATAGCGTAGTATACAGTCAGAAGATTCCTTAAAAATATTTCCATTAGAATACATTTCATCTACGTGTAAACCTTTCATCGACGTATCGATTCAATTTATTTCACAAATGTTGATTATATTCATTCAACGTGGAATACGTTCCATACTTTACAGAAGTAAGTAAGAGCTGGTTGACCCAGTTAAATATTTCAAATTTGATTTAAAACGCCGTACAAACTGTCTCATATATCGAAATTAAAAGGTCGCAATAAAATTATAAGTAGTAGAGCAAGTTTGGGTGAGTCATTAATGTAATTAATGTGGCTCGGCGCTCATTATTTTAAGGATTAGCAGCAGTATAGAAAATTCGTGTAAAAAAGGCAGCGATAACCTAATGGAGATACTAACAGACAGCTACGTATTCGAAAATATTGCTACCGGCTCGAATCTTCGGCGCGCACCAATGACTTTAAAGTTTAATGCATATTAAATTGTTAATAATCACACATGACCCGTGGCTTGGCTAATATTCACTTATTTCCTGTTGCTACTAGGATAACGTTAAGATGATGATTATGGAAAATATTATGTATTATATTTATCAAAGATATTAAAGTTTTTGCCTAGGCATCTACATGAATCACCATCATCATTCTAGTATTTTCGCTTTTGAACCCAAGACTGCATTGGTCTCGAACATCCGCTTCCTAGTTTTAGCATGTTTGAAATATATAGGCTTTTCCATAGATTTTTTTCTGTCTAAGTTATTTTAGACTAGTTGTAGGATATTGACAAATACTGACTCCTCCTAACCTCAAATCGATTTTGGCAGCCAAAACTAGCGGCTTTACGTGTTCTCTAAGATACTCATGTATATACTAGATCGTGATCGACGGCATTCATAAGGACTTATCATTCAAAGACATCAAATGTGATTAGGAAGTTCTAAAAATCACACAGTCTTGGAACGTATAGTAAGCACGATCAATGTAAATATAACGAATATGATGTAATAATATCTACTAAGAAATATTATCGCAATCTATCCTAAATAGTTCCCTAAACTATTTACACAACGCTATCTAAAAAGTTAACAAGCGCGTCAACTTTGTGTCGTACAGGCGCCGTTATTTATTGTAGTTTTTATTACTTGTACAGTTAGGCGAAATATTTCAATCGCAATACACATTTCGACAACAATTTAACAGTTTTTATCTTTTGCTATTTGTAGTCCGTTCTCAGTTACACAGTATTGTTTCATGTTCTCGCGAATGTTATATGTTGGAACTGAACTATTGTAAAGGATTTCAATATATGGATATAAATATTTTTTATTCTAGTTTTTATTACGTTCGGTATTTTTGTCCTTTGCAAAAATTCTATTAATGTTTTTGAATTTCGCTATAGGACTGGGACATTAGGTTGGAAAGAGACTTTTGTGAAAGAACATTTTATGTAATATGCATGGTGCAAATTCATTCCAGTCGAAATTTGGACGAACACTTCAGGTGACAGAAAGCAGGTGTATAAATAACAAAAAAAATAGTTTTTAGCCAGAATCGCGGTGATAAAAATTACAGAAAAAACGTTTCAATACTAGTAAGCGTTGCCAATATATTAACTGCATATGTTAAAATAAACTACAATTCAATAAATATATTAAACTTACATTCAACAATAATTCTTTGAAATGTATAATACTTTGTTACTAGTAAAGAAAAACAATCTTCAAAGTTGACAAACATTTAAAACCCGGAAAGGGTTTCGAGTACTAGGCGAATATAAAATTGAAAGATATGTCAAAATATGCTTCTGTTATCTTTCCACAGTGCCACTATTAGATAAAAAATCACCAGTAAAATCAAACGACGGAGCGAAGTGCAAACGTGCGCACTATGGAAATTCAGAAATGAAATATGAAAGTGTATTTGCTAGCTGTCTCATGAAATATTTGTCCTATTACTTATATAGTCCTATTTACTATAGTAGAGTAGAGTGGGGTGTTCACAATTTAGTTCCTTTTGGTGAAGGCAGGCCATATGCGTTGGTTCGGCGATACACCGAAACCGATTAGGTTCTAGGCGACTTGGAGAAGGAAATGGACTGTATACAAAGGATAGCGGGTTTTTAGCCGCCTAGGAGTGGATACGGGAAGAGGTGATTGTGAGTGGGTATAGGATATTCCAAGGATGGAGGGCACTTACCTTATACGGCAATCTTCTTCGTTTCCGAAGGGCAGTCTCCTGGTGGTTTCGTGATGCAGCTGCTTGTTTTCACTTCACTACACAGTCACTTCCATTTGCGAGCGGTTTTATAAGCGGTAACAACTATAGCGGGAGCGGCGCGGTGATCCGGTATAGCGGACGCGTATCGCGAATCGAATGTTCTCGAATGTTCTGGACTGTCACTCGCGTCGACGATCACAGCAACCAATCCGCGAAAGGCAGTGCCTCTTCCAGGGAGTGGGATAGAGAGGGACGGAAATACAGTATCGCTCGCACTTGTACGTGGAATGATTGATGTTGATGCGATTAGTTATAGATAGGAAGGTAGATGGCGCTACCATGCGTATTGAATTGTTAAATATCGCTTGCGATATTTATCGGAGATATCGTGAGGCAACTTGTATGTTTGAGAGTTTAAAATTATGTTCTCAAAAGACATAATAATATTGTATTGTGAAATCTGCTAATTCGCACTTGTGTGATGGATTATGGCCTTACTCTTACATAATAAGAATTGAATTGTACCCAGAAGTGGGGCAGATTCGAATCAAGGCAGAATGATATTTTTTTAAATACTTCTTGTCTCTTGTCTCTCAACTGCCTGGGATAGGTACAAATAAAAACGATATCAACATGATATTCATAAATGATAGACTAATTATTTGTGTTCAAACTATTCTCGGTATTCTCACAAATAGAGAGTAGAAGCGGCTTAAACTGACCGTGGTCTGCACTAAAAATCTATTTACAAAGTCACTGCAGTTCTATTTAAAATGTATATGTGGCCTACCTATTTATATTTTTACCTTCCTGACTATTTTTCTAAGGTTTATTTCTGCCTTTTTATCTGAACAAGTGTACTTTCTTTGATGTTTTTTATCTAGTACCTTACCTTTGATAGCTTTGAGAGACAGAAAATCTTCAACGGAAGGATTTCAAACTCATGACTTCATGACTAGACCTAAAATATCCAATTATTTTTAACATGAAAGAAGGAAAACCCCACCAAGAACCAGAAAATAACATTTTATTATAACAAAATAATTGCGTGGTACGAACTTATTCTCATAATTTGGAGCGCAAGACGGTAAATATCAGGACGCTGCATGCACGTCGCGTTTGGAAAGCAATTTTACAAATATGCGAGAATATTGCACGTGTGTGTGATTTGGGTCGAGGATTTTGTCCAAACAGGTCGCTTATAAACCACTGTGCTGATGAATATGTTTTGTAATACGACGTTATGCAGTCAGGCTATTCGTGTTTTGAATAATATGGGACTCTTGGAATATATTTCGTTGAAAATTTGGTATTTCTTATGTAATTGGCCGTGGCGGATAGTAATGGAGGTTTTCCGTACTTACTAGTTGATTTAGCGACATGATCTTAATATATAAAATCCTTGCGTTACTGACTGACTGACAGACACGCTACAGCCGAAACTACTCGTCGCAAGAAGATGAAATTTAGCATGTATGTTTCTTGAGGAGTGTAGGGTAGCACTAAGAGAGGATTTTTGGAAATTCCTCCCCTAAGGGGGTAAAACAAGGGGTCAAACTTTGTATGTAACTTTTTATTGCCTTGATGGATTGACTTCAAACTTTGTACATTGGTTCCTTAAATGACAAAAGTGAACACTAAGAATTTGTTTTCTGGAAATTCCACCCCTAAGGGGGTAAAGTAGAGGGTCGAAGTGTGTATGACACCTATTATTCCTTCAGTGGATTGACTTCAAACTTTATATATTGGTTTCTCAAACGATGATAGTGAACACTAAGAATTTGTTTTTTGAAATTCCTCCCCTAAGGAGGTAAGATAGGGGGTCAAAGTGTGTATAAAAGTTATTATTCCTGCAGTGGATTGACTTATAACTTTGTATATTGGTTCCTCAAACGATGATAGTGAACACTAAGAAAGGAGTTTTCGAAGTCAGTCTCTTAAGAAAGGGTGTCCCATTTTGTATATAAAAAAATCTTCAAAACTTCAACGGATTAACTTGAAACTTTGTATATCGGTTCCTCAAGTGACGATAGCGAATTCACCCCTAAAACGGGGAGTTCAAAAGGTGGTCCCAATTTGTATGAAACTTTTAATTCCTTAACATGATTTTTCAGCGTCCCTGTTGTGCATTTACATACATACATACATACATAGACTCACGCCTGTTTCCCTGAAGGGGTAGGCAGAGGCATATTAAACGCCCACTTTTCGCCAGTGTTTTGATCCCACGTAATAGGTGGCGAGCCTATTGCCGCTTATTATTGGGATATTTTGATTGCCAGAGCCTCGTCCGTTGATCGGCAGGTGCACCACTTGCAGGTGAGGTTGGCTTGGGACCCTAAGTTCTAGGTGGGAACTCTATGCACCCTATGCACATATATAATGTTGTGCATTTAATTTAAATTAATTTAAATTTGTGTTTATGTGGCTGGCTCTCATTTAAGCGCTCTTCATCTTCACTAACTAAAATGTATGATGGTTCTTTATATGACCAATAGAAGCCAAAATACTTAGAACCGTAATTTTGCTATTTTTATTTATTTTTACGCAGGTAAGTACTTTTATATTGATCTGCCAACGTCTGACCAAGGCTTTCCTCATTTTTTTTTTACCTTAAACTACTAAGAAAGGGTTTTTGAACTTTCATAATTAATTTTAATTCTTTTTACAATTTCGTTGAGATATACAAATGTATACTGCTACGGAATCCTTCACAAGTGAGTCCGACTGGCTTTTGACTAATTTAATTTTAACTAGCTTTTGCACGCAGCTACGCGTAAATGAAATTTTCATCGTTTGTTGGAGAGTTTTCATGAACCATTAGTAAAATACACACCTAAATCGATTCGGCTGTTTTTAAGATTACCCTGAATAAATACACAGACATAAAAATAATCTAAATAATTCAGTGGGGTACTGGAAGCGGGCTAGCAACAATATGCAATGCGGTTATTTTGATATTACAGACAGACAGTCAAATATTATTTATTTGTATAATCTGTATATATAAAATCCTTGCGTTACTGACTGACTGACAGACACGCTACAGCCGAAACTACTGAGCGCAAGTAGGTGAAATTTGGCATGTATGTTCCTTGAGGCGTGTAAGAGAGGATTTTTGGAAATACTTTCCCTAAGCGAGTTAAACGGGTTGTCCGAGTTTTAATTCCTTTAATGGATTAACTTTATACTTTATATATTGGTTACTCAAATGAAGTTGGTGAACACGAAGAAAGTCTTTTTGGAAATTCTAATCCTAAGGGGATAAAAGGAGAGTCATAATTTGTATGGAACCCTTTAATGCCTTCAAGGCATTAACTTCATACTTAGTTTACTTATTGTGTCCGCAAATGACGTTAGCGAACAGAAATATATTTATTTTAGAAATTTTTCTACTAAAAGGGTAGAAAAGGTAGCCAGAGTTTGTGTAAAACCTTTAATTTTTCAATGTAATCACTTCAAACAGTGTATATAAAATCCTTGCGTTACTGACTGACTTACAGACACATTACAGGTGAAATTACTGGGCGCAACAAGGTGAAATTTTGCATGGCATGGCATGGCATTCCTTGAGGAGTGTAGAGGAGTTCGTACAAAACATTTTATCAAAGAGAAATTTACGCGTGCGAAGCAGCGGGCAAAAGCTAGTATGTCTATAATATTATGATTAATTTAGTATTGGTTGCATATACTCATGGCATTTGTTAAAACCTGTAAACCTTATTAAAAGCTGTGTTCGTATCCGCAGATATCTGTGAATGGTATATTTTGTCATGGCTTGGCACGGGCCGTCTATCCAGTGTTCTTTGAGTTGCTTAGTATGAAACTCTGGTGTTGCCACCGAACATGGATATGGTAACAATTATTGCAAAGTGGATACCTCCATGGTATCCACTTTGCAATAACTGTTATCGTACAATATTATATTGACTTTATTTTTATCATATTTTTAATATAATATTCATTTCTATAAACCCGTAGCGGGAGTGTAAGCGACTGCTTTCTGCTTTCTGCCGAAGCTCGTAGGTTCGATTCGCACTTAAGCCACCTATTTGTGCGCGTTAACATGATGTTTGTCTTGGTCTGGTAGTTTCTATGTTTAGTACGTACGTATGAAAAAAACAACATGTGTATTAATCCATCTTCTAGTACGCATAGTACAAGCTCTACTTCGTTTGGGACCAGGTGGTGTTGGGTTTAAGAGATAGAATATATATTATTATTATAAATCATTCTTGAAAAAGAAACAATAAAAATATTTACTTCAATTTTATGTCTCCGATGTAGTTGCAGTATTAATTGTAGTATGTTTGATTATTGAAGTGCATATTGACTGAATATTTTATTTCATAAACCTTTTACTTTTCTTAAATGTTTTACGGCAAAACATTTAAAGATTTTATTTCCACTGCAGCAAAAGTACTTTTATATTTAAAACTTACCCTCATTTCTTTACCGTTTTTATTTCTATGGATAAATTGCCCATTTGCATCTATTTCTAATTAATTTGCTAAGCTGTTGAAATGGATTTAATGGCTCTTAAAGTTTGATCTGGTGGATGGTGTTACAATCGATGAAACTGCGAAGATTGTTTAAACCCTTAATATGTATGTTTTATTTTGGTGTACTTATACTTTTGTGCATGAAAACCAACATCAATTTAGGGGTGAATTTTACTCTAAAAGACTCCTACCAACCTTGCCTTAATCTATCTGATGAATAATGTCAGAGATATGATTGGTTCTAGAAATAAAAAATATTATTATAATCATACATACTATTACGACCATTTGAGACTAACCCAATCTCTACAGTCTTTTGCAGTCTACTGCTGTACTTAAGCCTCTCCTAATTGTGAGTCAATCATTGGAGTCAAAGGAGAACTTGGCACGCGAGCGGTATTCGTGCAGGTTTGAATGTCCATTGTCTGTAATGTCCAGTTTTCCATCTCTGCGTAAAGTTTCTAAGGTACTGACGAAAATACACGAAGGAAATAAAGTTCCGTGTCTAGTTCTTAGTTGCTTCTGACACTCACGGAATTAAAAGTTATATTATGGGTATCCGTCACCACACGAACCAAACTTGCCCGATATCCCCAACATGTTTTTGTTACATTCTGTACAACGTAATATTGTAACTGTTACAAGAACTAAACAGACAATGATATATATGTATTAAGGCGAAATTTGGACGACATTCAAGACAATGTAACCAGAGCCATCATTTATACCGCCACGAATCTTTTCTTTCTACCAAAGTAGTGATTTATGTACTCTGATAAAAATAAAACCTGTACGTCAATAAGCTTGAATGAAAAATTACTAAAGCGAAGCGAACATTTTCTCTGAGAATTAATCTATTATCTTAGAGTGAAAGTTCTAGGAATATGTTTCAAAATATATTCTCCGACGTAAAGACATCCCCTCGTGGGATCTCCACCTTGTCGTGGTGGGGGGGCTCAGTAACCGTGGTTTGGTCACCCGCGGTGAAGCTAAGAGAGATCCCGGGATCGGACGCTCCGCGTGGGCTTGGAGGGGCCTCCGCAGGACGCGTCCAAAGATGCGGGTGCGGGGGACAGTCCTGTCTGTCCGGAGTCGCGGGAGGAGAGGCGTATCGGTGTTACGTTGCCGCGCGCCCTATCTCCCGGGACCAAATGGGGGCGCACCATTGTTGCGTCGCGGTGGGGCCGCAGAGGAAGAGGAGATGCGGTGTAGCCGGGTTGCCGTCCTCCCTATCCTCTGCCGCCGCTGGGTGTTTTGGCAGCGGAGCCATCACCCGCCGCCAAGGGGGTTTTGTTCGGGGCCCGCCTGACCATCTGGCGGGCCAATACCTGTCGGGGGGTAGCGACGAATGCTTCGGCGATACCCAACCCGCCGATACGATACGGGTACATGAGGAACACGGGTTGGTTTTTAGTCAGTAAGAGTCTGACAGTCCCCTTCGCCCTTCCCCCTGGGCGGAGGGACTCTATGAGGATTTTCCAACACGACACCAAAAAAAAGTATGTTGATTGACGTGTTTTTTTCTTTACTAGGTAAAACTAATATAGCTTTATGACGGAAGGCACTGATTTTTAGTTTTGTGTATATTTGTGACTCGTTTAATTACGGATGTGGCTATCATTTTAATTTTACTCTGATAAGATATATATTTAATGAAAAGTATTAAAAGCAAATATAATCTAAACCCAAGTAGTACGAAGCAACTTATCATCATCAGCCTGCCGTAGTCTACTGCTGAATATAATAGGCCTCTCCAATGTCGCACCAATGAGACTAATTTTCGGCTCTTCATGTCCAGCCGCTGCCAGCCACTTTATGTACACACGTCGTATAGGCCACCAATTTATCTTCAAAACATGACATGAGCAAACAATACAATCAGTCATACGAAACATTTGTATATGACGCAGGTTAGCTGAGGTCAGCGCCGCAATAATTGACATTAAGCCCAAATCAACCAAAACAGGTGTCCGAACAGCAATTAACGTAAAGAGGGTCACATTGATTAGTAAATTAATATATTCTTACTGTTGGTATAATATCCGTATATGTGTTAGATGTACCCAAGTTATAATCAACAGCTATAAAGTCAAGTAGAAATTAAATATTTCTGTATTAATTTTCAGGTCTGTTAGAGCGTAAACGGACTTCTGTTTTCACAAGAAAACGCAATAACTTGCGGCCAGCCGTATGCGGTGCGCTAAATTGCAATCAGCTGCTAGTGCATCCAGGCTTTTAAGTACTATTGCGAAGGACCGTGATAGAACTAGCACGATACAGTTAACCGCATACTGCGTACCGTTCTCTGACCAGATTGGTGACATCCTAAAAACAGGACAAGTTAGTAGTACCCTAAACAGCATGCTTGAGGAATTTGATGGGAAAGAATGAAGCAAGACAGATATGTCAGAATAGTTGCAAATGGCGTTACGTAGTCTCTGTCTACCCCTCAAGAAAACAGGCGTGAGTTTATGTATGTATGCGTACCGTTGCGGTTAACTACTGCGGCCAGCCGCTAGTGCGTTCATACTCCTAGGCACGTCTAGTGCTTTAGGGGATAATTATTCTGTCTGCTAAGTCGAAAATGTCTTATTATTACTTTCTACCCCTTCAGTTTTCTACAGTAAGTGCTATAAATGGGCCCATGCCTAGGATCATTAATCTATACCATAGTTCAAGTATATTTATCAGTAGGCTCAACCTAGATTCAAATCAGAGGCCGTATGTAATTCACACACGTCCATCTGAAAAAGCTCTAGAACATTCTTATTACTATTGAAAACTGTTACTAGGTTTCACATTTACCACCTCAGAAAGTCTATACACCAAAACACAGTAACAATACAACAATACACAAGTAAAACAAAACATCACGAATCATAACAGTCTACAATTCAGCAACAACGTTGATACAAGTTTGAATTCAGTACAGTTCAAGTAATTTTGCCAAGAGGCTGGGCAACACGAAAACAATCGAATTAATTCCAAACTAATTTAGTTTCGTCTCAGCCTGTCGCCTAATTCATTATAAGAGGAGCCAGGCATGCTCAACCACGTGCCAACATAAACTTGTGTTTAGCGTTTGCGTAGACTTGGTGGTTGAGCGCCAGTGCGGACTACGAAGATGGTGATCGATTTCGGTACAATCTAAATTTAATATACATGGTCACGGCTATAATCTGTATAACAAAGTAAATGATGACGCAACGGGACGCGTTAATTTTATTTTGTCATATGAATTGTTATAGGGTGTGAGTATTTTTATAATTTATTTTATTTTAATTGATATTGCCTTGATAAATTCCTTTACAACTGCGTTTATCCACGCTGATATTCAGTGCATGCCTATCCTACAATCTGCGCAGATGGAGGAGTCACAAGTGCGTTGCGAGCCTATGGAAAGTTAAAAGCAATAGGAGAAGTGAAATGGGGAGAAGAAGAAGAAGAGGAAGGGGATGTGTCCTCGAGCATTCTCACTTATAAAGCAAAACGCATTAAAAAACAATATTACTATTCGTAACATAGAATATAATAAAATAAATAAAAAATATCAAGTAAAGCGTTTATACAGTCTAAGGGGCGGAACATATCTGACGGAAGATCCGTCGAACGTATCTTCCGTCGCGTATATTCCGTCAAATGAGTCGGTACACATCTGACGGAAAATGCGTCGAGCGTATCTGCACACATTTGCTAAAAGCGTGGCTATTATGCACACATATAAGTTTGTTCGTGCAGGGTCGTACTCAGGGCAGCTCAATATTTTACTGTCATATTCTTTTACTTAATCATTTTTCGTGTTCCCTGATGTTATGTAGTCAGTGAAGTCCGGTAGTTATTTATATTGTAATTCGAGTTTGACTATTAAAAATATGTCGGACTTAAGAGATGTTTATAGTAGCCAACAAGCGTTATTTGAATATATTTCCTATATAGGTTCAAAATTAAAAGACGATGATACGATTTGGTTACGGTTTTTAAGAAAATTTATACAAATGATATAGAAGGGGTTACAGTTGCAGCGCATGACTCAAAATGTTTTCTATGTAGATATTTTAATATATAAAATTTGGAAATTAAAAGGCGTAGCCGTGAGATTTATTGCCTGTTCTTTCTCATGGTTCTAACTTCTACGCCTCTACGTCGCATACTGTAAATGTAGAATCTTTGGTAAAAGTGGATTTTGGTTACAAATCGTGTTCTTCATGTTTTATATTCTATTTTTTTTGTTTAATAAGATAACTCCCGCACTAGGAATAAATCCTGTGTCGCGGGGGACTTTACAAACATACAACTAACGGACACAATGAACACTCAGACTCAGACAAATTCTCAGTGCTGGTTTTTAGGTATTTTTTAAAAATGTTATTAAAATCATAAATAATTCTGTCAGACTCATTACGACGGCAGTAATTCCCGTAGACCTTTAGAACCTCATACCTAAAAATTGGCTCACGATCCAGGCTAGCAAGTATGCGTACTCTCATAGCACATACTAACACTACATTATTCTACACATTTCGTTTCTGAAAAAATAAGTAAGGTCTGGCGGCCCTGGAATCTTACTCTACTACGCGTCACTCAAAATCACCGATCTGGGAATGACATGGATATGGCATGTCCAATACCTACGAATTTAGCGTGCATACCTACGAAATTAGCGTACATACCTATGAAATGTTGGGCAATTTAAAATGGCTGCCATTTGGATTGTACTCCAGAATATAATCGATATCGATATGGAGCCGGTCAGAGGAAAATAATACATTTTTGTAGTAAGTTACTTTAGATAGTTTAAATCTTTTGCCTGATTAGTTTATTTCATAATGCAAATGTGGGCGAACATGGCAAAGCAAAGGACGACCCTTGTATCAAAATATTCTCTGAGAGCCAATATCGATACTTTGTCGCTGAGAAAGTACCGGACATGAATGGCACCATACATACGGTAATGAAACACACAGCCTGAACTGAAGCACTGATTCATCTGGTTTTAGACATATTTATGCACAAAATCAAAATTATTATGTTCGATATACAACGATTTCACAGCAGATGTACCACAAACCTTGGCAAAAAATATGGCGACAGTGGCACGAATGACATTTCTAATAAAATAACGTCATGATTAACTTATTCAGTAAACTAGGGCTATCTCTTTTTTCTGACACAGATATCCCTAAGACAAAACGAGACAACACTATGTTTGGTGGCTTTATGTCGATTTCGTATATATAAGTATAAAAAAAATCATGGTGAAATGTGGGTGTAATATTACACCTCTGCCTACCCCTCCGGGGATACAGGCGTGAGTCTATAAAAAAAAATATATATGTGTATAATGTAATTTTTCTATATGGACTATTTGCCCTCTCCATGTATATTCCATACTCAGTGGTCAAAATTCACGTGGTGCGTGGTGCGCGCGACGTCGACGGATAATCCGTCAGTACGCTCGACGTACTAACGGATCTTCGGTCAGGTGTGAACGGTTGAACGTTTTTCTATACATTTGTATGTATTGGCGTTACGCGACGGATAAAACGCGACGGATCTTCCGTCAGATATGTTCCGCCCCTAATGCGATATAATCCTTACACCGATTGTCCTTCTATCTTGTTCCGATGTTTTATGACACTACACTGAAACTGATTCGTGGAAGTTGTTCGATTGTTGTTGGGTGGTTTATGTGAACACTTTTATCGGTTTATGTGTTACTTAACTTGCGTACTCAGGATTCTATAGGAAAGCCCAGTAAAAGAAGGAAAATATCAACAAAACTAATTGTTGTGTTTTAGTTTAAACAACAAAAAACATTCAAAAGTCGAAAACGTGGAAGTAGATCTAAAATAGTTTTTGTTTTATGTGTAATAATTGTACTAATAGTCACCAAATCCCAACTGTATAATGTATACTTCTCCTTCACTATAACGAGAGTTGACGAGCCGTTCGTAACAAATCGGCAAAATAAAGCAACATCTTGCACAGGTCACCATATTGAAGAATCACTATTTGAGGCATTTAAATCAGAACGCTACCGTGCTTTAGAGCACGTAAAGTTGTCGTCGGTCCCGGCTCTTATCTCTCACACAAAAATCGTTCGACTACGTTGGAGCCATTCGTTCGGTCTGAAAATACTGCCACTAGAATACGCAGCACACACTTACACGAAAAAGAATTGTGTAATTTTTGTTGAAATAGCTTTGTTTCTACAGAGTTTTCAGCATGGCCTATACCAGGTCAGATCATATCCTCACTTTACTGTTTCACAAAATATTTTTATTTATATTGTTTTATTTCCAAATTATAGTTTTCAACATAAAATACAATCATAATAACTACAACGTGTTTACAAATTGTAACTGTTGTAAAGTATATAATCGTAGTTTTGAATATTATTCTGAGAGAAAAATATTCACTTAGTGTTTTACTCTTTTTTTATTTATTGATTAATGTAGCTTTCATAGAATCACTTTGATACTTGGTTTTCCTTGTATTTTCAACAAAACTATATTGCAGTTTTCAATTAGCTGGATTAAAGCAATGTTGTATGATGGTTTTCAATATTTCAGATGAAACCATTTCAGTATGTGATATTATCCACCGCTTTTCAGGTATATTATACACAGTTTGATTTGCAAGCAAATTAATAAAATTGAAAAGGAATTTATTTTAATATTTACTTTTGGCTACCGAATGGTATAATATTTTGTTTGATTCTGTGTAGATTTAGGTAACTGAGTAAATAAAAGTTAAGTTTGGTATATCAATCGCAGCAATGTTTTAAGTAATTTACTTTATTTTTTTTATTTCAGTAATTTATTAATATATTATTATTTTATACGTAACTAAGTCTTAAAATACTATACAAAGAAATATATACAGAACACACAAAAAAATATATACAGAAAAAGAAAAATAAAAATTTTTAGAGCGCGTCATGAAATTCATCCACATCGCCGTCAACTGGCAGCGTGCCCAGAACGCTGGCAGCGTTGCCACGTTGTATGGCGATACTTACCTTCTGGGCCAAATACAACCCAGCCTTCTGGTCACGCGAGGCGTCGACAAGTCTCTTTGCGATGTCTCTAAAAAGAGATCTCGCACTTGGACCCCATGGCCCCAACGTTTCGACCCCAAACGGCTCAAATACGTAATCCCCTACTAGGTTTACGTATTTGCGCCGTTTGAGGGTCTCCGCTGTAGCAGCAGCAGCGCCCGCACAACCGGCTGTGCTAGGAAGATGTGATGGCGCGAGGGTATCGACACACGTTGCGTCCCATACCAAAGGCCTACCCAACTTCCATGGCAGTAAAGACATACCGTCTGGTCTTTTGCCGTCGTTGCGTACCAGGCCCTGAGGTTCAAGGTGGGCTGGAACGCCAGCGGAGACAAGAGCCCGACGGAGAATGTCATTAAGGTTGCCGTGTCGTGAAATACGACCTGCGCTCCTGCTGCATGATAGGCCATGGTGACCAAGGCTGTCGACAGCCTCTCCACAGTGACAGCGATGTGGAGTAACACATGGCGCGCCTAAACGGAGGCAAGACGCGATGCGGAAGGTCGTATCGTCCAGCATGGTACCGATGTTGGACGATGGCAGTGCTTGAAGCCAGAGGCCCGACTCCCACTCTCCCACAGCCAGTAGGCGAGCACGCTCTGCAGCATTAGACGATGTGCTAAGAAGGTTTTCTCGTATTCTGCTGCAAAGCGGCCCATCCCACTGCCTCTGAGAGGATAGGTTTCGGGGTAACTCAGTGCTTGGACAAGCTCTTCTCCAAGCATTCGTGGCATCGGTCTTACACGGCACCTCAGAATCGACCAGTGTTGGTGCTAAGATTTTCCTGGTCAATTCTGCAGTGCTGTGGACCGAGGACAGGAATGCTGGTAGGCTAACATCAGAAAGTTTTCGAATACCGAGGCCGCCAAAACGTACAGGTAAGGACGCCTGTAGCCACAATCGGTCATTCAGTGCTATATTCAAAATTTTACTAAGAGTAGTTTGTATAATTTTGTCCATTTCAATGAGTAGGCTCGAATTTTTCCAAAAAGGCGAAGCTCGAATAGCGTGAGTAAATTTAGGCACGAAAAGACAATACCGAATTATAGTGAAAGCCGAATGAATGTTAATTTTGAGGAGCCTGTCCGAAATTTCACTAAAATTTTGAATTTTTTCATGAATAAATGTATCGAAACCTTCGTCTAAAATCGGGGACCCAAGGAGGCGAAGAGAACTTTTTTCAATGTGGGTTATATTGGGAGTCAGAAATTGAAATTTGGAAAGTATAGAGGATTTATTTAAATTGTCGTTTATGAAAATTTCACATTTAGTTGGATTTAGGTCTAAGCCTATGGATGAAAATTTAGATTTCAAGAAAGCCAGATCTTGATAAACAGTCTGTACGTCGCCTGCCAGGGTTCCGTCATCGAGGTACCAGATATTGAATTTTGAATTTAACTGGCTGATGATTGGGTGAATAGCTAGGCTAAAAATGAGTGGTCCAAGAGGGTCACCTTGTTGACAGCCAACGGCGGATTCCAGAAGATTTTCCTTGAAGATCAATTTTGAAGGGTTTCTGTAACACTGCCAAAGAAAGTTGTAAATTTTGGGTGTTTCAATTTTAACTTGTGTCAACAAGGTGTCCCGGTTCACTGAGTTAAAGGCGTTCTTTAAATCAACCTTCAAGATAACCTCGCCCCCATTACAGCCAAGGTACGTTGACAGGGCATGTATGGCAGCCTCGCAACCCCCCTTGGATCCAAATCCGAGCTGCAGGGGTTGGAATTTATTACCTTATTTTACTTTATTTTATTTTTTAAAACAAGATTTTGGGGAGAAAATAACACTTTTGTCTTTTGAAAATTCTGTAATATATTAATATCATCAAGCTGAAGAGGTTTTTGTTTAATTTAACTAAACGCGCTAATAGAGAGTATCAGATACCACTGGTTCTATTTAAATGTTAGTTTTTGTGCTGTATAGCACATTAATTATCGTATAAGGCATTTATACGACCGGTTGGCGCCGCGGGAGTGTAAGCGACTGCTACGCCGAACATTTGTGTGCATGAACATGTATGTTTGTCTTGGTCTGGGTGTTTCTATGTATAATATGTATGTATTTACAAAAAAAAAGGATATATCGATGCCTTACGGCCAAAAGAGGCTAACCGCCACTTAACAAACTTTACAGGAGAGTAGTTTAAAGTTCAAAATAAGTGAAAAAAAATCATAGAAAATTTTCTGTACGTTCCTAAAGTTTAAAAATTTAACCATATAGTTTTTGATTAGGTCTCTACGAAATGACATTGTTAATTAAAACAAATCACACTTCTAACACTATTTACTGTCGCTTACCCTCAAATGGTCCTAATTATACTAACAGGAAAAAACATCGTAAATGAAAACAACCCAATTAATCAGTTCCAACCCAAATGATTTAACTGCACCATTTATTTTATTTCTGTTGAAGAAAAAAAGCATACATGTGCTTTTTCTGTTTATCAAGTGGAGCCAATATGACATAACCGGCTATTGGTTAATGGCAGAAGAACAAGGAAATTGTTATAAGTTAATTATCTATAAAAAATACTATAAGCTCTTTTATACAACGCAAAAGCACATTGTGATTAATTCTTATAAAATTATACATACATACTTACATACATGCATTAGACTTTTGTAAGTTTTTAAACTGGCTAACCGACTAAGGTATGAATTTAAAAAAAAGAGAAATTGTGCTCAATCAGTCTTTATTTTAGAAAATTAAATAAAACAATTGTTACTCATACTCATTGTAAGTTAGTCTTGCATTATACATTCATGCTGACACTCTAGGTATGACAAAAAAATATAAACTTAAAATTTCGTACCTAAGGACCACTTTTAGGTATGACGGTAGGCGTTTGGTCCTCGTCGTCCGCATTTCTGCGTCTGCAGTTGCCGTAAATCGCCTCGCGACGTCCGTTGCCGGGGGAGTCCTCCACAGCAAAGAAACTACCCAAAACAACCGTGTCCGATGAAGACATGCGTCAAGCGGAAGGTGAAGACACCGTGGCGGCCTTCAGCCACTCCACAAAGAGTGTTCTTACTATCGCTTTTGCCGTGTATCCATTCATTTGCACTCACCCATTCATTCACTCAATCGATAAAGCAATGATGATGACACATGTTAAATCAGTCACGGTGACAAATCTTGAGGCAGAATAACAATTTGCAAAAGAGGGACCTACTAAGGGTCGGAACATATCTGACGGAAGATCCGTCGCGTTTTATCGGTCACGTAATGCCAATACAAATAAATGTATAGAAAAACGTTCAACCTTTCACACCTGACCGATGATCCGTTAGTACGTCGAGCGTACAGCGTGTGTTCCGTTTCCGTCAACGCAGTTTCCGTCGACGTCTCGCGCACCACGTATCACGTGATTTTTGACCTTTGAGTAAGGAATATACATGGAGAGGGCAAATAGTACATATAGAAAATTACGTTATACACATATATACGAAATCGACATAAAGCCACCATACATAGTGTCGTTATCGTTTTGTCGTTTTGTCTTAGGGATATCTCTGTCAGAAGAAAGAGATAGCCATAGTTTACTGAATAAATTAATTATGACGATATTTTATTAGAAATGTCATTCGTGCCAATGTCGCCATATTTTTCGCCAAGGTTTATGGACCATGTGGCGGTGTTTAGCTTACAGTGAGATTGCGAAATGATAGAGAGGATTGAGTGCAGATTAAATGTTTATTCCACTTCACAAATAATAGTAATTACACTATCTTAAATACTAGTTAAATTAATGTTGATGTTCTATGAAAGTGAAAAATGTTGATGAGTACAAAATAATGTTGAATACTAATTGTAAGCTTGACGCGAATGTTAAGTATGTACTGCCTTGCACTTATTTTGTAGGTCAATTTATAAAGAGTATTTTATTGATTACATACACACAAGCCTGTATGAATGTAGGTGTGATGACGGTGTTCGGGTAATGACCCGAACATATTCCGGGGCCTACAAGATGAAAGGAATGAGTAAGATGAAACATTATTGTTGTGAGGATGATTGTTAAACAATGCAAAAAAATAAAATAAACATGTGCATTAAGTAATTAAAGATCAAATTTATAAATCAAATGAAACTCCCATTTTATAATACTAAGTTATCAGACTAAAATAGGTATGAACTAAGTTATAATAGTATGGTTTACGTTATAGTCTCTAAAAACGTTTACGCGGTATTGGCGAACACGATTTGTTAGTTTTTTGGATATTGTCACTTATTTCACTATATTCGGCACTGGGTTGTCGTTCAACCCGAGGCTGACGCGCACTAGCACTTATTACCACTTCACTAGCACATTCACTGGTTTCGTTAGCCCGTTGTGCGGGCGCGGCCTGTAGCTCGATGTTCCGCGTGATGCGCGCGCCCTGCTCGCGCCGGCGCCGTCTGCAGTGCCACAGCAACGCGGCCGCTGCTGCTGCCACCACTGCAACCAGCGAGTAATTCACCACATAATGGTGTATGTTATGCGGTGAATATGTCTCTGCCAACTCTACCTGGGATTTCTTCATCTCGTTTATGCGTGTGTGCAGATGTTCCAAAGCATCATGTAAGTCTGTTGTATCGCTAATGTTCTCGATGTTTTCCCATGGCAGCGACGTATTAATCAGGTAATTGAGCTGATCAATGTTAGTTGTATAAACATCTGCCGACATGTGGATGTCGTTTTTCAACTGTTTAGGTAACTGCAGAGTAAAATCCGTATCTTTGAGTAAACAGCCATTTTCTACATACAAGATACCAGCACAACTCAACCGTTCTATAGCGACTCGATCATTGCAAATTATTTTTATAGTGTAGTTGCCACAGACGTGATAAAGGATGAGCGAAGGGTTTGTTAGTGGCATCCATTCATTTTGGCACTTTGATTGAGTAAGCCTACATTTCTCGGTATGATGGTCCATCTGACAAAAATTGTTATCGCTACTCAGATGATATACAGACTTCTTCAGATCGCACATATACGCTTTTTCTTGTTCGACACACGTAGACAGTTCCTCAGCGCTCATTGTGAAATATGTGTCCTTTTTCAAATCCGTTGCAATATATTCGGCTATCGGCGTATACTGTATCATGACGTTGCCCACTTCATGTGGTATGGAAACGACTTTATACAAATGATACTCCTCTCTGTTGACAAGCGGGAATGTTATTTCAAATAAGAAGTATTCTGATGTTATCCTTGACTTTATCTTCAAGAGTTGGTAGATGGTTCGTATGTTAGACGGTCTAACTGGCAAGACAACATCGGCAGATAACTGTGATGATATGAGGCGAATCTCTTGTTCAAGTTGTTGTGGGGTAAGTAGATGCATATTGAAATCTCCATGGTGAATGTTCGTAAGTATATCCAGCAAAAGATCTTGACTTCGCCTTAAGTTGATGTACAAATTGTTCGCTGCTATTGACATTAAAGTAAAATGTTGAAGTAAGGTAATGTTATTGATTTCCAGTTGTATTCTATTGTTGCTTTGTTCAATTTTCACTAAATTTTGGTTGATAATTTTGTGTTGTTTGGCCATTAAATCTTCCGTCCGCTTTAATAAATTGTACTCAGACTCCACAATCGATGTCTGGTTCTTCCATAGACTTAATAGATGGTTTTCATTACGTTTTATGAGTTCGATGTCTTGAGCATATTTTTCAGCGAATCGTTCGTCCAATACACCGAACAAGGAATTTGCAACGTAGCCTATTCCATTGACGAGCCCGCGACGTCGTCGCTCGTGACCCGACACCTGCTGGTTCGTAAGTAATATATTATAATATTTTAATTCCTCGAACTCGTGCGACAATTGCGGCATTATCAGATTACACTGGTCTCCTATTGTTATGCATGTTTTATTGAGATAGGTCATGGTCTTCTGCAATGTTGTTATACCTTCCCAATACGGAGCCATGTTGTAATAAACTACTAATGTCCATCTGTCTTTGACCATATTCACTTGTTTTACAGGGTCAAAGTAAAGTGAATGATTGCTCCCCAGCCTTGTTATGTTATGCTCGGCCTGCACAGTTCCGGACAACGTTAAGAAAAATAATAACGCCATAGCTACGCTTGATAAACTGGTTCTTCTCGATGTTGGTTTTGTTGTGCTAGGTTTCTTCTCGGGGGTTAGAGAAGAGACTGACGAGGGGTTGCTATGTTGGTCCTCTTCTCCGGGTGTTTCGAGGGGTAAAATGGATAATTTTACGATCGGCCGTTTCAAAATGCCATTTTTTGTTTTTAGGGTGACTACTCTGACATAGCCGTCATTCCCTGGGTGTAGTTCAATAACTCGGCCCATGGCCCATTTTCCTGCGGGGATGTTGTCTTCCCTAATAACCACCAAATCAACAATTTTAATGTTGTTTTGAGGTCTGAACCACTTCTGTCTTGCCGTTAACTGACTAAGATATTCGAGTTTCCACTTTTTCCAAATATCTTTGAACAGTTCGTTAGTTAAATGCCACCTTGTTCTGGCATCTTCTTTCGTCTCAATAACTGTTAAGTCTGCTCTTCCTGTTAAAAAGTGGGCGGGCGACAAATAATCTAATTCTTCTATGTTTTCCGTCAATGAACACAATGGCCGTGAGTTCAAACATGCCTCTAGCTGTGTCAAAAGGGTAGTGAATTCTTCAAATGTTAATTTTTGATCTCCAACTACACGTTTCAGGTGAAATTTCAAACTTTTGACGGCTCTCTCCCACAAACCTCCAGCACTCGGCCACGATGGAGCATTGAAGTGCCATTCAATGTTCATTGACGTGATTTCCGTGAAGAAACTAGTATCACTAAATATTCGTTGTAGTTGTTCCATTTCTTCCTGGATCATTCGGTTAGCACCAATAAAGTTGGTTCCTTGATCACTATACAAATGGTGCGGTGTTCCTCGCCTGGCTGCCATTCTCTTCAAAGCGGCTAGAAATGCAGAAGTTGTAAGGTCTGACACTAATTCAAAATGAACCGCCTTTGTCACCATACAAATAAAGACCGCTACGTATCCTTTATTTGTTTTTACACCTCTTCCTTTGTTTATTTTTATGTCCATAAATCCCGTGTAATCTACTCCTGTGTGGAAGAATGGGGCGGCCGGATTTGTTCTCGCCCACGGCAAATCCGCCATCAGCTGATGTTGCGTTCGTATATCGTGCTTTCGACAGATAATACATTTTCTAATTTGCTTCTTCGCAGCGTTGTATCCACCTGTGATCCAGTATTGTTGCCGCAGCGTCGCCAGAGTCAGTCGTGGTCCCCCATGAAAAGTTAGGAGATGCGCTTCTTCTATTAATAGCTCCACTAAACGGCTCTTGTGAGATATGATCTTGGGATGTTTCGCTTCATAACTCATGTTTGCGTTACTCAATCGACCTCCTACTCGTAAGATGCCGTAATGATCTATAAACGGATTTAAGTTTAAGATCTGACTTTTAATACTAATTTTGTCACCTTTGCTAATTTTATCTAAATCTGGTGCAAATTGTTTCCTTTGTTCATGTTTCACAATAGCCGATTTTGCATATCGTAACTCACGCAATGTTAGGTACGACGGTAACTGTTTACGTTGCGAGACAGGGGTCAGTGCTCGGAGAATCCATGCCAATATGCGCGTTATTTTATAAAATGAATTAAATTGTTTTAATAAGTCATCAATTATGTTTGTACTACTTTTCTGTATAATGTTAGATTGTTTAATGTTTCTAATCTCTTCGTCCGTTTTATAAACTAGTATTGGCTTGGATATTTCTTCCTTATTGAATTTTTGAAGCCATGAAGGTCCGTGAAACCATAAGGGATGATCCATTAATGGTGATATGTTTAGGCCACGGCTTGCACAGTCTGCTGGGTTGTCACTTGATTTGACATAGCGCCAGCAGTTTGTAGGCATAATGTTGGTTATGGCTTGTACTCTATTTGCAATGAATGGTTTCCAGCGGCTAGGTTCACCCTGTAACCACCCTAACACGACCATCGAATCACACCATCCATAAATTTCTGTTGCACAGCTCATACTTTCGCGTATTTTGTTAATAAGCTTTGTTAATAACAGCGCACCGCACAATTCTAAACGGGGTAATGTTACTGCCTTTTTATATGGTACAAGTTTTGCTTTAGCGGCGACCAGAGTAATAGTTTGCTGATGTTTCACATGAGAATATACTACACATGCGTACGCATCCATAGAGGCATCGCAGAAGCCATGAAGCTCGATAGTCTCCTTTTCTCCGCTTTTGATCCATCTTGGGATTTTAAAATGTTTAATTTTATGTTTGTCTTCTTTTAACTTGGACCACTCTAGACAAATGTTATCGGGCACCGGTTCATCCCAATGTATATTATCTTTCCATAGCTTTTGGAAAAGCAGTTTTAACTTGGTAGAAAATGATGTTAACCAGCCCAGTGGGTCAAAGAGTTTGGATATTTCCGATAGTAGGCTTCGTTTTGTTGGTTTAGACTGCGTTACGGCGAATTCAAAATTGAACTCAAATACATCTTCGGCTGCGTTCCAACACAGACCGAGTGTTTTTGAAGTAGTATCAGCTGTTTTAAAGTTGAATACGCCTTCGCCATGATTTTGTTCTGTAATGTCTTCTAATAACTCTTTGCTGTTTGATGACCACTTTCGCTAGTTAAACCCACCAGATTTCAATAACTGGATTAACTCCCCAATCAACTTTTTACCCTTTTTTAAGTCATAAAAGCTATAAACGAAATCGTCCATGTAGAACGATCCCTCTAAGACTACTCTTGATGCTTCTGGGTATCTTCTCTGTTCATCTTCTGCTAGTTTTTTCAGTGTCAACATGGCGAGAAATGGGGCGGGCTTTGTACCGAATGTGATTCTTGTTAGCTGGAACGTTTGTATAGGATTGTTAATATCGAGTGAATCACGCCACACTATCTTTTGTAGATGTTGGTCACTGTCGGCTACCTCTATTTGCCTATACATTTTCTCAATGTCAGACGTAACGGCAATAGGATATTGTCTCCAGCGCAACAACAATGACTGCAAATCTTGTTGCAAGTTAGGGCCCTTGTGCATGAGATCGTTCAGGCTATAACCTGTGGAGGTTTTCGCGGATGCATTAAATACGACTCTATATTTTGTTGTTGTTGATTCTTCTCGCTGCACGCCATGATGCGGTAAATAACAATCCGTTTTATGTTCGCTGTTTGACTTTTTCATATGGCCTAATGTTAAATATTCTTGCATGACATCTCTATACTGTTGACGCAAGTTACTTTGTTTCATAAGTCTTCGCCCTAAATTTCTGAACTGTGCTAATGCCATGGGTTTGGACGCCCCCAGTCGATGTTTCATGTCTTTCTTTAACGGTAACCGAACAACGTACCGTCCATCCCGATTTCTCTTTGTTGTTTTTGAGTAAAAATTCATACACTCCTGTGCCTCTAAAGACATGCCCTTTTGCTCACTAACTTCTTCAACTTCCCAGAATTTTTTGATCTCATCGATGTTGTTTAGCACTACGTGGCAATGGTATGTTTTCACATTACCACACAACAACCAACCTAAATGAGTTTGTTTAGCTATTGGCTGGCTATCATTTTCTCCTCGTATAATTCCTCCTAACATAATGTTAGCGTAAACATCGGCTCCAAGCAACAAATCCACAGGGCGACTTTTATAGAACTCAGGGTCCGCTAGGTTTATGTTTTCTAAGTATGGCCACGATGGTTTCGGCAATGTTTTGTTAGGAAGATTTTTAATTAAATTATTCATAATATAAACTTCTGACTTGAAGGTAAAGTCACTGACCATTGACGCACAGTTAATTTCCAACATGCCCTTGCAATTGTTTTCCTTTTCCCCGACGCCATAAATGATTCCCTTGCATCTTTGTCTTTTAATGCCTAAAAGTTGAGCCGCTTTCTCCGTTATTAACGAGATCTGAGACCCTTGGTCGATAAGGGCTCTGATGGGATAGTAAGTTCCCTCCGCGTTCTCTACTTTTATTACGGCAGTAGCTAGCAAGATCTCCGAAGTCTCCTGCTGCGAAGCATGCGAAGTCCCTGCTACAGGTTCGAGTGACTTTTCGGTGTGTTTCGACCTCTGATACCCAGTGGAACTCGGCTTTGATTTCGTGAAAGCATCGTGTAAAATAGTATTATGTGATTCGGGACATTTATGACATGTTTTGGTTGAAGTACATTGACTTCCATTGTGACTAAATAAACAATTAGTACACAATTTTAATCTGTAAGCTGTTTTCAATTTTTGTTCGTCTGGCATTTCTAAATAAGTTTTGCAGTTATAAATGCCATGTTGTTTATTGCAAAGAGGACATGTATAATTCGACGTATGCATTGTTTTCGCAATAGGCTTGTTGCTATAGCTCTGATTTTGATGACCGCTGTAATTATTAGAGTTCGATGGCTTGAAATTGTACTTTTTAGAATTCATAACTGCTTGATTATAATTATTCTTTTGTGGAATAATTTCTTTACGGCGCGATGTTACAGTCTATAGGCTAGTAAATCTCCCTTCTAAAAATTCTAAGAATTCCTTGAGGACCGGTAGTTCCTTAGAGTTTTTCAATGATTCTATGTAATCTGTAAACGTGTCTGAATCCAGCTTTTGGCTAAGTATGTGCACAATCATGGGGTCCCAGGTTGATGTATCGACGCCCAAGTTTTTAATGGCATTCAGACACTCTAATGTTGTATCGTGGATTTTCTTAATTTGTTGAAGGGAAGGTTGTTGTATGCTGGGTAGTCCTAGTAATATATTCATATGGGATGAAAATATAAGTTTTTTGTTATTGTACCGATGGTTGAGAATCTCCCAACATACTAAATAGTTGTCTGTGCTTATTTGCAAATGTTGGATTAAACGTTCTGCCTCGCCACGGACTTTCGCTTTCAAAAACTGCATTTTCTGGCCATTAGAGAGAGAATTGTTGTTATGGATTGCTTCCGAAAATAAGTCCCTAAACGATACCCACTGATTGTAGTTACCGCTAAAAACTGGAATGTCTAATTTAGGTGTCGACTTCTCTCTATGTACCACCGAACACATCTTCGTACCTAAGGCTCGTTTTAGCAGGTTGAATTGTTTTTCGTATTTATTAAACAAGTTTTCATACTCTCGATTCGTACCATCCAACTCAATATCTATTTCCCAGTGTAGGGAATCTATATTAGACCATCTAGTTTGCAAGGATTTTAATGCGTCTTCGTATTCCCACTTGCTTTGTATCGAGTCTATCTCTATGTTAGCCGCTGTCCTTACAAAAGCCTTAAAGTTCGCGTATTGTTTGCGCATCAAGTCGTCAAGTTTGCTGTTCGTACCCTGGTTTGAAGTAACAGATCTGGGAGTATACTGTTCCTTCATCATGTCATGAGATGCGTCTTCAAAAGATTGTTCGTTTCCTCCTAGCTGCATGTTATGTCCACTAGTTGACGGACCTTTCAACTTGGACAAAAATTGTTGACTTTGTTGTTCAATCAACGCTTTGACGGACTCATATGCTTCAAATGTTCTGGCATGCTCTAACTCAGTAAAGTACGGATGCGTTTTCTCAGCATACTTATTAATGTTAGCGTGATTAGTTTGAAAATCTGACCAGTATTGCTCCAGCGTTTCCTATCGCTTCTTAAAATACTCGGACGATTTTCTGTCAGAACTATCCTTCTTTATGTTGACACCGATTTTGACGATGTTCTCGTAGATCTTTGCTTGATTTTCTACCAAACCCTCCATGGCAATGTTAAGTAGAAAAGAAATAATAATAAGAAAAAAAAGAAAAATGTTACTTGTTTTGCTATATGCTAGAAATATAGCAACTCTCCGGACTTGCTGTTTCTGCTAAATCCTTTGTTGTTTGTTGAATGTTAGCACTGCAATCCTGGCACTTCAATCCGGGCACTGCACTCCACACACTGCACTTTGTTAGCTAGTTCAAACCCTCACTCCACGGAATCGCGAGATACGAATACGCGGCGCGCGAAGGTCTCTCGAAGGACCAATGTGGCGGTGTTTAGCTTACAGTGAGATTGCGAAATGATAGAGAGGATTGAGTGCAGATTAAATGTTTATTCCACTTCACAAATAATAGTAATTACACTATCTTAAATACTAGTTAAATTAATGTTGATGTTCTATGAAAGTGAAAAATGTTGATGAGTACAAAATAATGTTGAATACTAATTGTAAGCTTGACGCGAATGTTAAGTATGTACTGCCTTGCACTTATTTTGTAGGTCAATTTATAAAGAGTATTTTATTGATTACATACACACAAGCCTGTATGAATGTAGGTGTGATGACGGTGTTCGGGTAATGACCCGAACAGACCATCTGCTGTGAAATCGTTGTATATCGAACATAATAATTTTGTTTTTGTGCATAAATATGTCTAAAAACTAGATGAATCAGTGCTTCAGGCTGTGTTTCATTACCGCATGTATAGTGCCATTCATGTCCGGTACTTTCTCAGCGACACAGTATCGATATGGGCTCTCAGAGAATATTTTGTTACATGTTTGATACAAGGGTCTTCTTTCGCTTTGCCATGTTCGCCCACATTTGCATTATGGAATAAACTAATCTGGCAAAAGATTTAAACTAACTAAAGAAACTTAGTACAAAAATGTATTATTTTCCTCTAACCGGCTCCATATCGATATCGATAACATTCTGGAGCACAACCCAAATGGCATCCATTTTATTTGCCCAACGTCTCGTAGGTATGCACGCTAATTTCGTAGGTATGCACGCTAAATTCGTAGGTATTGGACATACCATATCCATGTCATTCCCAGATCGGTGATTTTTAAGATCGTAAGATTCCAGGGCCACCAGACCTTACTTATTTTTTCAGAAATGAAATGTGTAGAATAATGTAGTGTTAGTATGTGGTATGGAGTATTCGCATACTAGCTAGCTTGGATCGTGTGCCAATTTTTAGGTATGAGGTGCTAAAAGGTCCACGGGAACAATTTCCATACATACCTACATTGAAAACATTTTGTGTCATGCGCTGCAACTGTAACCCCTTCTATATCATTTGTATACATTTTGTTAAAAACTGTAACCAAATCGTATCATCGTCTTTTATTTTTGAACCTCCATACCTTTAAAGGAAATATATTCAAATAACGCTTGTTGGCTACTATAAAAAATCTCCGAAGTCCGACATATTTTTAATAGTCAAACTCGAATTGCAATATAAATAACTACAGGACTTTAATGACTACATAACATCAGGGCACACGAAAAATGATTAGGTAAAAGAATATGACAGTAAAATATTGAGCTGCCCCGAGTGCGGCCCTGCACGAACAAACTGATATGTGTGCACAATAGCCACGCTTTCAGCTCAATGTGTGCAGATACACTCGACGCATTTTCCGTCAGATGTGTACAGACTAATTTGACGGAATAGACGCGATGGAAGATACGTTCGACGCATCTTCCGTCAGATATGTTCTGACCCTAATATATGTGCAAAACAAACGTGAAGTTTTTTTTATCACACTCTCATAGTCCCATAGGCTATTCGACACAACAGAGTCATATCAGTCGCAAGATTAATTCTTGACTGTTACTGAGAATTCATCAAAAAATCCAATAATTATTTGCTGGCCCAACCTGGGATTCGAACCTTTGATTATGATCCTAAGCCAGGCCAGCCAACAAAAACTCTGTAGTAGGTACTTATTTAACATTCAGTATTGTCTGAACAAGATAGCAAAAGAATGACTTCTTACCTATAACACTTAAAATAACTAATTACTATACACAATTATAGATGAATATAAAAGTCTATTAAAATAATTTTACCGTTTTATTTCCTTCGAAAAACTTCGCGCCAAACGGACTCGCAAGCACGGAGGTGCTTTCGCCGCGGTGAATGTTCGCTGTGCAACGCTAACGACATTTCGTTCGAACGAAAGAGTGAGATAACCGACGCTGTTTGTCATTCTTCTATAAGCTAACCGCCAAACCTTTAATTTACCTTGTTATCTAACCACCATACCATATTTTTTTTTGGAGGGAAAAAAAGGGTAAGCGACAATGTAAGGCGACATTCGTTTGGATGAATTGTCCTAAGCGCCTTCGATGATTGATTTGGTGGCTAGGGAAAATAAAAATAAACGCCAATAAAGTCACGGAAATGACACCTAAATGTAATAAATGACATATATTTTATCCAAAGGAACTGCCCTAATATCCTAACCGAAAGTTTGGTAAACAAAGATTCAAGTAAAATTTGACTATTGTATTTTTTACAAAAAAGTATTTACAGCCCAAACTACATAACGTTCAAGTAAAGAAAAAAATATTCAAAGCCAAAATTGCTTATCTTACAGTTTTGAAATATTATTTTTATCCAACCACCATAATACAAAATACACCAAAAATAACTGTCGTTTATGACGAAAAACTTAGTGTTCAAACCTCAATTCCTTTACTGCCTAAGCGACAAAAAGTTTGTCATATAGCCACGAAACTTAGACCATTAGACGCAGAAAAAAAAGCCGATTCTAACCATATATATAATGTCGATTTCGCCCAAAATGTCGCTTACCCCCTTTTGGCCGGAAGGCATCGATATGTATGTTTATCCATTATCTAGTACCCATAGTACAAGCTTCTGCTTAGTTTGGGACTAGATGGTGTTGTGTGAATGTGGTAGAATATTATATTATTACTAGAGGACGCCAGCAGCTACGCCTGCATTTTTTTTAAATTTACCCGTTTTGGCCGATCCCGTGGGAATTTCGGGAAATCCCTTCTTAGTGCACCCCTACAGTCCCCAAGGAACACACATGCCAAATTTCAGCTTCCTGCGCCCAATAGTTTCGGCTGTAGCGTGTCTGTCAGTCAGTCAGTAACGCAAGGATTTTATATATTAAGATATTGGCGATATGGCTTCACGTTATGAGTTCTGGGTGCATAGTGCAGATTTTGATAATTATAATCAATTCATGATACATTGATACCAATATGTATATTATAATTATTATAAATCCTTAATTTCAGTCAATAGTCAGTTATTGAAATATTTAAACGAAATGGGTAGAAAGTCGCTACAAATTGTTAGAACGTTTAAACACTGAATAAGAATCGCAGAGCTTGTGACTATAAGGAATGGCGTGAGAAAATGTCTCCCTGGTCGACTTTTAAAGTTACACATTAAATTGATTATCAATTATACTGAGGCTTAGCTTAGGTTCCGGTTACAAGCAATTATGCTATATTCATAACATTTTACCAAAAATGCTGAAATAGTGCTCTATACTAAACTCTTTACTCAAAATGTTCATAAATCATTGGAAAGACGTGTACTGTACCTCAGTTTGCAATCATTGGTTTTAGCTTGCATTAAATAATATGTCGCTGTATTTTACTGTTGCTTATTACAGTTAGTAATATTTAATCACTGCAGCTTTAGCCTTACTTTTAGTAGCGAAAATTTTATAGAAAGCCAAATAATACTATTTCACTCGAAACTTAAATACAGTACAACATGAACCAGATATGTGAAACCTTCCACCATGGCACAAGAAATTTTAACAACTCATAAAAACCGGGTATTTCGCTGTGAGAATACCCTCGCACTTCATTTGTGATAAAACGGAATGACACTCGACCGAGTGGTACAAATGTACGCAATAAAGTAGCAAAAAATACGTCTGCCGCCAATCTCGGAAGGTTCCGGGAAATAATTCTCTGTCAGTGACTTATGACGTCCAACCACCAATCGGAAGATAAATGTGGCTCTCATTGATGCGGTCAGCGGTTCCCAAAGTTTTAGGATTGAGGAATCGGGAGTTTCGTGTCACGGACTAGGATAAGCAAATCGTTGCGGTAAATACTCTGCCATTAATGGAGTACGCGTTATTTGGAATGTCCGGTGGGCTTTTGATTTATGTATTTGTATTCAATGATTGATGCTAATGAGTACCTAATTCAGTAGAATATAGTTTTTTTGATATAACTAGGCACATAGCGATAGAAATCTAAATAAGGTAGATATGGTTAAATTTGTATTTGACAATCAATTTGTAATTTTATTAAATGGAAGCATAGTAGCTTATGCTCTGAAAAGTAGTATTAGTTTTAACGAGTAAGTGCAAACGAAAATAAGTAAAACATTACCAAGTAACTTTCACAGAAGTATGTATATATGAAAATGTTAGTAAACATTATTATTTATACTAGATTTGTACCAGCAGTGTAGTGCACAATAAAGAATGATTTATCTTTCTATCTAAACAAGACAGTAAGAAGTATAATTTATCTAAATTATGAATTAAAACAAATATACACTATTACATTTCTCATAGTACATTCATAATAAAATAAACACAGATTTGCTGACTACAGCTAAACAAGGCAAAGAAATCAAATAAAAACAATAAACAAAATGCAATAAATACATAAAAGTACAATTCCATTGGTAGGCTTAAGAAGTTTAATAGCAAAACTAAAATAGCGATGCTCACATTGACAAAGCCTACAGTCACGAAACTTTTTCCAAGATTTCTTTTCCTCAAACCTTTATAAGAAAAACCGCAAACACAACAGAAAAATATCACACGTAACCAAATATTTACAAAGTCATAACACTATTAGACACAATCTAAGATTCACTTTAGATTACGAAAATGATTTATGATTCGCTCGCTTCCATTGGAAATGCATGCCCTCGCATGTCTCTTAATGGATTCTGAAGACTCCCAAGGGAGACATGAAAATGTTGAGAGCCACTGTCAGGATACGCATATCAAGAAAATTTCACACTTTAATATTTGTCCCACCTTGAATATGAATGAAGTTTTATAACATGTTATTTATTTTTGTGTTTCCTTTTGAGGTGACAGCGAATTGAGTTAGCAAGATGTTGTTAAACGTCGAAACGTGGGTCGCATGAATGTGATTTATTCATTTTTTACAGAGACAGTTATTAACTGTTTCGTTATCGGAAGCTTTGGCTTTTTAGGGAACTCGTGTACAATGGGTGTTTTGGTATTATGTTCTTTTTGTATAACCATCGTCATAATTATCATCTTAACGTTTATCCTGTTAAATCCAAGAATTGTGACTCTCTGAGCTCCGGATCAGCTTTCCAGTCGAACCAGAATTGACAGAGTTATTAGTTTGTCCATAGAGCTACTTCTGTCTGATTTCTGATAAACCGTGCGAATCGAAAGATTTGTGCGATTGCTATTTGATCACAATTCGCTTTCAGATTTAATCTCAGATTCAGCATATCTTTACCTTCTTAAATTGCCTCTTCTCATAATAGACAAAGGAATTGACACTAGCATAAACTAAAAAGGTCCAAAATAATAAGATTCTGTATGTCGTATTTGAATTAAACTTTTACGAACCTTTTCACTACTGTTGCTATATTTTATAAACCTTCTTTCGCTATCATTTATCTCTTCAAGTTATATCTAGGCTCAAACAAATCTATTGTGTTCACAATACATGATTTTTTTGCCCAGCTGTTGTTATTTGCCGGACATCGTTGCATGTCTACTTCTATTTTAAAATGCTCACTACAACGGCTATCTGGGCTATCAAAGCTTTAGCACGAATATCTCCAGTAAAGATTTTATTACTGCCAATTAAATACGGACGTTGCAATGGTTTAATGTTGCTTTGTAGCGCCGAATTTTCTGCATTTGATCTTTGCAGGTTGTTTTATTTTTATTTACGTTGTACGTGTAACGAATGACAGTTTTAAACCAGTAATAAGTTCTTTTATTTGGTTCGAAGCAAGTTTGTGCCAAATATATAGCATAGGTACGTTTTAATTCTCTAGATTTTGGTGTATAATGATGGTAATAAGGTTATTATAAAACTTTTCTATGTTTGTTTTTGCCTATCGCGAAAAGGTTAGCTCAGTTTTAAAAATACATTAATTACTGCCCGGTAGTAAGCTATGTAGCAGTAATATATATTTTTTTCCTTAGCGAAGACTACTCCCGCGTTAGGACTAAATCCTGTGTCGCGGGGACTTTACCAACACACAACTAACGGACACAATGAACACCCAGACTCGAAACAACAATTTGTGAAACACACAAAGTGTTTTCTAGTGTGTGGATCGAACCCACAACACTTCGGCGAGTGTTGTGGGTTCTATGTGTCAAGCGGCGAGGCAGCAGTTTAAACCAGTACACCAGCAGCGCAGTCGATAATATAACATACGTGTTATAATGAATACCTAATGGTAGCTTGTAAAGAAAACAGATACCTTTAAATAATAATCAACATCTACAGTTAAAAGGTTTTTTTCTGCAAACAGGAAATAAATTCCGTAATGGCGCATCTGAAAACCTTTATCGTCTCGAGTGTCAGTGGACTTCTAAACTTTCTCCACTTAGTGTTCTCCCTACACGTTTAAGTTTACCACTGAGGGAATTACGGTAGAACATCGATCTGTTACCAAGTCTTATAAATAGGTATACAGGCTATAAAAATGAAAATATTTTGTTGGTATCTAGGAAGCAATTTACAAAATAACTTTTTTTTTCTTAGTACAACATGCTAATATTTTTGGTTTTATATAAGATGTCTCAAATAATTCATGTTCTCGTGGTTATGAATACTAGCACATTGTTACTGTTGTCAGCGCCATGTTTTATAAAGCCGTAAATTTGGCGTAAACAAACCGTAAACAGTGTAGAAATATCTTCAACATTTTTCTGCACTTGTACCTTCATAGGAGGACGTGAGCCAGTAGTTATCTATTGTATAAAATTACAAACTCCAGATAGTCCAGATTCATATACATCGATAACAGCATATTTATCTTCTGCTCTCACTCTCAGTCACACGTTTTGTATAACTCGATGATTATAAATTAGTAACAACAGCTCAATAAATTAACGAACCTAAGGCCAAACAAACTTATTTTAATTGATACTAAACTTGATCAAACACCTATTATCTGATTTTTAAAACGTATGATTATATATCTTACCGTGACAAATAGTTCAGTTTTTAGAACATTCTCGAACTTACTCAAATATCTGAAAACAAACGCTTAGCATCACTGTCGTGAAACCACCAAACTTTGTCCCTAAGATCCAGCTTACTCACATCATCTAGACAAGAATCGACACCTTTGTCTTTGAACTCGTCACATTAATATTTATTTACACAAAGTTTTCGGTCGTCGATTTGTGATGACAAGACTGCTAAATCAAGATCGATTTCTCTATTACTAGAAACTGACACGGTCACTTTATGGACTGAGTTTGTGGAAAACTTCCGAATAAGTCTTGAACTCTCGAAGTGTGAATTATTTGTGAGTATGGTCTGCATACAAACTACATGAATTTTAGATACTGTCTTAAATTTTTGTGTAATACATACATAGACTCACGCCTGTTTCCCCGAAGGGGTAGGCAGAGGCATATTAAACGCCCACTTTTCGCCAGTGTTTTGATCCCACGTAATAGGTGGCGAGCCTATTGCCGCTTATTGGGACATTTTGTTTGCCAGAGCCTCGTCCGTTGATCGGCAGGTGCACCACTTGCAGGTGAGGTTGGCTTGGGACCCTAAGTTCTTGGTGGGAACCCTATGCACCCCATTTTGTGTAATATATGTTATAAATCTGAGAAAGTCGCATTTGTGCCTCAGTATAGCAAAAAAAAAACGTGAAAGTCTATAAAAGATTTTTATCCTTCATGTAAAAAAGGAATACAACATTTTGTTGAACCAAAAGTAACCGAATCAAATCAAATGCACAGGTAGATATAAATGTACAAGACATTTATATCTACCAGTCCAATAAATTTATCAAAAAATGCAATGTACTTGCAAATCGATGTCCGTTATCAACCTGATCATACACTAAGGGCAGGATGTGCAGTACACACAAAGAGTTTACGGTACAGGACCACGCAATTTTTAATAGCAGCGTAAAAGCTTTTCAGGGTCGTACATAATCTGTGCTGTGTGTTACTGTGCGGTCGGTTCATATACGATTACGTGGGCCATCAACCCCATCACTACACTGGCCCCAACGTGTCTACTTAACCCACTGCATTGCACGGTCTTACAACGCATAAACATGTTCACACATCTCATAAGCTACATACACTCAACTGTTCACAAACTATCCACGTAAATAAATTGTCTGAAGTACATCTTTGTGCTTATTACTTCCAAAAGATTAAAGATTCAGTGGGCAAAGCCTCAGAAGCTTGAGATCCTTTCATGTAGATGTTCATCCTGCCCGACAGCCACGCAGAGGTTGCAGTGAATATATAAATCTATAAATTCAAAGTGCTCCTAGTTTTTGTATAATTTATCTCAATACTCTGTTCACGGTTTCAGTCGTTTCGATTTGTAATGTCCATTTGCGTTACGATAGTTTCTACTCTGTATGTATGTTATTTGTAGTATTTTTTTCCGCTCCGCTTCTATTTGTCGCATTTATTTCTGAACCATAGTTTCGAAGTATCTGACAATATTCGTGTTCATGCATATATTATCCCTGGCCAGCATCGTGTTTTCACGATCACGGAGCAAGAGATCAAGTGCACTGAGAAATATCTATCAATTCGTTTGATAAACGTACGTAAATCGTGACGACAATAACAGCGTAATATTTCTTTATATCGAGTAATATTCTATATTCTATTCAGTATTCATGTACAGACAGCATGGTCATTTTTATTAGTGTAACAACGATAACACATTATTGTGTGTATATCTGTATACGAAAATATATCACATGAACAAGTATTGTCTATTTCAAAATCCAACCGTAATTAAGCACCTTTACTAAACCGCAAAAAACTATTCAAGAACGAACCAGCTCTGGAAAATACTAGATATAAAACGTCAATAAAAGATTAATAGAGCTCAAATAAAATATTTCTATTTTGATTTTTCGATTCAAAATCGTTTGAAAAGCGTGTGTACGCTGATAAAAAATTTGAACATTTTTTTCGTAAATAAGGACTCGGATTGCCAGATTGCTTTTATTGCAGACAGGGGGGTAGTCGGGACATTTTTTTCACAATTTCACCCTGTCTGTATTTGAATCACGAAAATTGCACATAATGATGTCAATGCATGGCACTGCTTTTTTCATTTCCTCTCCGATGCCCCGCTATCGAGCGAGAAGGATGCTCTTTTTGTTTCATTCTGTATAGTTTTACACTGTGGAGTGATGACGTCAGATTTTTTGTATTTTGGACGCGACTCAAGCTGATTTTCCCAAGTTCGATTCCCGGGTCGGGCAAAAAGTGTTACTGGGTTTTTCCGAATTCTCATTAGCAGCCCGGAGTCTGGTGATGTGTCCGGTAACGGCAATAGGCTCGCCCCCTACTACGTGGGACCTTAAAATTCATGGCAAAATGTGGGTGTAATATTTACACCTCTGCCTAACCCTTTGGGGATACAGGCGTGAAACTATAAAAAGAAAATGGAACTTAAACTTAACTTAAGCTTAAACTCAGCTGAAAGATATGGTCTTTAATAAGTTATAATATTATAATAGTCACTTTCACAATCTTTAACAGAGAACTTATTACCACGTTAAAAAGTCTATTTAAAGTTGTAATAAGCTCTCGTTTAAAATTTATAACTTTATCGTAGAGCTTAGAAACTTTTTGTTACGTAATAGCTATTTAGGTAACTTTAATATTAAAATTTATCCTTATATCAGAACCAGATTATTCAAAAATGTATTTGCTGATGATTTGATACATAATTTTAGTAAATTCCAGGTGAACAACACCCATGCAGAGGCCGAGAGACCATTATTTGTATGATTCACGCCATTAATTGGCGTGAATCATACAAATAAAGGAAAGTCTCAAAAGTCGGTCACGAACTACTAGACCAACAACGGAACTATTAATTATTATAACACAAAAAATACTGCAGATATTGGGATATCACATGTTTATTGATCACAATCCATGCACAGCATGCACTATTGTAATCAGATAACTGAAAACATATTTATAATGCATCACATATTTGGCTTATTTTGCACGGAGCTTTAGCCGTAAATCAACAAGACTTTCGCCCAGTGGAGCAAATCTTAAAAACAATGCACCGCCATCCTCACGTAAGCCATGCAAATACAAATTCATATTTAACAAAAGTGGACATGCTCCATCTGTTTATAGAAACACAGAACTATTAATTGGTCGAGAGGGAGTAAACAGTTTTGGCTACAGATATCAACGGACAATGTCTCCAGTTTTCCAATGCAAATACGAATGGTAATTCTGGTTTGGCCTACATTTGTTATGCTGACTTGATGTTTCTAACTAATTGAGTTTTGGGAATAGTTGTGTAGTAAAATCTGTTTAGTGTCACAAAATGCTGGACAGTTATATTCATATACAAGTACAATAATCTATGTAATTGTTGGTTTTATAATTTTTTTTGTGATTTGTGTACATCGTCAGCGTCACAAAAATCGCACGCCTATAAAAAATTATTTCAAAGTCATTTTAGCTCTATAAATCAATGGTAGACATATGAATGTAAGGTATCATTGGTAAGGCAGTTATTTCAGTATAAAGCAAAAGATTTGGATTTTGTTTACCATTACCATTTTGTTTAACATAAAATTTACAGCAAAACTTTGTTCCGTATGCGGCGCGCCTTCTTGATGACTTACCTTTTGGAATTCATCATAACCCGAGAGCATAACCGATACTGCAAGCGATGTGCAAAGTTGGAGCGTTATTACCGAAACATCGAAGCCAATCCTGCAAACTTACGGTATTGTGCAATATAAGGTAACCGACAGAAAGTTAACAAGGCGCAAGAAGCGAAAAATTGTCATGAATGTTCATTGGGGAGTGTAGGTGAGCACTAAGAATTGATTTTTCGGAAAATTTATAAACTAAAAAAAAATGCGGGCCTAGCTGCGGGCATCCTCTAAAATTGTATTATGGCCTTGAATTTTGTCAGCAGTATATGAAATTTATTTGTTAAAAACAGACCAACGATAACTTCAGTTTTTGATCTATGGAAACGCAAAAATGCAATCTACTTAAATGTGCACCCTTACTTCCTCTTAGCGTTATCCCAGTTTCAATCTGGGGTCCGCTTTCTAGTCTAACCGGATTTGGCTGAATATTAGCTTTTCCACAGAGCGACTGCCTGTCTGACCTCCGCAACCCGAAGGGATAGCGATATTCCATGGTTAAGACTAGTGTCAGTTTATCTAGAAGGTACTGACGGCCTGTAACGACTGTCAAAGATCTTCATGACAACCGGGACCGACGGCTTAACGTGCTCTCCGAGGCACGGGACAAGCGATAATTAACAATTTAATACGTACATAACTCCGAAAAGTCATTGGTGCGCGCCGTGGATTCGAACCCGATACCCTCTGCATGGCAGTCTGTTGGTATATCCACTCGGCTATCGCTGCCTTCTACTTAAATGTGCACCCATTATACACATAATATTTAATTAGGATCAGAACAATAATTATTATATTAGTGACTCATTGTCAATCTAAATTACACTTAAATATATTTTGACCTATAATTATATACATAGCATAAATTATTATTTTTATCAGCTTTTTCTAAGTATCTTACTACTGGGCACCGCGCTTATTCTCTACTCTTGGTAATTATTATATAAATACAATGAAACGAAGATTATACTCGTAGCATATTATCATTGTTTGCCTTAAAAGGAATATCATCGTCATTTACACGATTTTACTTAAGCATATCACTTTCAATCATCAACAGAAATAATGACTGTCTGCATCACAGAATAAGTTGGTTTACTGTCAATTCTCTGTACAGTGACTTCAGTATAAAATATTGAACGTTATCTTGCTACGTGAGCAAAACTTCAAGATATGAATACCTTGATGTACATTTGTGACGTTACTTTACAACGAAGAGTTCATACCGAAAATAAACTTTACAGAAAATAAAATGTAATTTTACGAAGTTCTACTAAAATGTCAATGCGTCGTCGTTCTCCTGAGAAATATGCTGCAAACTACTGCTATGCAGTTTTCTATGAATATATGAATCACTCTGTATATAATGGCTTATTCTATGTCTGGTCTGTAACTGGCTAATATTCATGTAACTGTATCTAGTCTAATTTATTGAAAATAAAGGTATAATAATAAATTTTACGATATAGAATTTACATAAAATCTAATATTAGTATTTGTACGTATCGTGAGAGTTTGAAAATAGATCATCATCAGTCCCGTATATAAACTGTCTTACTGCTGCGCATGGGCCTCCTCTCACTATGGCAAGGGAAGATTATAATCATATATATTCTAAGCATTTGAAATATTTATTAGGTCTTTAGTTCCATGTGTTGAAATATTAGCGTTTCTTTCAACGAAAGATCAGTAATATAAAAGGTCCCGTTCAAACAGATTAAACAAAATTAAAATATAATATTTGTTTAATAAAGTATAATAAATAACTATAAAAATTATTGGTGGTAGGGCCACGCTGTTTACAGCACGAATGGGCCGGCTCGACCGGGGCAGTACCACCCTCCCACAGAAGATCGACGTAAAGTAACAGTATGTTCTATGCTGTTGCGTTTCGTTCGGTGAGTGGAAGAGCCGGAGGCCAAACCATACCCTCCCCATCCTCTCTTCATTGCCCATATGGGGAAGGAGGAGAGGATGAGGAGGATTAGCTGAGAGGGCGGTTACCGCAGCATACCTGGGACCAGTAGAGTATCCGTGGAGTCATTGTGTGGATAGTGTGGGTCGACTCGCCGGCCAGGGAGACCCGTAGAAACGGTGGTGCCACTGCCCGCCCGCGGCATAGTATAGGGGCCTAACTGGGACTAACCATCTCGGGAGGCTGCGCCACCAGGCCGCGCATAATCTCGGGGTGGCTCGTCGTGCCGGTTGGTGACCGGACGGTGGGACCCGGCGACCACTTCCGGGAGGGTACGGGGGCCCTTCCGTCCGGCGGGTCGGCCACCGCTATACCTCACAGTATAATGGCAATACAATACTCTGCGCTTTGTCACGCGCTGCTGCGTTGACTGCCTCCTCTTTTCACTCCCCTTTTCTTTTTCTATGGCAGCTTCAAGAAATGGTTCCGGTCAAACAGCGGCGTCTTCGTTCCCCACCAACTCACTTTTTGAGGTGGAGTCCGCTAACATCCGCGGACTCCATTCGAACCTCAACGCCGTCCACCATCATCTCGAGACGGCCCGACCGGCCATGCTTTTCTTGACCGAGACTCAAATACGCCGTCCTGACGACACGACTTATTTGCATTATCCCGGTTATGCACTGGAGGATAACTTCCACGCAAAAGCCGGGGTATGCTTGTTCGTCAGAGCGGATATATGCTATCGACGTCTACGCTGCCTAGAGGACCCGTCCTTTTCTGTCCTATGGCTACACGTAAGTCTGGGTTCATTGGCCCGGATTTACGTGTGCCTTTACCGTTCCCATACCGGAGATGCCGAGACAACTCGACTGTTTGACTACTTAAGTCAGGCAGCAGATAATGCGCAGGAGCAGTTCCCGACCGCCGAGTTGGTCTTTTTGGGAGATTTCAATGCCCACCATGAGACCTGGCTGGGCTCTTCCAAAACGGACCACGCGGGACGAGCTGCTCACGCATTCGCTCTAACGCATGACCTGACTCAACTGGTACTCCAGCCCACCAGGATACCAGATATATCGGGTGAAGCGCCCTCGTTGTTAGACCTTGTGCTGACAAGTAAAAGTCAAAAGTCAAGTCAAAAGTCAAAATCATTTATTCATCTAGGTCACAAGGTGACGCTTATGAACGTCAATTTTAAAATTAAATTACTTAATGCTTCTACATTTACTTTTACTGCCTCGTTCGCAAAGCAATAGGTAGAGCCACGAGAAAGAACGGACAATAAAACTCGAGGCCACACATTTAAATCGCCAACATTATGGTACATATTTTTATTTTTGTAAGGAGCTGCAACTGTTACACATTGTACTAAATTACTTGTAAATAGTAATAGTTACAGACGTAATACTTAAGCAATTAATGCAGTCACTAAATTATGTGTTTAAGTTAGCCTTCCAATGCGAATACAGCGAATATTGTGTAACAGGAGCATCCACTTACGACTTATAATGTATACAACTCGTGACTATGTTCAGGACTATGGTGGAAATGTATGTTACAGAAGTGACGACATATGAATACACAAAATCACAAAAACGTAAGTTCACAGACCATGATAACGAGTTATCTACATCTTACAGTACAGTAAATTGTAATAAAATTAGTGGAACAACAATGCAAATGTAAATGTAGTGGAATGTAAGTGGAATGACCTAATTATAATAAACGAGTAATAATTTAAAAGAACTAGAAATGTTGTATAATAATAAACTGAAAAATTCTAAATAAGTAGTAGATCATGAGTTGTCTAGTGTAAGTGACCATCTATCCTTATCACTAAAATAATCATTAACAGTATAATAACCTTTCCTAATAAGGCAGTCTTTTATTTTACTTTTAAACGTATTAAGTGGTAATTCTAAGAGACTAATTGGTATTTTATTGTAAATACGAATACCTAGCCCTACAAAAGAATTGTTAACTTTATGTAAACGATGATAAGGGGCATATAACTTATGCCTGTTCCTAGTATTTATATTATGTATGTCACTTTTTGTAACCAAGGTAATCGACATAGCTCAGAGAATTAGCACGTTGAAGTGGCAGTGGGCTGGTCACATCTGTCGCAGAACCGATAACCGATGGAGTAGTCGTGTTCTAGAGTGGAGACCGCGCCTTGGCAAACGTAGTGTAGGACGCCCTCCGGCTAGGTGGAGTGACGATATACGCAAAGTGGCTGGCAGCGGCTGGACACGAAGAGCCGAAAATCGGGCTCAGTGGCGTGCCATTGGAGAGGCCTATATCCAGCAGTGGACTACGGCAGGCTGATGATGAAGATGATGTCACTTTTTGTAGTAAATAAACCTATATTTTGCCTAATATACAATATATTAGCAAATAAGAACTGCGAGGCTACTGTTAGAATCCCTATAGACTTAAAGCGTTCCCTAAGAGTATCTTTAGCACCTAACATGTATATTGCTCGTACCGCTCGTTTCTGTAGAACAAAGATATTCTGAATATCCGCAGCTTTACCCCATAACAAAATACCGTAAGACATGACACAATGAAAATAGCTAAAATAAACTAGACGAGCTGTGTCAACATCAGTAAGTTGTCTAACTTTTCTGACAGCATACGCTGCAGAGCTAAGCTTACCTGCAAGACATGCTATATGTGCACCCCATTGCAACTTATTATCTAATGTAATGCCTAGAAACACTGTAGAGTCAACTGTCTCAAGTTCCTCCCTATCTAGCATAATATTAGGTCCCAGTTGTCTAACGTTAGTTAAGGCAAAGGAGATGTACCATTTGGCCATACATTATGGGCCTGGCACGGCCAAACACAACACCATGTGTGTTTTGAAGATAAATGACTACTCTATTAACCTGTATAATTTCTTTTTAAATAACTTTTGGTGGAAATAAGATACGAGATATTTGAAATGGAAATTATTCCGCAACTAAATATACCTCAAAATTGAATTTTAACATAAATATAATACCTAGATGTAAATAAAAGTATGTCTTTGCGTCTTAAAGAACAAAAACTACATAAAGAGTGGCCAATAATAATGAATAATCACCTGTGTACTAGGGAACCTCGTACTATGTATACTCGTCCAAAAAAGCTAACCACAATCACAAACACCGCTGCATATTCTTAGCATGGGTAGAAGTTACTGATCATTATTATTGAATTTATATTCAATTACATTACATTAAAACCGTACGAAAACACCAATAAATCAGAACAAAATATTTACGATACACAGTAGCAACACGAATGATATAACAGATAAAAAAAGTGTTGCAAATGGTTTGTAAAAATATTTCTACTATCGATTAAAAAACAAAACGATTTTTACCGATTAATAATTATGGAATGTATAATAAATTATATATTTATTGATTCTTTTTACTAATATACTTACAAAGTAAATAAAATATATTGTTTTCTAATATAGTAATAAAAATATTATTTCCTTAAAACAATTTCTGCCTACCATACTTCATTTTATTTTTAATGCTGGCAACATAAGACATTCATCCGCTACTACCATAGCGTATTCAAAATAATTAATCTTTAGAAACTAAATTCTTTCACCATTCAAGAAACGAAAACGATGTAAAATTTTTAAAAATTATATGTTTAATTTCAACGATTCACAACTTTCTGGCCGCTACAGGCCGTATTTGGTCTTTCTCCTTTAACACATTTAGTTTTTTTAGAATTAAGTACTAGGTTGTTTGCTGTAAACCATTGTGTAACTTGTAAAAGTGCATTATTTACATCATCAAATTCATTCCTATTCCTGTCTACTTTAAAAATAAGTGACTTATCATCTGCAAAAAGTACGACATCACAGATGTTTTTTTAAATAAAAAGGTAAGTCATTAATATATACAAGGAATAGAAAAGGACCTAGAATTTAACCTTGTGGAACGCCTAACTGTATAGGTAATTTAGAGGATGTAGTCCCATTTACATCGACACACTGAAATCTCTGCCACAGGTACGACTCGACAACACTAAGTGCGGTTTCCTCTACGCCGTAGTGGCGGAGCTGACGCAGTAGTGTGTCGTGATGAACGCAATCAAATGCTTTTGATAGGTTACAAAATACTCCGATAGCATTTTTAGATGACTCCCAAGCATTATAGACATGTTTTATGAGAGCAACACCCGCATCAGTAGTGGATCTACCTTTAGTAACTCCGTATTGATCTTTGTGAAGCAGACTATTTAAATTAAAGTGTCTTAGTAGCTGCTTTAGTAAAATCTTTTCAAATATTTTACTAAATGCCGGCAAGATAGAGATGGGCCTAAAATTATTTATGTCATTTTTACTGCAAGATTTGAATAAAGGTATGATTTTACTCAGCTTCATCAAATCCGGAAATACGCCTAGGTCAAAACATTGGTTAAAAATTATAGAGAGGTAAGGCGCAACAGTCTCAACTATAGTACTTAAAATTTTAATTGAAATGCCCCAAAAGTCGCCGGTATTTTTAATAGTAATTGACGTGTGGTTGACGGCATAGAATACAAGTGTCACCACCCCCTATCTTCCCGTGGGTGTCGTAAGAGGCGACTAAGGGATAACACGATGCAAATACCATCTTTGCGTAGAGACGGAAAACTCGACATCAAACCCTATACGACTGCCTCGTTGGTCTCACGGCATAAATGTGCGCGTGGGATCGGGAGGTCCCGGGTTCGATTCCTGGGTCGGGCAGTGTTATTGGGATTTCTGTCACGAAATTCTCAGTAGCAGCACGGAGTCTGGAAATGTGCCCGGTACGGCAATAGGCTCGCCCCTTATACGTGGGACTAAAGTATATCTGGCGAAAAGTGGGTGTAGAAATACACCTCTGCCTACCCCTTCGGGGATAAAAGGCGTGACGATATGTATGTTTGTATGTATGAATTAAATGCGATCAATATACCTTGCGGGGTGACGTGCTCGAATCTAAACACGCTCTTGCATTTAGGTACACTGCTAAGCAACAAATTTCCAGCGTATAAAGACGATGATTGTAAGGAACTAGTAGTTGTTATTGGTATGCTTGCAAAGAAACTATTGAACATATGCGCAACTTGAGATTTGTCTGTGACTAATAAATTGCTATCTTTGATTTCAAATTGGTTTTCTCGTTGTCGTGTTCTTCCAGTTTCATTATTTATAATTCTCCACGTTTCTTTAATTATATTTGTCGATTGCTTAATTTTACCACTAATAAATTTTGATTTTGCCATAATACAAACTTGTTTAAAAAATTTTGAGTAGCTTTTTACATAATTTAGAAACGGTGTGTCAAATCTATGTTGTTGCAAACCATATAATTCAAATAACTTGGCTCTACTTCTGTATATACCTTTAGTGGCCCACTGGTTAAAAGATCCGGTAGTACCCTTTAGTGTTACAGTTTTACTCTTAAAAGTATTTTGAAACTCATTAATGATTAGTCCAAAAAGTGAATTATAAATTTTATTTGGATTTTCTGAGTTCAATATTGAAGGACTGAGATTTGCGATAATATTGTTTATAAAATGTATAAGACGATTGGTAATTTGAAGCCTACATTCTACTGTATGTGATTAATTATATGCTGAACAAGAAAAACTAGCTATCTGTACACAGTGATCAGAAGGAAGAGAACTAATAACTACTGGGTTTTTAGCAACACAAGAACTAAATATATCATCCAAACAAGTAGAGGATGTTGCAGAGACTCTAGTAGGTTCACAGAATAAGTTACTTAAATTAAATGACTTAAAAAAATTCAGAAATCTAGTACACTGTGAAGAGTTCTCTAAAATCTTAATATTAAAATCGCCACAAACTATAATATTTTTACTGCTACATTTAATTTTATTAATAGCATCTTCCATAGCAGTCTCAAATAGATTATAATCACCAGAAGGGGGTCAATATACACAAATTACAATATATAAATCTAGTTCCACACAGGACAACTCAATAGTGCGCTCAATAGATAAGTTTACAATATCTTTACGTTCTTTGCATTTTAATAAATTTGAAGTCATTATGAGAGAACCGCCTCTAATAGCCTGCTTTCTTATATATGCGCTCTGCATTGTGTAATATTGACTAATGACAATAATCTCATGGTTCTTTAACCAGTGTTCAGTTAAACACAATACTTTAACATCATATTTCTCTAGAAATAAACTTAATTCTAATTCTTTGCCAGATAGGCCCTGCATGTTTTGGTGTACTATATTTAAATACTGCAGCCTAACTGTTGTCTTATCTTGGAGTTTAAATCACAAGATGTGTCAATAAAAACGTTGTTAGTACATGTACTAACCCTATCAAATAAATTGTAAACACAAGGCTTTTTACCTTGCTGTAAATTGTATGCTAATAGTTTAGCAATCTGTCGCTTAATATAAAATGGCAGATACATTGTATCTTTTGTCAAAGTAAATTTACTAATAAATTTATTACTGTCAAAAAAGAATATTGCGTCACTATGACGACAAGTTATATTATACAATAACATATTTAATGTGTGCATGTGCATATTTTCTGTATGTGTTAAGTTATTTGAGTATGGCAAAGCACATAAAATAAATTTACACCTAAATTTTGAATGAAGTCCTAGTAACACTTCAACACATTCTATTATATCCTGTCTCTTTACAGTTAAACTGTTACCAAACAATAATATGGCTGTAGTATTCTCATCTAAGGGGTGTAACCTAATCTGATTCACTAAACTAGTGTAACTATCCCCTGTCCTGCCATAATTTATTACACACTGATTTGTATACTCACTGAGAAGACTACCAAAATTATGACCTAGTCTATCAGAAAAGATGTAGGTTTTATTAGTTGCTGTAAAAAGCCTAGATTTAATCATATTTGATTGCAAAGGCGATTGGTTTTGTAAATTATTGGAAAAATTCTCAGCTACTCGATGGCTCTGTTGGGATTAGAGTGTGAGTACAAGGACACGAGAGCTTATTGGTCAGAGACTCATAAATTTCTGCATTACATCTCACCAAGTCTACAAGCTCACCTGCCTCCACTATACGCTTGCTCAGCTCTTGTTGCGAAGCCTGGTATTTGTTGAAAATCTCATTTAAGGTGCTTTCTCTAAGTAACAGTTCTTCCCTCAAGCGATGAGTATGAGAATCATGCACTAACCTACACAGTAACCCGGCCCAGTACAGTGTGACGGTACAAGCCCCTTTGGGTTCCTCCGACCACTGTCTGGTTCGCACTACAGTGCCATTCGCTTCACCTCCACAACCAGTGAAGACAAAGCGACGCTTGTGGCACTACTCGTCAGCGGATTGAGATGGCCTGCGAGAGTATTATGCGTCCATCCCGTGGTCTCAACGCTGCTTTGATGGGAGGGATCTGTCGGAGAGTGCGTCTGCTGTTGCTGGGCAAATCATCTTGGGTATGGAATATTATATTCCATCCACTGACGTCTCCAGCAGCAGCGGAGTACGACCCTGGTTCGATCGCGAGTGCGCCGATGATGTTAAACAAAAACAGTCGGCTTACCGCGCTTGGATCAGGGCTCGGTCTCGTCGCGATCCGAATGTCCATCTCATCAAGGCAGCCTATAATAGAGCCACCAAGGTCTGCAAGCTGGCATACATAAGAGCGGATGCACAGCGCATTGCACGGTTTGGTCAACAACTCTTGTCGCACCCCACGGGCAGCCGAGGATACTGGCGATTGGCCAAAGCCGTGCAATCTAATTTCTGCCAGCCTTCACTGCCGCCGTTGCGATGCCCTGATGGATCACTCGCCCATGGGCCGCAAGAGAAAGCTGACCTGCTTGCCAATCTCTTTGTGGCGAACTCCCGAATCGATGATCGTAGTGCGCAGCCGCCTTCGATTCCCTACTGCGGCCACTCCATGCCTGATATTAAAATCAGGCAACGCGATGTTCGCGCGACACTGCGATCTCTCGATGTCCGGAAAGCCAGTGGACCTGACGGAATTCCAGCGGTTGTGCTTAGGAAATGCGCAGCCGAGTTGTCTCCAATGCTTACACGCCTGTATCGCCTATCATATGCCTCTGGTGTAGTGCCGCAGGCTTGGAAAGAGGCGAACATACAACCGATTCCCAAGAAAGGGGATCGTTCTGATCCGGGCAACTATCGACCCATTGCTATCACCCCTATCCTCTGCAAGGTGTTTGAACGTTTAATCAACAACCAACTCGTTCGCTACCTAGAGGATCACTCTCTCATCAGTGATCGTCAGTATGGCTTCAGACCGAAACGATCAACGGGTGATCTTCTAGCGTATGTCACTCACCTTTGGGGTGAGGCGATGGACAGGCATGGAGAGCCGTTGGCTATTAGTCTCGACATCTCTAAAGCCTTCGATAGAGTCTGGCATCGTGCGCTTCTTTCCAAGCTTCCAGCCTACGGCTTGCCACCTCGATTGTGCAACTGGGTTCCCAGCTTTCTGCATGACCGCCGTATACGAGTCCTTTGTGACGGTGAGTCATCGAAGTTTCTCCAGGTGAACGCTGGTGTGCCTCAGGGGTCCGTGTTATCGCCCACACTTTTTCTTCTGCATATCAATGATATTCTTACTTTTGGGGGCATACATTGCTATTCAGATGACAGTACTGTACATGGGCGATATCTCGGACACCCTGCGGCTAAGCAAGCCGATACTGAGGAATATAGGCGAACACTTGTTGCTGAGCTTGACCGGGTTCTGAATTGCATCTCGCGTTGGGGTGATGAGAACCTGGTCGAGCTCAACGCCAAGAAAACACAGGTGTGCGCATTCTCAGCCAAGGTATCTCCATTCCTTCCCCATCCCTCTCTTCTGGTCACTCCACTACCGATTCAAGACAGCTTCAATATCCTGGGTATGGACATACGCAGAAATCTCAACCAGAAGAACTACATCGAGGGTGTCATCAAATCTGCATCTCGGAAACTCGGAGTCCTGAACAAGGTGAAGAGGTTTTTCACGCCGGAGCAGTTGTGTCTGTTATACAAGACCCAGGTTCGCTCCTGCGTGGAATACTGCTCTCACCTTTGGAATGGCTCCGCTCAGTACTTATTGGATGCCCTCGATAGGTTGCAGCGGCGTGTTGTCCGTATCATTGGGAGTCACTGCAATTACGCAGAGACGTGACCTCAATGGCTGTCTTCTACCGCATCTATCACGGTGAGTGCTCCGAAGAGCTCTTTCAACTAATCCCACCCTCTCCTTTCCTATCCCGAACGACACGTGCTGGGTTGAGGTGCCACTCTTACACGGTAGAATAGATACCGTCACGCACCAAACGGTTCGGCGCCTCTTATCTCTGCTGTACCATTAAGATGTGGAACTCTTTACCAGTCCACGTGTTTCCCTCCACCTATGACCCCCTTTAAGCGGGGCGTGAAAAAGCTTTACTCAAGGCCGTCAAGGTGAGGCCATCATGCCATAATGCCATGCTGGCTGCTGGGATGATGTCCATCACTATGGGACTTCATTGACTGCTTAACATCAGGCAGCATGGAGTCAATTTGTTCGGCAGGAATAAAAAAACAAAAATTGTGTCGTATCACTAGCCCAAAGGTACGAGGAAAATGAATGGTTTCCCGTAAAACACCCCCTGATTCCCGGAATACCATCGCCATGAATCATATATCTAGAGGCTTTGTTACAAAAAACCAAATTTTCGTTTGAAATATTATTATTATACTCATAAAATATCCTCTTAAATGACTTGTTCAAAACTTACACAGAAATTCTATTCTACATGGAGAGAATTTCGCTTTGAATGGCAAAATATAAAGAATAATAAAATTTCGTTTATGCACTATAAACTAAATTTTATCATTCAAATTTCAATACACACATTGAAATCCTTGGCAACAAGGCAATTGTCTGTGTCAATAAACTTCTTATTCACATAATGGCAATAGATTTATTATTAAAGTGATATACAAAAAAGTATTGTTATTAATGTATTGTGGCGAACTCGAGTACAATAATTTTTGTTGCTTTTTGTGACGAGCAATTATTTCAGCTTGTCTGTAAGCGATAAACATGTGTCTTCCTATCATATCCGTTATTTTTATCCTATACGTGGTTGCAGAATATGAAAAAGTGTTATGCCGCACTAATTGAGGTGGTCATCATTCTCCTAGCGTTATCCCAGTTTCAATCCGGGGTCCGCGTACTAGTCTAATCAGATTTGGCTGAATATAACTTTTTTCACAGAGCGACTGCTTGTCTGACCTCAACAACCCGAGGGGATAGCGATACTCCATGGTTTAGACTAGTGTTAGTATATTCAGAGGTACTGACGCTCTTTGACTGTCAAAGATCTTCATGACAGTCGGGACTGACGGCTTAACGTGCTCTTCGAGGCACAGGGCAAGCGATAATTTACAATTCAATACGCACATAACTTCGAAAAGCTTGGGTAAGCTCTATGATGCTTACATCTGGTAATAGTCAATCTTGAATGTAAAATATTTAGGGCTGATAGGAAACATTTTCTTTTAACATCACAGCAAATTATGTCAAATAAAATAATCATATTTTTGGTTATGTTTAACTAAAGTCACTCACTCAGTCATATTAGTTTGCGTGTGGATGAATATTAAGCTAAAGCCAAATGATTCTATCCCACTTATGTTTCAACAACTTTATTAAGTTCATTTGGGTTTAAAGCAATGTAAATTGTGACCTTTTCAATGAATTCCAAGGAGAATGATTAAATTCATGACCGTCGGCGAACTAAAAGAAAAATTGTCTCGTCAACCTTGAATGAGCCAGATACTAAATCTACCTTTTGAAGTCTGATGACACAATTACTCGGGTATTTGGTAAGAAATAGACGAACTCTGTTTGACTTTATTATTGAGTTGAAAATTTCCATAACAAAAAGCGACAAGTAAAGGCCAGTGCACACGATGCATTTAATTTGTAAAGCAACAATTTGCTGCAACGTTGATAGGTACGTTGTTTACGTTATAATTTAGCTTGTATCAATAATACGCCGAATGAAAGCTGAATATGCTCGGGGCAATGGATACACGTGTAAAACAGGACTTTTTGAGTCGCATATGTTTCAAGCTTAGTAAATACACAGTATTTCATGTCTTGTTTCGATTTAAATTGACCCTGAATATGTAGGCTTTGACTTTTTGTATGTGAACGAAAGAGATGAACTATGGTTATATGAAAGAATAATTGTATAACTTGGCATACCCTAGCACTGTCGATTTTGTGAAGCTATAAAATACTTTTTTGTAGTTTTAAATTGTTTTGACTACAAACGAACTACTACAAACATGCTGTAAACATGGCCAAAATTGGTTGCCTGTAAAGTCGGTATACGGGCGAAAGTTTTACGTGACAACGACTTATATAATAAATAATAATTTTAATGTGAATATTCATTCGTAAAGTAGGAAGAAGGATGAAAGACGCGTGCCTTTCACTTTTTATGTCTGTCTCTCTCGCTCTTAGGCGGGACGCGTGCCTCTCACTCGCTCTCATTGTGAGCGCATAACGTGAGCGGAGCGTAACGCAGTTTCTTGAAGTGTCACCCGGCAAACCAATTTATAAGACGTTGTCACGTCAATAAATTCAAATCTAAACTAAACAACTGATCTACAAAATAACGTTTACTTTTCAAGACACATTTATTGTAACTTAAACACAAAATTCAATATCACGGCCAATCAACACGGAATCCGAAAAATTACCCTTCTGCAAAAAATTCCTTTGGGAAACAAAATGATATATTGCAAAGTATTTATTTGCTGAGCATAAGTAATCGTACCAGGAGTGTGAGTGAGTGAGTCAGTGCGCCGAATGTTAGGAAATGACGCAATGTGTCACAGAGCTCAGAGCAGCCGGCGAATCTTATAAATGAATCTAAATGTGCCACCTTTAGTTGACTTTAATTTTGGGAAGTTGTCCTTTATATTGTACTAGAAGATGCCCGAAGCTACGCCCGTAGGTTTTGTGTTTATTTAACCGTTTCTTCCTAATCCCGTGGGTTTTCCGGGAAATCCCATCTAAGTGCACCCCTACAATCATCAAGAAACATTCATGGCAAATTTCAGTTCCATGCGCTCAATAGTTTTGGCTATGCGTTGTCTATCAGTCAGAACATAAGAGTTTTATAACACAGATAGCTCATTTGTTGAGGGATGCTATAATCGTATTATACTTTATGCTATGAGCCACATGTGTGCTGTAAGCAATAACTTGGTTGTAACCGCGGACTTAACCTTATAATAATTTTTGACGCCACACTAAATATTTCGAAAAAGTAACATTTTATTGTTGTATCTAACCAATTATCTCAAATATAGAATAAATCACACAAAAGAGTTATTATTCCTGCTGATATTTTAGGCAATTCCACTTGATATACTATTTAGTGAACGTTATTAACAAGCATTCAGAATTGCCAGTACCAGTACAATATTATATCCATACATTATTCAAAACACTCGCAGTGCCACTAAAATTGGTTATTGATTAGACTAAAAGCCCCAGCAATCCCCGCATATTACTAATTACTGAATATTTTGCTATGCAAACTGAACTGTATAACAGTCATTTGCTGATGAAAACTTATTGGTACGAGTAGTAGTTTATGCTGGGTTATATTGTGGTACACAAACAATTAAAGTAACAATATCTATATAATTATATTACATTATGTTCGGAGTCTGAGAGTGCCGAAGGCCCATGCCTTATTCTTTCTTCCTTGACCCACTCCTCCTCCTACTCCTTTGCCAACCGGAGGACAGCAACATATTTGTGACTCCTCTAGAGTTGCGGCTGTCGATGGGTGTTGGCGTCCTGTTAATTGTATTATTTTCGCCTTTATTTTGCCTAATCGGCAGGTAAACTATTCAAAGTGGTTTACCTGCTGATTAACTTAGTGCAAGGAAGAATAAATACACCAGTGGGTAATGTGGTCGTCACATCTCGATGTCGAACCGGGCCGACCGGCCTCGTTGGGATCGCGGAAACAGTGAGAGCGACTCAAGATCCGTCTGCTTGGAGAACCGTGGGAGAAACATTGTCCAATAGAGTTGCGGTCTTTAGGCTGAGTATTTCGTTGTTATTGTCGGTCATAGCTACTGAGTTTCCTAATAAATGCGGAAGTCTATGAGGATAGACGGGTGGATATTCGTAAATCTTTGACGTAAAAGGTAATAAATAAATTTTGATGAATCTTTACAGTGATATACTCGAAGATTATATATCAAAATAACACTTTTGCGGGTAGACGGTAGTTTTCTAGTTTTCAATGCTACAAAGATCCCCCTTAGGATCTCCACCTTGTCGTGGTGGGAGGGCTCAGTAATCGTGGGTGAGTTCCAACACCCACGGTGAAGCTAAGTGGGATCCCGGGAGGGGACGCTCCACGCGGGCTTGCGTGTGGCCTGCGTAGGATGCGTCCCAGGGTGCGGGTGCGGGGGACAGTTCTGTCTGTCCCTCGCAGTCGGGTGTGGTCGCGGGAGGAGAGGTGTGTCGGTGTTGCGTTGCCGCGCGCCCTATCACCCGCGACCAAATGGGGGCGCACCATCGTTGCGTCGCGGTGGGGCCGCAGAGGAAGAGGAGATGCGGTGTTGCGTTGCCGTCCTCCCTATCCTCTGCGGCCGCTGGGTGTTTTGGCGGCGGAGCTCAAAACCTCCATCTGCCGCCAAGGGGGTTTCGTTCGGGGCCCGCCTGACCATCTGGTGGGCCAATACCCGTCGGGGGTAGCGAGGAATGCTTCGGTGAAACCCTACCCTCCGACACATGGGTACATGAGGAGCAGGGGTCTTTCTGTCAAGAAAATTTCGTCAGTAATCAGTATTATTGCACCCCACTTGGCAAGGGTGTTCAATTGTTGCGTTGATGATGCATAGTAAAGTGATACCTCTATTCAAATCTGGTAGTACTTTAGATCCAACAAATTTTCGGCCTATTTCACCTACCATGAGTAAAATATTCGAAAAGTTAATTTTAAAGCAGTTGTTGGCACACTTTAATAAATACGATATTTTGCATAACAAGCAATTTGGTTTTACTAGAGGTCGCTCTACTATCGACGCAGCAGTAGAATTATTGAAATTCATGTTTGGAGCTTGGGAGGATTACAAGATGCTTTAGGCATTTTTTGCGACTTGTCTAAAGCTTTTGACTGTGTTAATTATAACATTCTGATCAGGAAATTACATCATTATGGAATCAGAGGAAAGCCCCTTGAGCTCCTTAGTTCTTATTTAAGGGACAGAATTCAGAAAGTAGACATCAATGGTAAGAGATCACCCGGATCTGCATTATGCAATTCTGGGCCCATTTCTCTTCCTTATTTACATTTATGACTTACCCTACTTCATAGGAGATAATCATGATGTAGTTTTATTTGCAGATGATACATCCTTAATATTTAAAATAAAAAGGAGCCATTTGTGCTATGTACAATCTCGGTCCCAGAGTGTCCTTCAGAGAAAAAATCAAAGAAATAAATGTTCTGACCGTGGCATCTCAGTATATTTTTGAAAAATTAAAGTATGTTTATAAAAATATTACATCTTTTCAAAAGAAATGTGACAATCATTCTGTAAACACCACGAACAAACACAATCTTGTCTTGCATGTAACTCGTCTTCACAGAATTAGCAATTCGTTTATGGGGCAATATATACGTTTCTACAATAAACTTCCCATCGATATAAGAAATCTATCTTACAACAGGTTCAAAAGCATTGTAAAAGCTAAATTATGTAAACGTGGATATTACACAATTTTAGATTATATGAATGATAAAAACGCATGGGATTGATCAGCTCAATGTACAAACTGGACATATTATGTACTTATATTATTTATAGATTAGTTAATTTGACTCAGGACATTATACATCCAGTACCTACATAACATTATTATATAGTTCGTTCTTTTTTCCATCATTATACTTATATTATTTATCGATTAATTAATTTGACTCTGGACATTATACATCCAGTACATATTATTATATAGTTGTATTTTTGGCATTATTATTATTTGACATTTAATTACTTTAAATGACTATGTTAATTTTGTTATCATGCTGAACTTGATTTGAACATGACAGTCAAAGGACAATGGCAGATCTCCATACATCAAAATGTCTGAAATTAAGTTGAAGCGTACAGTAATAAAAATATTATATCAAAAAATTTGGCGCAAGTAACAGAGTCTATAAATGATTCTATTTTCACTCAGGAAAGGTGGAAAAAGAAGATAATTATCGGTGTTTGAATTTTTTGTTAAGAATGATCAATGTAGGTAAAAGGAAAGTTATAGCACAATAGTATGAAAGTTAAACAATGTAGGTAGGTACGTTTGAATGATCAAATAGCGTGTCAGATTGACATCAAAACGAGGAAGTATTTTGTAGCATCTAACTGTCACAGCCAAAGACAAAAGCAGAGCTGCACATTTTAAATCGATTTTATGTGAAATCGATACAACATTAAAACGATGCTGTCACGTTTTTATTTGATTTAAACATTGTTTTGCTTCAAAAATATTAGCTTATTGATATAATGTTGATTAAATATTAAATAACTGCATTTTAAACCAAACCAACTCTATAAAGGTCGATCGTATCGATTACTTATCTAATAATCGATACGGATATAGCACTCACGTCTATTCCTGTCACACCATTGTCTATGGCAACAATCAAATAATAAAGTATTCGTAATCAATTGGGATGCTTTTTATCATCATAAAATACTCCAGCTTTAACGAGACAAAGTGAAAATATCAAAAATCGTAGAAAAAAAAAACAATTTGCTTTGTTCATATGAAGTTTAAGGTCGCCACAACAAACCCAGACCTAATTCTGCCATTGTTCTTTAATCTTATTTTACTGACAATCATATGTATTTTACTTTTTACCCGGCTGTATTTATGCTTTTGCTTCATAATGCCATTATCATGGATATTTTATTTTATTATGTTATAAGTAAATATTATTAAATTCGTCCAGATTAGGGTATTGACAGTACAATTATTATTGTTGTTATATTATAAGTTCGTGCCGTGTGGTTGACGGCATAGAATACAATTGTCACCACCCCCTATCTTCCCGTGGGTGTCGTAAGAGGCGACTAAGGGAAAAGACGATGCAAATACCATCTTTGCGTAGAGACGGAAAATTCGACATCAAACCCTATACGACTGCCTCATTGGTCTCGCGGCATAAATGTGCGCGTGGGATCGGGAGGTCCCGGGTTCGATTCCTGGGTCGGGCATTGTTATTGGGTTTTTCTGTCACGAAATTCTCAGTAGCAACATGAAGTCTGGAAATGTGTCCGGTACGGCAATATGCTCGCCCCTTATTACGTGGGACTAAACTATATCTGGCGAAAAGTGGGTGTAGAAATACGCCTCTGCCTACCCCTTCGGGTATAAAAGGCGTGACGATATGTATGTATGTATGTATGTATGTAAGTTCGTGTTGACGTTCCTAAAGATAATTTAAGATTGTTAATATGTGAGCACCATGTAGTCGCTTTCTTTTCTTTTCAATTTTTTATTGAAATGAAATGAAATGAAATACTTCTTTATTTCGTGTAAACTTTGTAAGTACTTACGAAACGTCATTTAAAAGAAATATTTAATACAATTATTTTTGTGTGTCGAATTAGAACAGCTCAGTCCCAAGCGTTTTGGTCGTCTTTATAGTCAGATATTTTATAATAGGCTTTTGAACACAATTTCGCTTTTACAATAATTTTGAACTTATTTATAGATAGGTCTCTTATATTATAAGGGAGCTTGTTATAAAAGCGTATACATTGCCCCATAAAACAGCTACTTATTTTGTGGAGACGAGTGCTATGAACTACGAGATTATTCCTGTGTCTTGTATTTACAGAATGTATATCACATTTTTTACAAAATTTGTCAATATTTTTATGTACATATAGCAGATTTTCATAAATATATTGTGATACAACAGTTAGAATGTTTATTTCTTTGAACTTTTCTCTTAGAGAAACTCTTGGACTGAGGTTATAAATTCCCCTTACAGCTCTTTTCTGCAGAACAAATATTGTATTTAGGTCTGCAGCATTCCCCCAGAGAAGAATCCCATACGACATTAAGCTATGAAAGTAACTGAAATAAACCATTCTAGCTGTTTCTAAATCTGTGACGCGTATAATTGTCTTAACTGCATAAGCTGCAGAACTGAGTTTGCCCGAAAGCCTTTCTATATGTGGACCCCATTGTAGTTTGGTGTCCAGCATAATACCTAAAAACATGGTTGTCTCGACGGGCTCAATCCTAGATTCATTAAGTTGTACATTGGTTGGCATATGTTTAACATTGGGCATTGAAAATTTTAAGTTTAGTTTTCTTATTATTAAGTAATAGATTATTAACATTAAACCAACTGACAACTTTAGAGAGTGCATTGTTTACTTCGTCAAAGTTACTCTGTCGTCGTTTAATATTAAAAATCAAAGAGGTATCATCAGCGAACAATACAATCTCATGATTATTCTTAACTTAATAAGGTAAATCGTTAATATATATCAAGAATAGAAATGGTCCGAGAATTGAACCCTGCGGGACACCCATTTTCAAAGCAGAGCCTGGAGATGTCTTACCATTAACCTCGACCTTCTGGATTCTGTTGCCCAAATAAGAAATCAGGAGATCGAGAGCTTTATTTTTAATGCCGTAATGATATAGTTTCCTGATAAGAGTATCATGATGAACACAATCAAAGGCTTTAGACAAGTCGCAAAATATACCTAACGCATCTTGCGACTTCTCCCAAGCTGCAAAAATACTTTTCAGTAACTCAACTGCTGCGTCAGTAGTTGAACAACCCCTCGTAAATCCGAACTGTTTCTTGTGAAGAAGATTATGTCTATTGAAATGACTAAGTAGCTGACTAAGAACTAGTTTCTCAACAATTTTGCTAAGTGTTGGCAATACAGAAATAGGTCGAAAATTTGAGGGGTCTGATGTGTCACCAGATTTAAATAAAGGTGTTATTTTGCTATACTTCATTAAATCAGGAAATGTTCCAGAAGTGACACAACCATTGAACACTGTTGCAAGATGTGGAGCAATTAATGTAATAATAGACGAAACAGTCTTTACTGACAATCCCCACAGATCCTTTGTCTTTTTCATATTAATAGTTTTAAATTGTTTAAGAACATCATCTGTAGTAACAGCAACAAATTCAAAGGCCGTAACACATTCCGGCACGCAGTCTTTAAGCAGCATTTCAGCAGACATGGAAGACGATTTGAGTGACGCTGTAGTTACAATGGGTATATTAGCAAAAAACTTTTCAAATTCCGTCGCTACTTCCAAGTCCTCTGCAATACTCACATTATTGATATTTAGTAGGTAGTCGCGACTGCGTGTTTTGGCTCTACCAGTTTCGATTATTATCATTTTCATGCAGTTCTGGGTCGTCATGCTCACTTAAAAGTCTTGCTTATGGTGGCGTTGTGGGTCGGGTGGTTTGTTTTCCTAAAAAATTGTTGAGCTAAGCTATGGCTGAGTCACACGTCATACTCGTGAACGGGTGCCATCTGCCGGGACTGATCGGCTCTGAACTGCTGTCGAAATTCTGTCAAAGGATAACTATATTGGAGTTTATAGTCGTCTCACATTGTACTCACATATTTATACTTTATACCTTATTTATATATTATTAATTTTAATCATATTGTCTGGACTTTAAAAGAGACTACGACCTCTGAGTTTGTTTCGGATGTTTCTTCTCAGGGCAGTCAGTTAGGAAACACCGGCCTCATCTAGTTTATTTTTTTTAAAGTATGACTTTGTTTAAGTGTTTGTAATGAACCTATGAACAAATAAATGATTTGACTTTGACTTTGACATGTTCCCAGTTGCAATCTAAGACCTTCGCCTTGGAACCCGTAATCCATTTTCCTACTATGAATGATGCGCACGGTCTTCATCATCCACGCATATCATCTCTAACGATGGGATTCTCCAATAAACAATCGTATACAGTGTTCTCGCCAAAACACTTCTCTTAATATCAAATCAATTCGCAGCTTCATGGTCCCACTCGCAAATCTAACAAATCGCAGATCGATCAAGCACCCAACAGTCACAAACTCAAGGGTACGCCCTAAATACCACAGATATGTGGAATATCTGTGGTATTTAGGGCGTACCCTTGAGTTTGTATCGACTGACCCGCTATTAAACATGCAAATTCATTGTCGTCGAGTGCAAATCTAATTCAGCGCGTTAAACCGTGTTGGAACATCTTTCTATACGTAATAAAATTGTGGATACCGAAGTTATAGCCTTCGTTACGAGAATCACTATCTAGTATTTCCCGGCCGAGGCTTTAGGGAGCGCGATAAGTGGGAAAAGGTAGCGATTATAAGAACGGGGAAGCAAGATTGGCTTTTGATTATTCGTAACATTATAATATATCTTAGCTTACTTATTACTATAAGGGTTTAGTTTTTTGCCATTCTTGGCTACGGAACCCTTAAACTGTACCTACTCTGTGTGGCTGTACGGCTATAATATTGCTGAAAATGTGCTCAATATACTACTGTTTAAATGCGTTAATTTTGTCACTACTAGTAGATATTTTGTACAAAAGATTACATATTTTTAAATAATTTCATCATCAGCCCTTTATACTGTTCCATTGCTGGGCACGGGCCTTTTCTCACTATGAGAAGGGTAAGGCCATGGCCCAACACGCTGGCCAAGTGCGGGTTGGCAGACTTCACGTGTCTTTCGAGAACATTATAGAGAACTCGCAGACATGCAGGTTTCCTCACGATGTTTTCCTTTACCGATTAGCAAGCGCTAATTAACAATTTAATACGCACTTAACTCCGAAAAGTCATTGGTGCGTGCCGTAGATTCGATCCCGAGACCCTCTACATAGCAGTCTGTCGGTCTCTCCACTCAGTTATCGCGAATTTAATTATTTAATTAATAGTTAGTTAGGTTAATTTGGCATATACATGCATTTGTATTTATTTCATCTAACGATTTATTTAATTTTGCTTTCAATTATTACGAACATATTTTATTAACTCACATGAAAGAATTAATTATATTATTCAAAGCATTGTGATAGTAGAATGTTGTGGCAATCGAATAAAACATTTATTCGATTGCCGAACAATTAGCATTATGTCGACATGTAGCAGAAGCTTTTGACTCTTCAGAGTTCAGATCACTATGTGGGCTCGCAGTTTGATTTCATACGATTAATATACACGCTGAAATCATTTAAATCATTTTTTTTAAAGAGACTGCTCCCGCATTAGATCTAAATCCTGTGTCGCAGGGGACTTTAGAACATTAAACTAACGGACACAATGAACACCAAGACTCGAAACAACAATTTACGAATCACACAAAGTATTGTCTTGTGTGGGGATCGAACCCACAACACTTCGGCGCAGTGTCAAGCGGTGAGGCGGGCGCTTAAACCACTACGCCAACCATGCAGTCAAACTTATTTGCGTCATGAGTTTATTTCTCAATTCTAGCCGTTTACTGTTACTTCACTACGAATCGAGCACAGTTTTACAACGCTGTTAACTCTTGAAGAATCCGATAGTGTCTGCAAGTCCGTGGAGAAAAACCGATTGAGTGGAGATACCAATAGACGACAACAAAGAGTTCAAATTCTCGGCGCGCCCTACTAACTCTCGTACGGATTTGAAGAAATAAAAAAAAAATTGCTTTATCCGTAGAATTAGTCTGTCCTAGAACCGGTTTACAAATCAACAACATTAAATTTTGAAATCATAATATGGGCATTTAAAATAAATTTTGACGAATGAATGCAATAAAATTTGACGACCGGTTGGCGCCGCAGGAGTGTAAGCGACTGCTACGCCGAAGGTCGTGGGTTAGATTCCCGCTCAAGTCAAACATTTGTGTGCATGAACATGGATGTTTGTCTTGGGTTTTTCTATGTATAATATGTATGTATTTACAAAAAAAACGTATATATGTATGTTTATACATTATCTTGTACCCACAGTACAAGCTTCTGCTTAGTTTGGGACTAGATGGTGTTGTGTGAATATGGTAGAATATTATTATATTATTATTATATATTATTATTTATTATTTTTACCTCTAAGAAATATATAAATGTAACAGAATATTCTGCAAAAATATCATAGCTATCTGCGATTTCTTTTCGTACTGACAAAATAAAACGATCTACACATTTTCGAGCGAGTAAAATACGCTTTCTATTTAAGAAAATCGTTATATATCCTAAATAGAATAAAGAGGCAGATGAGCACTAATTCGTTTATGTTTCTTACTTAACTAAACGTAAAACAGCTACTTAAAATCTTGTCCCACTTAATATTGTGAACAAAAACAGTCTTTAAAAATGTAACTGTAATTAAAAGTGAGGATTCAAGGGAGGGCAGTGACATTAATTTAATCAGGAATATTAAAAGGTAGGCACGAACCACAGCCTTGGATTTAAGTAGGCTTCTTAACAAGATACTACTAAATAAAACGATAATTTATGGGGCTGCAGACAACTTACATTTTGAGGCTGGGTCATTTTTGAATTGTTATATTAAAATCGTAATTTGTAAGCTATGTGGAGCATCGGTAGACTGAAAGAAAAAAGATTGCTACGCAAAGGTTAGGTTAGGTCTAGGCCTTCCCGTCCCTGTGGGATCTCCACCTTGTCGTGGTGGGGGGGCTCAGTAACTGTGGGTTTGAGGTACACCCACGGTGAAGCCAAGCGGGATCCCGGGAGGGGACGCTCCACGTGGTACTGTGTGAGGCCTGCGCAGGATGCGTCCAAAGTGCGGGTGCGGGGGACATAAAAAAAAATGTCTAGGCCTGCGGCGCCAACTACTGATTTTAAGAAGAATTTCTTTGTTTTTTTTTGCATAAATGTGTGACAAACTCTGGTGTCGGCGTTTTCAGGCCACCTAAAGGCCTCTGACATGGCCTAAAGATTTGTGATTTGTGTAGTTTTTGTCTCAGGACAAGAATGTCTTGAGATAAAAACGAGTACCGACAGCTTTACAGGTCAGTGCACATATAAGATAATAAAATCCTTAGATACTTATTATGGGTGACATCTCCTCGGTAACGATGAATGTACAATAGATGGGTGCTGAAGCTATAGATTCTTAAATGATGATTTTACTAACCCCTATCGTAATCTCCTTTACTAACAGCCTAAAGGGAAGAAAAATCCTTCCGTACCATGTATACAAACTGGAAAACCTCAAACGAAGAAGCACCTGAAATCCGTAAATCAATCGTTGAATCCCGTTTATTCATCTCTTGTGCCCAATTGACTTCGATGGGGTTCGATGGGGTGGGTGTTATCATGCAAATCACCCTGGGAAGCGACAACCCCGGCCGTAAGGCGGACTCAGGGCGGCCGACTATACTACCTGGTTAAATTAGAAGGATTTTTTAATACATTAACTGTTTTCTATAAGAAAAAAAGTGAAAGTAAAGTCGTATAAAGAGTTCAAAACGCTGGCTGAATATAGAACTTCATAGAAGAGACAAGACGACAAGAGCCCTGCTCTTAAATAAATATATAAATATTTTTTACTTTTTATTTAAACTACTGAACAGTTACTCTTTATATCTCCTTCAATATATATGACACTATCTACACTCCAAACACTGCAGAATTATAGATAGAGCAGACGTCATTTAGTAACGGATAATCAATAATACACATGGCGAATTTACTAAAGTTCTTTGTAGTTTACTATGGCAGTCTAAAACAAAACGAGTAAAGGACCATGGGCAAAAATGTATGAAGCCTGTGCTCACCCATAAACAGAGATGAGACCAATTTGAATATACTTCTAAAGCACTAAATATAAAGATATAAACTCATTTTTGCGAAGAATCCATGGGGTTATTTTGCCATAAATATTTTTCTCCTACCATAAATAAACTATAATCCTGCAAAATAATGCTGTTATGGCATTGTAGTTTTTGTTGTTTCACATCTTTAACTAGTTTTAATTCTATGTGCAAAGAATACATAAAATATAAAACAGCTGCTAACAGTTAAAAATATTTTTATTAACATTTCAATCAATATCAATAATAATATCGTTTAGATGACCTGCCGGTGGATTAAATTGTATGTGCCGAGAGGATACACGAAAACACACAGATAACATACATACATACATGCATAGACTCACGCCTGTTGCCCGGAGGGATAGGCAGAGACTACGGAACGCTATTTGCAACGATCCTGACATATCTCTCTTGCTCCATTCACTCCCATCAGATTCCTCATGCATGTTCTTCGGTTTAGGGTACTTCTAACCTGTCCTGTTTTTAGGACACACAGATAACACCGTGAGAATCACGAGTCGACTGACTGAGAGCAGACGGGCGCCCGGGCAGGCGTCCGAGAGGGAAGGAGAGTGTTGTAAATCACACGGGCGCAAGCGCATCTATTGTTTACCATTATTTTAAACAGTGGCGTAAGAAGGGAGAGGGGGCGTCGGTGGCGGTAAACTCGACTTTAAGAACATATAAAATAACATAGGCACTAGCTCAGCACTACGATTTGGGGGCAGTTAGCCCGTAATTGTTGCCCGTTAGCCACCCAAGCTAGCTACGCCACTGATTTTAAGGTATGAATATATTGTTACTATAACAGTTTTATGACTAACAATTGTATTTTTCTACAAAATCTATTTAAGTGCACATCTCTTTTCTGCAATCGAATTGAAGGTGGTGCCGGTAGTAACAATTTTAGTACGAACAAAATCCTTTACAATGGCATATGCCATAACTCTGTTGGACACTGAGCCCAATTCGACGCACGGTCCTTTAATTAATTGACGATATATTACTTTTCCCCCTCCGATTGTCATCATCGTTATTACTTTAGCATGATTTCGTTGGCATCCAGGAGTTTCGCATTTCGGATCCTTGGGTCCGTTTTCTGGTCTGATGGTTATATCTGACAACCAGTCGCTCTGGAGAGAGCGTTTCTACAGAGCGACTAGACTACTTACTCAAAGAACATCCATGTAATATTATACGATATGGACCAAAGTTATAGATTTATGGGTATTTGAAGCCACCGACTCCCCGTAACGACTGACATACATTCGTTATATTCCTTTTATCTGTATGACATTTTTGACGTTATAATTTTGTTCGTCTGTATATTAGCCGTCTCGGCTTGACACGTATTTTAAAGTACCGAGGGATGTGAGTTTTTGTGATCGGTTATCGATCTATAACCTAGACTATAAAGAACGCCCTTGACTTCTAATAAGTAGACTTGTGCGTTCGCCACTCTGATAAATAATTTACCAGTTTAATACAGATAATATTATATTAATAAATTAATATAATATTATCTGTATTAACGAAATCACATCTTAGTTAGACTCCAGTTTTCCACCATCATCTATCATTATAATCGCGACGCAATATGAGTCTACATTTTGCTTCATAACTAGTCCCTAAGGAATAAGGAAGGCTAGGATTTGCAATCTCATACGGGTATAACTAGGCTACTTCTTGAAATTGAAACTCGTAAGATTATCACACCTTGCTGTTGTATGTTGTTTTATTTTCAAAAAATATCTCCTCAAAAGTCCACTGTAAAATACGACGTACTTTTAACACATTTAATCGCTATATATCTACATAACGGTAAGTTAGGGCATTGTCAGGCAACCCGCATGTCTGAGATATACTTATGGTGCTGATACACTTGAGCAATCACTTGTAATGAGCATTCTTGCGAATGTAACATAACAGGAAACAAACGAGAGTGTTTTAGCGAGCATTTTATCGAGCGTTCTGGTGAGCGAATGGACAGTTTTGGTCGGCCTTTTTGCTGACTAGAGGATTCGTTAAATAGATATTGAAAATATTCGTAGCAATGTTCAGCTCTGTTCGTTGTTCAGTACGACAAATAAAATAACGGCGAATGTTCGGTGGTCTGTTACAAGTAAATGTTCAGATGTATCAGCGTTATTTACACCCTCATATTGGCTTCAGCGCCAACGCAGTGTCTCTCCGGCGTCGACACCGCGTCTACGTCGCGTCAGCCGAGCGTTCTTTGAGAACGCTTTTGTCTTTGAAGAACGCTCGGCTGACGCAGCGTCTACGCTGCGTTGATGCTGACGCGCAATGTGAGGGCGGCCTTATGGTCATCTTTTCATCTTTGACAAAATATGAAGAAGCTTGCTTGTAAGTTTGTTTGAAGTATTGTGACGTAATAATTTTATATTAAAAATAAAGTCAATTTTAGATCACAAACTATAGCATTATTATCTGAATAAAAAATGTAAGTTTGTCATATGCACACGCAAATTCAATTTTCAATACGAAAGAGGCATACATTAATATACAGAGAGTAGTAAATTAATAACTTGTTCTCAAATTGATGAGATTCCCTTTAGAGGGGTTTAATCAATCAGTTAGATAAACGGTTCGGTATAATATACTCCGGGGACGTTTGTAAGTAAACTGTAACAGTTATTAAATTCAGCTTTGCTATCAAAATTTAGTTTCAAGTTATATATTGAACCCTGATTGATATGAGGCTTTCTGTGTTGGGAAGGGTGACGTCATCAAAGTAGTTACTAGATAAGTATCATTTTTAATTATTATTGCTTATAGGATAGAATATCACTTACTCCTTATGATTTACTTAAAATGTTGGTGCAGTTTTATATTAATATTTTATTATTAATATAAAACTGCACCAACATTGCGTAATATTATCATTTGATGGGATTTTTTTCTATAAACGCTAAAACATATAAGCATTTCTGAAAAAAGAAAATCATGGGTAAAAGGTATGTGTATAAAAGGCTTCTTGATACGCGTGTCGTAAGAAGCCACTGAGCAAAATACACAAAGCAAACAGTATCTTTGAGAAGAGAAGGAGTCCTCGACATGAAATCCGGCTAAATCTTGTTATTGATCCGCAGTGTAAATACTTACACTAACGCATACTAGGAGAGGCCTTTGTCAAGTCGACGTATAACAACTTTAAGAGCGTGTACGTACTAGATTACCGCACTTCTTTTTTATATGAACCCGCACGATGTCAACGCACTGACTTGGCCTTAAAATCAGGGCTATACTTCAAACTAAACTTAGCCTATGTTTTATAATGAGGCTTTTAATCTCTCACAACAACAACCAAACCAAATACATCCACATTTTACTAAAAATGGTTACCTCTTGCAATCGTCTCCTCTAAGAGACAGCCCTCGTGCATACTGATTAGGACTTCAGAAGTCAGCTGTTATACACAACTCGAAGCCAGAATGATTAAGACGTGATTTGGAAATTGATACCCGTAATTTTGAATGTTAATTTGCCTTAATAGGCTATTGATTGGACTATCCACCTCATTTGCAGTCTGATTGTGGAAACGAATTATTTCCTTGGGACATTGTCTTGTTAATCTAAATAAATATAATTATGTTAATGTACTGTTTTTGTAGCATGGGCGGAATAATGGTGTTAGTTCCGTATATTTTTTGTGACATTGGTGGTGACGTAATTTATGTGTACATATTATTAAACATGCTATAAGGAGAATATCCTTGCTGATTTCAGCATGATTGGTGCGTTTTGTTTGGTGTGGAGGGGTGTTGGATGCCCCATCCCCTATTTCTTCATTATCATACCACTCTTCCATCTTTTCCCAAACCAAACTAAGGTAGTTGTGACTCCTATGATGTTGCTTGTATCCATGGGCGGCGGTAATAGTTTACAATTCGTATACTCGTTTGCCGCCAATTAGATTAAAAAAATATCTTAATATATATAAATCTCCTGTCACGATGTTTGTCCGCGATGGATTCCTAAACTACTTAACCGATATTAAATTAAATTGGCACACCGTGAGCAGTCTGGTCCAACTTGAGAGATAGGATAGCTTAGATCTTTAATTAAAGTCGCAATTTTATTTTATAGCAAATTATTAATTTAATTTGTAAGTAGTTGTGGATTTTGGAATGTTTCACATTGGAACCGACGGACTGCGCTGCTATCGCAGTGTCAAATCTGATAATAATTATTTCGTCAAGGAGTACATCGAAACCTTACCTGAATAATAAAACATTAAAAAATAAAGATATCGAGTCGACAACATAATATATCCGCAAAATTTGGATTGTCGAGTATTTTGTTAAATTGTAATGGTTCTGACAGACAAATCACAGTCGCCATATTGGCCGATCTAGCGAAACGTCACAGATACAGGATAGCAGTCTTTACTAAGCAGTTTGTATGTGTAAATACTTTTTGCAGTTATATTTCTTAAACAGTTAAAACGACAACTATGGAAGTATCCGCCCAATAAAGGAGATTTGTATCAAATATATAAAATAAAAAATATCTTTATCTTTACTAATATAATAAAGCGAAAGAATTTGTTTGTTTGTTTGTTTTTTGTTTGTTTGTTTGTTTGAACGCGCTAATCTCAGAAACTACCAGTCGGATCTGAAAAAATCTTTTTGTATACGATAGCCCAGTTATTCCGGAAGGCTATAGGCTGTATAATATAAATCTTCGACCCGTTGGGGCCGGGCAAAAGGCTAAAAAGGTTAAAAATAATGTCGGCTAATCTTAGGAACTAGCAGTCGGATTTTAAAAATTGTTATTGCCTATGATAGCCCAATTATTCCGAAAGGCTATAGGCTATTATAAAATTAAGCCACAACTTTTAGGGGCCAGACAAAAATAATAAAATGGTCAAACGAGAAGGGGGAGGGTTGGGTAAAAGGCAAAAAAAGACTAAACGAATAGGATACAATCTATATGGGTATCGTTTTCAAGATTTTAAGGGGTGGGGAATCGAAATACAACATCTATTTCGTGATCAAAGATGGCGGATGGGAAACTTAAAAAAGTCAATATGGGTATCGTCTCTGATGGTTTAAGGGATGGAGAATCCAAATAAAACATCTATTTCGTGATCAAAGATGGCGGACGGGATATTTTATTAAGTCGATATGGGTATCGTCTCCGATATTTTAAGGAACGGGGAATTCAAAAACACCATCTATTTCGTGATCAAAGATGGTGGATGGGAAATTAAAAAAAAAAACAATATGGGTATCGTCTCCGATGTTTAAAGGGATGGGGAATCCAAATACAACATCTATTTCGTGATTCAAAATGGTGGATGGGAAATCAAAGATGGTGGATGGAAAAATTAAAAAAATCAATATGGGTATCGTCTCTGATGATTTAAGGGATGGTGAATCCAAATACAACATCTATTTCGTGATCAAAGATGGCGGACGGGATTTTTTTTTTGAAGTTCATATGGGTATCGTCTCCGAAATTTAAGGAATGGGGAATTCTATATTATATAAAAATCTATGTTTGTTTGTTCAGCATTTATAGACTCTGAAATGATAAGAGATTAAGCGCTAAGTCAATGGTAACCTTGGAAAAGGGGCTTGAAAAAAAGGGAATTAAATAAAAACTCTTAAAAAGGCGAAACGGAGTTTGCTGGGTCAGCTAGTATATTATATAAACTTACATTGTCATATTTTTATTATTTAGTGTTTTAATTTGGTTTACCAGTTATAACATTTAAACTAGAAGATTTCTAAAACTACTTTTTCACCATTACCTGAGTGCGACGTTAGGTTTTGTTTACCATTCAAGATGCCTGGGCCCGAGAAAACTAGAAAAGGGTACTGGAATGTTTAATCCTATTTAATTCGTCCCAGTATCCTTCGTAACTTCGTACCTTTATTACACATTTACAGTAATTTGAAATGTTATAAAACAGGTGCGACAGAACAAAAAATGGATTATTGCACGTTTTATTTCTGTTTCTTGTTTCATAATGACTTTATATTAAATCAAAGTTTCCGTTATCTTTCAGAATTTATATGTTGACATTGACCTGGTCTACGTTTTTACGTATTAGAGAAGTGAAATACTTTTATTTTAATATATTGTTAAATATTTGGTATACTTATTACTTGATATAAACGTAAATAAAAATATATATTCTAATATGTGTCCCGGCGAACTCCGTGCCGCCAAAGTTACCAAAGATCATCATCATCATCCTCTAAGCGTTATCCCAGTTTTCAATCTGGGATCCGCTTCCTAGTCTTACCGGATTTGGCTGAATATTAGCTTTTCTACAGAGCGACTGCCTGCCTTACCTCTGCAACCCGAAGGGATAGCGATATTCCATGGTTTAGACTAGTGTCAGTTTATTTAGAAGGTACTGACGCCCTGTAACGACTGTCAAAGATCTTCATGACAACCGGGACCGACGGCTTAACGTGCTCTCCGAGGCACGGGACAAGCGATAATTAACAATTCAATACGCACATAACTCCGAAAAGTCATTGGTTCGCGCCGTGGATTCGAACCCGATACCCTCTGCATGGCAGTCTGTTGGTATCTCCACTAGGCTATCGCTGCCTAAAACAAACTAAATAAAGAAATATAATAGAGGTTTCTGATTTACTATTTTATTTTCAGAACAAGATTTTAAATCCATACAATCTTCGCATCATCAACCTTTCACAAATATTTCGGTTACTTTCAGATGTTAACCCTGCAAAAAAGATTATTGCTAAGATAAAAAAAATCAATTTAAATACGTATATTTTTAAAAAAATAATACAACAAAAAAAAATTCAAATATTTCTCATACAATATAAGTTTACCTGCGCGCTTGATAGATGGCGTTGTCCCGTCCGGCTGAATCGCGCTATGGTTTCGTTCACACTGCGAGCATATATAGTGGCGCGAGGGACGGCTCCAATTGTCTTTTGTATTCAAAGGTTTTATATATGGTGTATATAAGAATTTTTGATAATTTCTTGTCGCGAAAGCGGTATAGAAATTGAAACAACATATATATTAAGTAAAGTCACCCGATTGCATCGAATCCAAAGAGAAGGGTAATGTTGGTAGTCTGTGTATGTATGTGTTAAGGCGCTACGGTGGAACACCCCCGTAGCGCCTTAACTACTGAACTGATTTTAATAAGTGGGCAGTATAAGTGTATAAACTATGAAGTGGGGTGTCAATAGATTCGTTACAATGGCCCGGGTGATATAGGCTATATACATTTTATCTAAATTTTCTATTAGGACTGTTTCGGGAGAGTATTATAACTAACACTGTGACACGAGAATTTTATATATATAGATAAGCTGATTAAATACGAATACACTGGCTTTTAAACCTAATAGGAATGGACTGTTAGCAAGTTAATAAACAACAAGCGATTGAAAGTGACCGTGTCTTTCTTGCCTACTTCTTCTCATGAAGGCATTATTTATTCGATACTCAATTATGTACAGTATTAATAAAGTTTTATTTTGTGCTTAATGGTTTTATTAAAAGTATTAACTATTGTGTGCCAAAACAATCAAACTATTATGGACAAACTCATAATGTTTGGGTCCGACGCTTTCATCTTAAACCGCTTAGCTGCCTCTTCCATATTATCTAGTGTGTACGTAATCTATAAGCGTGAAGTATAGAGGACATTCAACTCGGTTATGGAACTTTTCCAATTCGGTGACAGGTGAAAACGGGTCATGTGCATTGGCGTGTTGAATCGAAAACGATGTATCAAATTTGTTGGCTGTAAGTTGAAATTTTTTTTAGGGTTCCGTACATAAAAGTTAAAAAACGGGACCCTATTACTAAGCCTCCGTTGTCTGTCTGTCCGTCTGCCTGTCTGTCACCAGGCTGTATCTCATAAACCGTGATAGCTAGAAAGCTGAAATTTTCACACATTATATATTTCGGTTGCCGCTATAACAACAAATACTAAAAATAAAAAAATATTAAGAGGGGATTCCATACAATAAACATGTTCTTTTTCGTATTTCTTGCTCAATATTACTAACGGTAGCAGATAGACGCTTAAAATTTTCATAGAATATGTAGTTGTATATTACCTTTCAAAATAAAATAATTAAATAAAAATAAAGTAAATATTAAAGAGGGCTCCCATAGAACAAACGTCATTTTAAACATTTTTTTTCGTTCTTAATAAACATATAGTAACTTAAAAAATATTTAAGTATACATACAACGAACGTGATTTTCTATTATAGATTATGGTACGGAACCCTTGGTGCGCGACTTCCGACTCGCACTTGCCCATTTTTTTTAGACTAACATTACTAACCTATTTTGAGTTGCCAAGAAAACGAGTATTATTTGATTTTTTTTCACAAAAACTATACAACGTTTTATTTTGATTTATCTGTTAAATGCTATTCATCATCAGCCTTTAACAGTCGACTGCTGGACTAGGCCTCTCCTTTGAAAGGAGGAATTGGCCTACTAATCCTACTATACCACGCTGGCCAAACGGGTTGGTATAGGGTTGGTATCAAGATTTCCTTCTCTTACAGTGCTGTTCTATGCATAATATGCTCCCTCTGTCGGCTCTTACGACACCCATGGGATGTTATGGAGTGGTGACATGTGTATTCCTAATGTATTCTTAATTGTACACGGACGAAAAATGCTATTAAATATAATAAAATGTTCTTTTTGTTAAGTATTACATTTTAATAAGTCATTGTTTGTGCAAATGATAGTACGTATTATTCTATTATTAAGTAACGTAAAAACTATACCTATCATTCGGCGTTACTGCTGTTATAGAATAATACGAATATTGTTTTATTCTGCAAGATTGCTAAGTGCTGACAGCCGCAGTTTTTCTCAAAATTTATTAATGAAAATTGTTAATAATGATTAATAATAGTAAACTCTAAAGTCACATTTTTATGTTTTCAGAACATGAACATAAACATGAACAGGGAACTTGTAACGATTAAAACAAAAACGTCCCGGTTCGGATGGATAGTAGAGCCATAAGAACCGAAAGTTCCAAATGTTTGCTTTAATCTAACCTGTGATAATATAAGAACTGAGATAATATAAGAACTGAGATATATTAATGGGAATACACAACTTTTCACATAGCGGATATAAGTCAAAATTCGATTTCGCGATTTGACGTTTTGTGTAATTCGTTGATAAGTCTTACCAACCAATTGCACAAAACGTCAAATCGCGAAGTTTAGAACCATTTAGTATCATGGATTTATCGGCGCATAGTAAGCTTAAGTGATTGGTTCGCAATTGCATTGGCAGTATTGTTAATTAAGTTTACATATCGCTACTCTGATCGGCCATATGATGTGAGCCTTAATCATCTCAGCCTGTAGACGTCCGCTGCGGGAAGTAGTCCTGCCCCATGTTCTGCACACAGACCGGTCTTGAGCCGCCCGCATTTAACCGCTTCCCGCTTGTTATCTTCATTTTATTCCGTCTCTGATCCTAGTTCAATTGTGGTCGGTTTCTAATTGTTTTTTTTTCAGTGTCAGGACAATCTATATTAGTTTGGTCGCTTCTCGCAATTGGGTGCTCTCCATATCTATCATCATGAACCAAAACATGCTGTATCATTTATTACCTTTTAATATATGACAATGTTTTTGAGGTAAAATGTATTGTACACAACAGCTTGATATCCCCTAAATTTATGTACAAATATGTGTGACTCGACACTTCGCAGTATCTTTTGTAATGGTTTCTTGAGTCTTTTAAAGTCTTCAACCTTAATATCATCCGCATATTATTTCGTCTTTAGGTTAAACGGAATATCCAATGCATTTCACTTAACTGTCAGGGTTAGCAAATTTACATTCCAAAAAAATGAAATGCAATATCAAAATGAAAACTAGGAGAAGTATTGATGTACAAAGTACACACAAAATTATAATCGGCGTATCACTTGAAACAGTTTCAATAGGCTAGTTGACAAAAAAAATGTTATAAGTCCGTCCTTTAGATTATTCAAAAATAAGCGATACGTATTTTTTTATTTTTAAATTAAACCAAAAATGACCAAGATATAGTTCATTAAAGTTACGTATAACGTCACACCGTGCTGCATTCTTTCGCACTAGATGACGTCACCCGTAACTTTAATGGGCTATATCTTTGTTATTTTTTATTTAATCGAAAAAAAGAAAAAATACGTGTCCAATATTTTTTTATTATCTAAAATACGGACTAAATAAAATGTAACTATTTTGACCCTGGAAACTACCCTATTGCCGACAATACGACTGTGATATTACAAAACAGTGACATTAGGTTACGTAAATACGCCGTCGACATTCTACGTAACCTAGGCGTAGTCGTCACTGTTTAATCGGTACGCGTCAGTACGCACTAGTATTTTTTCGTTCCCGTAATTTTTGGTGTTTTGTGTACCTAGTTGGCTGAGCAAATAATTCCATGATTTTATTCAATAAAGAAAATATTTCGCAGACTGTTATTTCAAGAATAATTCCGTTTAACGACGCAAATTGGGATAAACTCTGGTGTAAATTATAATACGGTACATCATGTGGTTAGATGAATTCGTTTTTATAATATGAATAAAAGGTTCTGGCGCGGGCTTGTTGTGTGATTTGTTTTCATATATGCGAGTTTAAAATCTCGAAGTCAAAAAGTAAAATTACACCTGGTGGTAATTTTTTTAAGCAATTCTCTGAAGCAGTGTCTGGTCAAAGTCTATGATACACATAAGCATCATTGCTTGTTGGTGGGTGCTTTAGTCGAGTTGTTTTATGTTGTCGTTGTAAAATAATATTAATATTTAGTAGGAAATAAAGACGTAGTCTTTATGTCCTACTAGTTATGGTATGGACATATTATGCGGAGAGATGAGATGTATGTAGATAAAAAATTTATGAATATGCATGTAGAAGGACGAAAAGGAAGAGGACGGCCAAAAAAAAGATGGATGGGCTGTGTGAGGATGGATATGAAAGAGAAAAGGGTAAATGATAGGATTACTGGTGACAGAGAAGTATGGTAGAGAAGGACATACTGCGCCGACCCCAAATAAATTGGGACCAGGGCAAGACAATGATGAGGAAATAAAGACGTGGTACAATTTAAGAGCCGGTACAATATAGGTTTCTCTCCCCTATTGCCGAATAGTCCTTGTTGTTCGATTAAAATATTTTCTGACATGCATGATGTACTGGCAATAAAATAAAGAACTCAAGAGAGTGTATGGCTTACTAATAGTAAAACAACTCGGATTGTGAACTCCTTTACAATCGACGTTTTCAAGTACACCTTCTTGCAGACAATAGTCGTTGGAGATTACTAAAGAACGGCCTACCTCAAGCTATTGGCACCACTGCTGTTCAATATATACACCAACGACCAACCATCCTACCCAAACACGACACGCTTCATCTATGCTGACGACCTTGCCCTAACTTCCCAAGCTACCACCTATGAGGATATCGAGTTAAATCTCGCAAATGGTCTCAACAGTTTGGCCCAGTAGTACTTAGCAAACTCGCTTAAAACCAACCCGAGCAAGACCCAAGCGTGCTTATTCCACCTCCGCAATAGAGAAACGGGTCGCAAACTTAACATTGTTTGGGGCGGGGTCCCTATTGAACACAACCACTTCCCTAAATATCTTGGTTTTACCCTGGACAGGTCACTCACGTTCCGAAAGAACTGCGAGAACATAAAAAAGAAGGTGCACACTCGTAACAGCCTGCTGCGCCGATTAGCTTCCTCACAGTGGGGTGCTTCACCCACAGTAATGTGGACCACTGGGTTGGCGCTTTTCTTCTCTGCAGGTGAATATGCGTGCCCAGTATGGAATCGCTCAGCCCATGCAAAACTGGTCGATACAGCACTAAACGACACGTGCCGGATCATTACCGGATGCCTTAAACCGACCCCGGTACCAATGCTGTATCCTCTGGCAGGAATAGCGCCACCAGAGATTCGCAGAGCTGTGGCAAGCGCCAGTGAAAGAACGAGAATGGAAAGAGACTTACGACACCCTTTGCACAACAACACCTTGGTGCCGCAAAGACTGAAAAGCCGCAATAGCTTTCTAAGGTGTGTCCTTCCACTCAATGAAGAGCGAACACAGGCAAGGCGTAGGCTGTGGCGGGAAAGTGCTTCCCTACCCACTCCATTCGTCCCGCTTGCTGAAAATCCGCCACCTGGACATGGCTGCCTTGGCAGACCTGGAAGTCTTTAAATAGACTTAGGACACAGGTTGGCCGAAGCAAAGAAAACTTGCTTAGGTGGGGATTTACAGCTAATACCAATCTGGAGTGCAAGTGTGGTGCCGTTCCACAAACAATGAGACACTTACTATCTTGTCCTGCGTGCCCTAATACCTGCACGCTACAGGTACTTATGGACGCTACTGAAAATGCCATACTCGTAGCTAAATTCTGGGCTGACACAATTTAGATTGCCATCGAAACGCTAAGAAGAAGAAGTAAAGATGACCTCCTATTTAATTCCATAACGCTTTAACATAACTACGATTAAAATATACTGATGCATTGTCTACCGAGAAAGGTTTTAAAGTTTATCCAGATGATCAAAACACATACATAGCTACCGGTAATATAAGCGAAGATATTTAATCAAAGCCGGAGAAAGTCCCAAGTATTCGCGATATTCACATAGCACTTCGCACTGACCTGCAATTCCAACTAAATGATGTGCTCTATTACTGCAGAGTAAAACTTATTGCCGACACATACGTGTGCACTTTTATTATGATCTTTGGATTATCCTCTTGCAGTTACATACATAGACAGCATAGTGGCTTAAGCGATCGTCTCGTTATTTAACCCTGCGTATTAAGTTCGATTCCCTATGCAATAGGTTGGAATTAACAATTGTAATCCAGAAATGGTTGTATCCATTCTAGGTGCTTTTTATGTTCGTTGATTCTATGTTTGTAAAACCTTGTTTGTTGTACGGGCGTTAATTATAAAAATATTAGAGCTTTATCAGGCATCAGAATATATTGCAAGTATTTTATCTCTTAAAATTCGTAAAGCTTAAATATTGCTTTCGATTGAGATCCCTAAAACCCATTATACATATCAGTATATCATATCTGCCACACCTGTATTTGAAACGATATATTCACTTTCCGTAATACGTGACATTCCGATAAACTGTCATTTACAACCAACACAACCCATTTCACTTACCCATGAGAGTCCCCGCAAAAGTTAAGCGCAAATATATATTTTCTCTCGCTCCATATCACCGCAGAAACATTTTTAGTTTTCAATATCAATAACCCTAAAATTGCCAAGCGATAAAACGACACGAGCACGCAACTAAGTGTCACACAACTGTCATATAATAACTGCCTTTTTATTCGGAAAGTAGTGAAACCATTTTTTTTTCTATTACAAGTACTTGGCAAGGTACTTTAAACACCCTTTCACGTGACAGGAAATCTTCCCCTTTCAATAAAGCCTCCAAACCTCGTCTACATAATAATATACTTAGTGAAAGTGGATTCTTCCACGATGGTACACGATGCGCATACAAAATGTACAGTTTGCACTTTTGATACGCCGCTTCAAGTGTGTACTAGGCTCTATTGTGTACTAAAAATTATTTAATTGGGAATGTAAATTAAAGTAGAATGGAAAGCAAAGAAAACTTTAAGTTGAAATCAATAATCTTACGAGTTTTCTTTTGCTTATTTTGTGTGTATATGGTTACGTAACAAAGATCGAGCTTCAGTGAAAAGTTATCATTGTACCTGTTTACGTGAAATTGTTAGACGTAACCTCAATGCAAAGTCGTGTTAAAGTTTTTTGGATTGTTCCAGCCTATATAGAAAATAAAACAGGCAGTTTACGTGTGTGTTCTTTTGAAGGTTGTTTTAAACTGATATAACTAAGTGAAGTAACTCCATTTTAAATCTAAGCTCGCTTATAAGTAGGCTATTGAGTTCCTGACATATAAACTTTAGTAAAAAGTTGCCTTCACTGTGGAGTTTTCAAAGCTAATGCTAAGTTAACAGTGATGTTAAAAGGAGGTGAGTCAGGTGACTTAAATACTTAGCTGGAAAAGCAAATAGTCTTCTATTGAAAAGTAAAGAATACTGGATCGATATTCAAAGCGTCTATAGGCAGGCGTTTTAGAATGCTTTCTATTGGGTTTCATTACGTAGTAACTTAAAATAGAATATTATATACGTATTTATTATAAGTGGCAGTTTTAAAGTAAGTTATTCGTCTTTTTTTTTATTTTAACCGCGGTCTCGCCTGATGCTAAGCGATGATGCAGTCGAAGATGGAGCACCCTTGCCTAGAAGGTACCTATTAACCCGCGACTTGAAAACACCCAGATTATTCTCATACTTAAAAACGGACTATCTGAAAACTGACTGGAAGATATTTGATTGTCTCGTATCACGCACTATAAAACTTTTAAGCACTTCCTACTTCTTAATGTTTCATATAAATAATTTTAAATGTAACAATAATAATCTTAATGCAAAAGCACTCAATTACCACGCAGGAACTACATATATTATAAGTAATTTACAAATATAATTCATGTAGAGTAAAATGAATTTTATGCGAAGCTAGTTTAACATAACTAAAGGAACTTATAATAATACACAAGATTTGTTGCACAAGTCTAATAGACCTTCAGTTCCATCCAATACTCGAACTCCAATATGTTTTTATCGCTTTGTACATATTTCAAACAACAATGTACTGACTTATAATGTTGTGTTCAAATGGCTTCCGACTGAAGCTCCAACCGAGTGTAATAGGTTTTTAAACAAGCGTTTTGGGGTTGGAACTAAGTAGAATTGTGTAATAGTTTTCTCAAGTAACTTCTGGTTTTATGATTATTTCTAGAGCAGTTTGAGTGGAGACCAGTTAGTTAGACTGAAATACTGCTGTACTTCCTTACTTGTAAGCTATTGTATGTAGTAGTGGAGAATACTGTATATATTTTGATCTTAACCTATATTATATCGTCTACATAATTATCATAAAATGAAGGCCCTTTTCTTCCTGTCAGTCTGTATGAACGCGATAAACGCAAAAACTACCAAACGGATTTTCGTATGGTTTTCACCAATAGATACTTAGTGTGATCCCTGAGGAAGATTTAAGTATTCACGCGGGCAGAACTGCTGGCAAAGTCTTGTTCCAAACATGTCCCATTGCTGGACACGGGCATCCGAGCACTAACAGCGCTTAACTTCTTCGACAAAATGTAAGCTGGCAAACTTATAAAATAGTCTAATTTGGGTATTGCTTGCCTTCAAAGGGAATGCATTACATAACAAAGAAGCCAAAAACTGTTACCTGTAAAAACGTAATTTTGCTTGCAAGAGTAACATATCTTTCAAGTTTGTGCAACCAAATATGTACTACAATGAGATCGGATATTCAGCTGTATCGCTGCGATTGTAAACAAAGTGGATTTTTGCCTTGATTGTTCTATGAAAATCTTTCATTTTATAAAACATAATATGTTGTGCTCCACTGCTGGGCAAGGGTCACCTTTAAACTCTTTCTATCATCTCTATCTTTTGCCAAGTTGCGTCAGTTCCTGTAGAAGTTATCCAGATCATCACGCCATCGTTTTCTGGGTCTGCCTCTGTTCCGCCGTCCGTCATGTGGCACCCATTGAGTGACGATCTTTTTTGTCTTTCAGCATGAATATTTATTATATATACAAACTTGTCATATAAAGTAACAACGCCCATAAATTAAGACAGCGTGATTTATCATCATACCGAAAGTACAACATAAACTTATTTAACTAAACAGTTCCATATAATTACTTTATATGGCACTAGTTCGGGTCGACACTAAACGGTCCTCGTTAATTCAACATAATATATATATAACATCAACATTCACACACACATATATATATATATATATATATATATATATATATATATATATATATGTGTGTGTGAAGAGAATTTATCACGGCTTAAACCGCTTAAGGAAAACATCGCGAGGAAACCCGAACGTATATAATATATTCGAAAATGTTCGGCTTGAACTATTTACGAGTGTATTTTGAATTTGTTCGTGTGTGGGACGATGAGGTAATGAACTGTTGTCCTAAATAAGCATTGGATATGAGTAACGAATATTGAAGGCTCAAAATTGCCTTAGACATATATTTTGGATAAATGTTGTAAGCCTCAAAATTGATGCTCCTAGTCGTATATTTAGGATTTGTCTTGCCATTTTCGCTTGGGCTTGTCTTGTTAGTAAAAAGCATTTATGTTTATTTTTTCAAAGACAAACACCGCTCTAGGTCCAAGTTCTGTGTTGTGGGTTAAAACATACAATCATCAGACTCGAAGCAACAATTTATGGATCTCACAAAGTCACAAGCGGTAAGACGATCGCTTAATCTACTAAGATAACCATGCATTTTATGTTTCTTTGTAGATTCTGGAATGGATTACCAATTCGTTTATAGTATATCTATTATAATTATAAATTTTATACACCAAATAGTTACAATTTATAAAAATAATTTTAAAAGTCTAAGATACATAAATATACCTACTGAGTACATAGGCTGCACTAAAAGTATCGGGAATGGAATATTTCCACTGTTTCTGTCATATTAAAATCGTTTTAATTGAAAACTCCTTGGTTTTAAAAATCGAATACCATTTATTTATTTAAAAAAAGATTCTCGGTCTTGGCACAAGGTTTTGTCAAACCTGTTTAGTCGTTGAGAAAATGGAATTGACTCGAGAAAATTCAAGAGCAATGATTTATTCTGACTTTCGAAGTGGTTTAACACAGAAACAGTGTGTTGACCGGATGATTTCTGCATTTGGTGATGAAGCTCCATCCAAAACCACAATTTATCGCTGGTTTGCTGAATTTCAACGTGGACGTGTCAAGCTCAGTGATGAGCCCCGTCAAGGTCGTCCAAAAACTGCAGTCACCCAAGAAAATGTTGATGCTGTGCTTAAGCTGATTGAGGAAGATCGACATGTGACATACCGCGAAATTCAGGCAACTTTAGACATTGGCATGAGTCAAATACAAATAATCTTGCATGAACAATTAGGTGTAAAAAAGTTGTTTTCCCGATGGATACCGCATTCGCTTTGTGAAGAGCAAAAAGCAGCTCGCGTTACTTTGTGCGTCAGAACTCTCGAAAGATTCCACGCAGGATCCTCAAATGCTGTATACAACATCGTATCAGGTGACGAATCCTGGATATACGTACGAACCCGAAACAAAAAACCAGTCACGAGTTTGGGTGTTCGAAAATTAGTTAAAGCCAACAAAAAATTCTCGTTCACGGAGTGTTGCAAAAAAAATGGTGGCCACGTTTGTCTCCAAAACCGGCCATTTTACGACTAATCCTCTTGAGGGACTAAGAACGGTTTATGTAGAATGGTATGCTAGCATTTGTTTGCCACAGGTCGTTTCTGAACTCCGTAAAGAGAACTGCAACCGCCGCATCATCCTCCATCACGACAATGCGAGTTCTCACACCGCGCACAGAACAAAACAGTTTTTAGAACAAGAAAACATAGAATTATTAGACCATCCGCCGTACAGCCCCGACCTAAGCCCTAATGATTTCTATACTTTCCCTAAAATAAAGAATAAATTGCGTGGACAGAGTTTTTCATCACCTGAAGAAGCTGTGGACGCCTACAAAACGGCCATTTTGGAGACCCCAACTTCCGAATGGAATGGTTGCTTCAATGATTGGTTCCATCGTATGGAAAAATGTGTCAAATTTCGCGGAGAATACTTCAAAAAGCAATAAATAATTCTTTTAATAGTTATGTTGTGTCACTTCCTTGATTCCCGAAATTTTCAGTGCCTAACAATCGTTTAAATGTCAGAATGTTCCTCCTCGCAAAATTTCTTGCTTAGGTTATTAATATGTCACTATAACATTGTTAAAACGAATGAGTACGATTTTTTTTTAAATATAGTAAAGTAACTCAATTTCGGACTCCATGTTCGTATTCAGTCGTAAAATGTGTGGAAATTGGTGTAAATGTATTTCTGCAGTTATATTTCGGAGCTTCAATTCAATGTAGAATAAAGTAAAGTTATGCACGCGTTCGTTAAGAACAATATATATGATTTTTTTTATGGTAATAGGCGGCAAAAGAGCAGACGGATTGCCTGATGGTAAGCAATTACCGCCGCCCACGGACACAAGCAACACCACAGGAGTCACAAGTGCGTTGCCGCCCCTTGGGGTTGGGAAAAGGGATAGGAGTAGGAGTGGGATCAGGAAGAAGGGATAGGGGATAGGGCCTCCGGCACTCTCACTCACCGAACGAAACGCAACAGCTTAGGTACTGTTACTTTACGTTGATTTTCTGTGTGTGTTTCCCCGGTCGAGCCGGCCCATTCATGCTGAAATCAGCAAGGCTCTACTACCTTGAAAATTTCGAAGTCTATACCGATCTGTATGATTTACTGCTTACTTTATTTTTTACTGCACATTTAAAAAATTACGAAAATATCTTATAATTATTGATGTTAGTATCTGATGATTACTGATCAGTGAAATAAATAATTTTTAAGTAGGTATATACATTGTATTTATGTTGATTTTAAAGAAAAAAATATTATAAAATATAGGGATTTCAAATAACTGTATTCAAGTACCCATCTCCTATTATAATAGTAAGTTGATGGTAAGTTATTAAAATAAATGTTTACATACAATAAGGATCTGTTTTAATGCAGCTACGTAATTCTACAAACTAGAGTCAAAATGGATAACGTGAGGATTTTTTTTTAATTCTTTTAAACATGCAACCAACGCACAAAAAGAAACACCCAGACTCGAAACAACAATAACTTTACGGATCACACAAACTGTTGTTTCAGGTGAGAATCAAACCCACAGCACTCGTTGACACTGCGACAAGACGATCGCTTAAACTACTATGTCACTCGTGCATTTTAAAAAAGAATAATTACTTTCAGTTCGAAACGTACTTGATATACATATAGGTTACAATTACATGTAACATTGCAGATAATATATAAACTACTCTAGAGTTTCTCACACAAATAATAAATATTCTTTAAAAGTCCTAGGCTATTGGGTTGGAACATCATCCAATATTGGCCTTCAACCAAATCGATTTACCATATAGTATAACCTTAGCTAAAAGTCTGTACTTTCAAATGATTTAATCTACAACTTAAAGATATTTCTAGCAATTATTTGAGAGAAGGTAATAACAATGGGTGCATAGGGTTCCCACCAAGAAATTAGGGTCCCAAGCCAACCTCACCTGCAAGTGGTGCACCTGCCGATCAACGGACGAGGCTCTGACAAACAAAATGTCCCAATAAGCGGCAGTAGGCTCGCCACCTATTACGTGGGATCAAAACACTGGCGAAAAGTGCGCGTTTAATATGCCTCTGCCTACCCCTTCGGGGAAACAGGCGTGAGTCTATGTATTTATGTATGTAGGTAATAACAAAAATATTTTAATTAAATCTTTCTTTTGAGAATGTTCAGTTTTGTGAAGCCTCTTGGATTACACAAAGTGTTGTCTAGTGTGGGGATCGAATCCATAACACTCGGCGCAGTGTCAAGCGGCGAGGCGGCCGCTTAAACCACTAAATTATAATTATAAACTTGATATACTTTATAAATCAAAATAATAAAAAAGGTCTAAGATAAATATACCTACTAAGTTACAATCGTTTAAAGGTCTGAATGTTTCTCCTCTCAAAATAAAAATGTCACCAACATTGTTAAAACGCAAGAGGAGGATTTTTTAAAACATCGTCAAGTAACTCAATTTCGGACTCAACGTTCGTATTCGGTAAAATATATGTAAATGGGTGTAATTGTATTTCTTCAATTATATTTTGGAGCTCCAATTCAATGTAGAATTAAATAAAGTTATTCACGCGTTCGTTAGGAACAATATATGTATATGAAATTCGAAGTATATACCGATTTGTATGATTTACTACTTACTTTATTTTCTACCGTATATAATATTTCAACATTTTTAAATTTTTCATACATTATACTTAAATGGTTCTGATTGATGAAAATGTAGTATCTTGCGCTAGCTGATCAGTGAAATCAGCCAGAATTATAAATACACAACATTTTAGAACCTAAGGGCATACGAACCTAATTAAGTTGATATTAAAGAAAAACATTCTTTATTTTTTTTCTCTTCTAAATAATAGAGTACAGTTTCTATCTTTAAAATATTTAGTTAGCAATAAGCAACGTATGTTTACGATTTATGAATTTTAAAATGATAAAAATAATCTTTTAATCTTACGAAAATGATAATATTATGTCATAGGTTATAGGGATTTGAAATAAGTGTGCTTATACGGACTCAATGAACACATGGGTGTTTATTGTGTCCGTTTTTAGTCTGGACTCGAAACATCAATTTATGGATATGGAATCGAATCACAACATTCGTCACAGTGTCAAAAAGCGAGGCGGCCGCTTAAACAACTACGCCAACCGTGCAACCTACATAAAAATAATTACTATCAGATTAGAACATACCTGGCATGCATTTAGGGCGGTTTCAGATTAGCGTTTTATACGCGCTTATAAGCTCGTTTTTGGAAGCGCATGTAGGCGCGTATAGGCGCGCCTTTTGGCACACGCGCAAACCGTACGAGCGTTGAGGCGCTTCTAAGCTCGTATAAACGCGATCCGTCAGAATCCATTTTGACTCTGACAAGATGTCACTGCCATTTCGAGCGATTACACCAAAATATGACCGTTTACGTGAGTCCGGTTTTTTGAAGCGCGTAATGTAGCGCGCGTGTAAGCTCGTATGCTGAAACGACCGTATACGCGCAGAAAAATACGTTAATCTGAAACAGCCCTTATGTCGGTTTCACGTATACATATTATATATACATGGGTTACAATAAAATTACATGTAACATTGCAGATAATATACCGATAAACTACTCTAGAGTTACTCACACAAATAATAAATCTTCTTTAAAAGTCCTAGGCTATTGGGTTGGAACATCATCCAATGTTGGCCTTCATCCAAATCGATTTACCATGTAGCGTATAACGTTAAATAAAAGTCTGTACTTTCAAATGATTTAATTTACAACTTAAAGATATTTCTAAAAATTCTTTAAGAGAAGGTAGTAATTCCGTTAATGGAACAGGACTAAAAGTTACCTAAACTACTCTTTAAATCTATTTAAATTTTGTTCCAAGGCTTCGCAGAGCACTCAAATAAAAACCTTGCATAAGTTTGAGAAGGACACTCGTGGACGGCTGAGTTCAAATATTGGAGAGGAAATGGTCATTTATAATGCTGAGATGCTTTATATTAAGGAAGGTGGAGTTGAAATCGACGCCTGGCCTTTATACTGAGCCGAGTGCTGTTGCTTCCTTTCTCATCCAATGCAATTAATGGTATGGAAATTATAAGAGGCTATCATCTTATGCACTGAAAACGTTAATAAGATGTATATAAATATATCCGGCAGTGGACTATGGACAGCTGATGATGATAACATAGTAATTTTACGCCCAATGCTTCAAAATGCAAAACTAGAGAAATATAAAATACTTTTATCTTAATATTTACGTACAATATTTTAATAACAATTATGGTCATAATACAAAGCTACAGACGCATAAAACATTTCTATCATTATAACCCTTTCAACCGCCAATATTTAATAGAAAATGGTAATATGAAAAGAAAATAAAAGACGAGATGCCGCAATGGATGTAGCAAGCGATTAAAATTTAAAAAGTTTTCTTTAAAAGTATTCAAATCTCAAATTGAAATTAATGTACAACATGAAAAGAATAGCAGCGTAACGCAAAGGTAGGTAATCAGAAAGAATTGTGGATCAAGAACAAAAATATTTTAATTAAATCTCTCTTTTGAGAATGTTCCGTTTTGTGAAGCCTTTTGAATACTCGCCTGTCGTATTCCGCTGAAGTTTGACAGAATTGGGGAAACGAGCCCGATTATTTGCACCGGGGGTAAATTCTCCCCGCGTTTTCCCCTACTTATTTTTTGGACCCCGTGTTATTACGTCAAAGTTGTCAATCACCTACAATTAGGTAGGCTGGGGTATTTAAGCTCAAGTTGTGGGACAATTGTTCGGTAGTTAATAGATCGGGGCTCTGGTACTGAGTAGTGTTTGATTATCAAAGAAACGTAATATTTTATGGTTTAAGCTCCACGGAGAGAATCTCTTGTTTAATCCACGATGCACGCCACTGACTTGCCGAAGTTATGGGCCTATTAATTTGTTAATTTGCCTCGAACAGTATGATAAGCCGGCCGGCCTCGGGTATCATGAAGATCTACGGCAATCGTAACAATTGGTATCGGATTAATACTACTTTTAAATGCAATACGAGTGTGTTTTACTATATACATAGCAGTTTTAATTAATCTCTCGTGACTTATGTACATATCCCGAAAGACAAATTTAATTAAATGTTAACTCGAGGATGTCCACCCACACATACTGCTACACATTTTTTTAAATAAACTATTTCGACCCGATCCTGTGGGAAATTTAGGACATTCCTTCTTAGTGCAGCCTTCCAATATTTAAGAGACATTCATGCCAAATTTTGTCTTCTTGCACCCAATAGTTTTAGCTATGCTATCTCTGTCAGTCAATCAGTAATGCGAGACATATTTACAGACAGATGAGCATAAAATCTGTGACGAAATATTAAGACTCAGTTTTCTCCTCAAATTAGTCAAACTTTGCAGATAACTGCACACATGTGCAGCTAACTTGTGGAAGAGACGCTTATAACATGGAAAATACCGAAGTATGTAATAGAGGAGGAAACTATAACCCTTTCTAAGAATTCAAACTGTTCCTCAATACTCACAGAGACGTTTTTATTCATTTTTATGAATTTAAAATTGATAAAAATAAATACAACTAAAATATTAAAACATTCCACGAGTGAAATGATCATGCGCTATTGTTTTTATAAACAACTAGCTGACCCGGCAAACGTTGTTTTGCAAAATTTTTTTTTTTTTTGAAAAATAGATGTTGGCCGATTCTCATAGATACCGGATAAGCACAAAAAATTTCATCAAAATCGGTCAAGCCGTTTCGGAGGAGTATGGGAACGAAAACTGTGACACGAGAATTTTATATATTAGATATCTCAGCTTTCGAAAACCCCCGGCGCCGAAAACAATAACTTGTATATTACAAAACAAATAATTCAAACAAGTACCCAAAAGATATTTACAATAGTCCCGAAACGTTCATGATACGTGAATTTTTAAACAAAATATAAAGCGAGTAGGTACTAAATCAAAGCCCGGTCTAGATTTAGAGATTTACACCGGAATTCTATATTCGAAATTTAGATAGATCTGTAGATTTTAGATTCGTTTTTGACAGTTTTTGACATAAGTTCCATACAAAATATGTCAAACACGAGGCTGAGATCTGCAGATCTATCTATAGTTCGTATATTGAAAATGGCCGTAAGACTTGTAATACCTAAATGTTTAAGCCTTCGAATACTGTGTGTGAGGAGTATATATTATATCGACTTTGGGGTGCTGAATACTGCCTGTAACCTTGAAGTGATTGATAGTTCTATTGATTAAGGCTATTACGAACATTATAATGGACTGCCAATTGATTAAGTGCTCGAGGGGCGAAGTAGTTTAAGGGTTTGCGTCAATATTTAGTATTGGGCTCAGTGTTGTAGGTTCGTTTTACTCTATTAATTCGGTTAAAAGATAATTTCAATCCTTTTTAAGCTTTTTATGAATAATGAATAAGTTATTACAAAAATGAAAATTGTATGCAGACCACTGATTACACAGACAATTACCGATATAGCATTGGTCAGATAAACTTCTTATTTTACGCAAGCATAAATATTATTTCAGGTTGAAAATAGCACGCAAGCTCGTCGTGGTATATTTTCTAACGTGCTGATATAAAATACTTTTCATTCATTAAACACATGAGTGAAGGTTGTGCTTGCATGGATTTGTAACTATTTCATAGTTCTGAACTACGCGAGGAACGTAAAAATCCGATCTATTCTTTTCTTCAATTGTTAATACCAAAAGATTTTGTCCCGCGTGTAAGGTAATCGTACATGTACAATATGGCGAAGTTTTAAAAGGCTGCGGTTATTTAAACCATATGCACCGTCAAGCACATAACTTGGAAGAGTCTACGTCGCGCCGTTAGTTCAAATTTAAAACCATCTGCATGGCAGTCTATTCATCATTATAACAGACCTTCAAAGTACACTGCTGGGCATAGGCCTCTCCATTTTCAAATTCAAATTCAAAATCCTTTATTCATTTGGGTCACAATGTGACGCTTATGAACGTCAAAATAATAAATTTATAAAATAATTACTTATAGACTCTACATTTACATTTACTGCCACGTTCGCAAAGCAATAGGTAGAACCATAAGAAAGAACGGGCAATAAAACTCACGGTCACTCTTTTTCATCGCCAGGTTTTGCATAATACACATAATTTACATTTTGTGAGGTGCTGCAACTGTAACACCTTCTATATCATTTGTATATATTTACTGTACATAATAATACTCAAGTATAATACTTTTGATGTACATTTGGTTAGCCTCCTCAGAATAGACATGGTGAAACAGGAGCATCCACTTACATTATATATTAGGTATATATGTATGTATAATGCAGGCTTTTTGTGTTACAATAGCATTGTGATTCAATCAATCATCATTATCAGCCTGCCGTAGTCCACTGCTAGTTTCTCCAATGGCATGCGGTATTGTGAGTATTGTGAGCTGATAGGAGGATTATACTTTTGCTATTTGGCAGAGTAATGTTTAACGTAAAATATTTTGTGGTCATCGCTATGGTTCATGTGAGTCTCACACTTACAGTTTCAGTTTATTTCGTCCGCGTATATCTTTGTTTATTCCGGTCACATCGTGCATATTTCTACTAGCGAAAGTATCATAGTTCAAAGTATTATTCTTTAGTGGCCTTGATTTTTACGCGTCCAAACCACAACATGGAACGGCTGTTTGCCAATGTTTTGCTTAAAAAAATATTAGTCATAAAAAAATGGGTACTTTTGTGTAAAGATTAACACAATTTTGAAGTAATGATATACACTCTTGCGATTGATGATCATCGTATAATCATAGCGTTGCTTTTTTATATAGGATATTGCTTTGTTGGAATTCTTCTTAATTAGCATTTAAGAAAATATAATCTATCATAAAAACTTTCTAAATTAAACCTACTGTGTGACTCTCGTTATTAAAATGCCATCCTAAAATATCATCATCATCCGCCTAGCGTTATCCCAGTCTCAACCCGGGGTCCGCTTTCTAATCTAACCAGATTTGGCTGAATATTAGCTTTTCCACGGAGCGACTGCCTATCTGACCTCGCAACCCGAAGGGATTGCGATATTCCATGGTTTAGACTAGTGACAGTTTATTTATAGGTACTGACTTCCTATAATATGTATTTTATAATTTGTATGAAGCAAAGTTTTTCCACGTAGGCTGGCAAAAGTTCATTACTTATAATGTATCATGTATGAATTGTTTTTATGAAACAATTTTCCTTAGAATTCTGTACCTATCTTCAGGCATATAGCCACGCAAGACTTTTCGGTGAAACCAAGGGTTTGCTTTCTGTCTATTGTACGGAATGATTGTAGCTACATGAGTATGTTGGTACCTTCACTATGGTATCGCTGCCGCTAGTATAAAGTCTCAAACACATCAAGTTAAAAATCCAAGTTATCTCTTACAAATGCATACTGTCGTATATACGCCATATTTGCTGACTTAAGAGCCTTACGAGCACAAATATTCCATGCGGTGACAGATAGTGGACGTGAGCGCAACACATAAATAAGTGGCCCTCGAACAAATAGCATAACGTATGCTTTATGTCTCGGCCGACGCGTTTGTATGCACAGAAGCGCACACACAAGGCGGTGAGAAACAGCAGTACAATGCACGATTACTTATGCGCAGACTGATGGCTTTCATCGATGCCTACATCGGAGCAGAAAATCCTGATAGTGTATCAGCTTCGATTCTAAAATACACGCTCTACTGCGTCCGTGGTCCAGTGAATAGCGTATGCGCCCGCTGATTGGTGGTCCCGGGTTCGATTCCCGGATCGGCCCAAGGTGTTACTGAGCTTTTCCAAATTCTCAGTAGCAGCACGGAGTCTGGTAATGTATCTATGTATAAAATGTATGTGTTTACAATAAAAAGAGTATAGGAAAGCATTTATGGATTTTTATGCAGTATCTAGTACCAAATAAAGCTCTGCTTATATTGGACCTAGATGGTGTTGAGTGTGGGTATGATGGAATATTATTATATTATTTATTCAATAATTCAACTCACATCAGGAGTATGGCTATTCGGAGAAGTTGAGGCCGCTTCAACGCGTCCGTCAATACCAAAAATATAAACACCTAAATATACTCTCATGTATATTTCATTAAGAGTAACGTGATTATCCAGTACGCTTGTAATTATTTGGTATCATCTTTATTAACAGTGGCACTGATAGTAAATCTGCCCATTAAATAAAAGTCTTCTAGCATTGTTCCCCTCTCCCCCTCGTGTCTGCCTCTGTAAAAACTACACTACAACTGATTTACAATACACATTTATTTTAATGTAAATATTTATTTATTTAAACATCAGCAGGCAATTCTACCCCAGCGCGTACCAATTACTTATCAAAATTTTGTGTGTATTAACAATTTAATTATCACTTGCTAAACGGTGAAGAAAAACATCGTCAGGAAACCTGCATGTCTAAGTGCTCCATAACGTTCTCGAAAGATATATGTGAAGATTGCCAAGCAGCACTTGGCCAGCGTGGTGGACTATGACCTTACCCTTCTCATAGCGGAAGAGGCCAGCAATGGGAAAATTTATATACAAGGCTGACGATGGTCTCAAAATTGATATAGTGGAACCGGATTTTTATGATTTTCTAAAAATCTTCTTTAGCGTACAAAATGATATTCAAAGTAAAGCACAAGACACTAATCGCTGCAGCAAAATCCAATCATGGTCAGCATAAATCAGGTTGAACTTCACCTACTGCAATTTCTTGCCTCAATATACAAGCACCCCAAGTATTGTGAAAGGTAATTTATCTAGAGATTGCGCCTCCGCTTCGCAATAAATCACTATTGACGTATTTTATAACGCTAGTCAGGAGAATAATATCGCTCTAAAACGTGGCTGACAACTAAACTTTGCTTATAATTCAAACTGTTTGAATATATGGCTAACTTGTTTGAAAACGGAACGTGTATACGAGTTGTTGTACGTTCTTTGAGACAAATATGTTAGTGATGTTGTTTGAATAGGCAAATTTATTAGATAGCGCAAAAGGTACTTGGACAGTTTCGTGTTTCACTTTTTGTTATAAGAGCAGTCATTCGTAAAACTAGTGAAATAATTATTTGATTGACATCTTTGCAGACAAGTTTAATAACGGCATTTGAACGTGATTTTAATTTATTTTTGCAGACTACTCCCGCGCTAGGAATAAATTCCGTGTCGCGGAGGACTTTGCAAACATACAACGAACGGACACAATGAACACTCAAACTTGAGAAAGCAATTTATGAATCACTCAAAATATTGTCTCGTGTTGGGACTGAACCCAGACCACTGTGGCGTAGGCGGAGTGGTTTAAGCGGCCGCTTCTCCGTTTTACACTGCACCAACCGTGCAGTCTATTGTACTCTAGTGTGAACCCTTGTATGAAGTATATCTTCTTCTGCCTGAAGATTATTAATCCCAGTCTATACCAGGGTCCGCCTTCCTACTCAATTCTCTCCATTTTGCCCGGTCTTTTCATGCTCCAAAGTCAATCCGTTGGCACTCATGTCGCTTCTCTCGATGTCGATCCAGCGCTTTTTGAGGCGTCCTCGAGGCCGATTTCCGGGTACTTCCCACTCTAAACATTTATACCTACATACTCCTCCGGTCAGCGCATTAGATGGTCATACCATCTCAGGCGTTTCTCCTGGAGCTTATCCGTTACGTCACGAACGCCAAGGCTACCGTGGATGTAGACATTACGAATACGGTCGGCTCTTGTAACGCCGTTCATCCATCGCAGCATCTTCATTTCGGTGACGTGGTAGTCCTAAGTGAGTTTGTCCAGGGCTGGCCAGCTCTCGCTGCCATAAAGGAGTACAGGCCAAATTATACACTTGTATGAAGTATGTAAACAAATAAATAATCGTTAGTACAGTAGTCGATTTATAAAAAGTCGTTTGTTATAAATTTATGCCAGTCATATGCAGGCAAGCAATTAAAACTGAATAAAGTTGCAATAAAACATTAATGCCAATCAAATTGACATGGTTCAACTTGGTTACTATAAAGTGATCAGAGAGTGATTAACGTAAATCCAACATTACACATACATTTAAATGGACTGAAAGAGTCCATATGTTAACTCATTATCATATAAATAATAATTTTCATTATAACATTGTCATTAATTTCCTTGTCATTTAGCTCGTTTGTCATGTTTGGCGTCATCATTGTTTTTGTTTTATTGTTTTAACAATGAAACGGTAGTTTTGATCGTTAATTATTATTTCAATTACGTAGCAAGTAGATATAAATTATTGTTTTGGTGAATTATGATACTAACCATTTAAAATCAACATAATTTTAGTAACTTGTTTATTTATAAATGTTACATGAATAAATAGATTTGCATTTATTCTCTTGAAAGTGTTTCCACTTCTTACATACCCATGTATTTCAATTTTGAATAATATTACCCAAAGTCGGTACAGCCACTCTGCGACAATACCAGATGATTGAAAGCAATCATCATATCAGCTGAAAGACGTCCACTGCTGGACATAGGCCTCCCCCAGGGCTATCCGCTGCCCGAGATCCCAACAAGATCGTCAGTCCACCTTGCGGGAGGCCTACCTCTGTTACGAAGTCCTGTGCATGGTCGCCATATCATCGTCATACCAGCGTAATTGTGCTTCATATAAAAGCTTTGGAATTAGCCCAAGGGTTTGATTTTAACCAAATTTGTTAGGAAGATTATGTCCTACGGTATAGACCAGTTTTAGGGTAGGTTAGACTACTAGACTAGACATACATGGTGTCTATATGTGCTCTTTGTGTCACAAATTGGTGTGATTAGTTTTCATCGGCTTTCCGTCCAAAAACAGTCAATTTGTGCGTGCGTTTGTCACATTGCCGAAGTCTCCCTACAATTTTTACCAATAATAAGCTCCAATCCAACATAAAACCAACCAACCAGAAACTAGAAGCAGAAGTTTCCCATAATTTTCCTGATATTTGTTGGAGCTTCCCAATACGCTTCAAACCAAAGAAATAAAAACCCAAACATTAATAGAACAAATAACAATAAATGATAGAGGAAGAAAAGCCAGCAAAAAAGTTCTCTATATAGAGGCTCGGGGTACTTTGTAAATTGAATTCAGATATTATTATGTTTACTCGACTATGAGTCCCTTTATTTTATTGAGCAGAATTGTTAACACGATTTTGGGGACAGGATAACGAAAAACTCCTCCAATTGTTTTTCGTGGTTCGAGTAACTCGAAAGGCAAAATAATCGTCCAATTTATCTATGTCGGTAGAAAAATGTATTTAATGAAATCATATTTATAATCGGCTTTTCTCATATGCGTAAGCTTTAAAAAGCATCAGGTCGCAAGATTCTGTGTTCAATTTCCTGATTGTGAGAAGCTATTCGGTTTTCCTGTTACTTTCAGATACAGAGTGGAGGCTGTGTTAAGGGTTAAAATGGGCTTAAGGCTGACATATTACGATTTGAGAGGTCCTCTATCGACCCTGTGAAATCTAGCGAAGCAAGTTGATTAAGCACGTCGTCTATTAGATGATAAACACAATGGGAAATCAATTGTTATGAGCCAAATGTGGCTCATGGGACAAGGAATGGGTTGACATTTTAATAAGTCAAAGCCAAAATTGCGTTCACAAAAGAAAGAGGATTTATTCTGCTTGCAAAATTAAATAACGAACATACCCTATCCGATGTATGCCTAAGATCTTTTCACGCAAATTAAAATAAATCAAACAGATATTCAAAAAGATTCCTACTCTTGTGAAATCAAACATTTAGTTTTATCATCTCAGCCAATAGACGTCCACTGCTGGACATAAGCCAAACATTTTTTATACTTACGTAAAAGAAAAGATAAATATTTAACTTCTCTATATAAAGTAAGATCTTACTATTTTAATTAATAGAACTAAACTGAGAGGACACAGGTTAAAGTTAATTGTAAAAGAACAATGGCAAAATTAGGTCTGGGTTTGTTATGGCGAGCTTAAACTTCATATGAACAAAACAAATTGTTAATTTTTCTAATATTTTTTATATGTTCACTTTGTCTCGATAAAGCCGTATTATTTTATGATTATAAAAAGCATTCCAATTGATCGAACTAGGTGCTTACTTTATTATTTGATTGTTGCCATAGACAATGGTGTGACAGGAATAGACGTTTGACATTGATGCGTATCGATTATTATATAAGTAATCGATATGATCGACCTTTATAGGGTTGGTTTGGTTTAAAATATAATAATTAAAATGCAGTTAATTAACTGTTAATCAACATTATATCAATAAGCTAATTCTTTTGTAGCAAAACAACTTTTAAATCAAATAAAAACGTCACAGCATCGTTTTAACGTTATATCGATTTCACATAAAATCGATTTCAAATGTGCAGCTCTGCTTTTGTCTTTGGCTGTGACAGGTAGATGCTACAGAATAGTTCTGCGTTTAGATATCAATCTGACATAATGCCTTTGATAATTCAAACGTACCCACATTGTTCATTCTTAACTAAATATTAAACACCGATATCTTCTTTTTCCGGCTTTCCCGAGTGAAAATACAATAATATATAGACTCTGTTACTTACGCCGTATTTTTTGATATATTTTTTATTACTGAGCGCTTCAATTTAATTTCAGACATTTTGATGTATGGAGATCTGCCATTGTCCTTTAGTGAACATTTTAATGAATTGCAAGGCGAGTTACGAGACTAATAAAATGAGGTTTGGCCCTAAAACTAAGCAATCATGGTGAAAAGATTAATTACTTCGAATATTAAAACTAATTTCTGTGTCTCTAGTGTAAAGGGATTAAACTCAAAAAGCGCAACTTTACACGGTGGCAGATAATCACTTTTAATTTGAGTTTTTGTCTTTTATAATTAAAAAAGTTTATATGTTAGTGTCGTTATTATAAATAATTAAGGAAACGATTGAGGATTTCAATAAAGTCTAACTATATCTAGATATCTGTAATGAAAAACAGCTTAAAAAAAAAACTTTTATCCTGTTACACAAAACTTGACTATGTGAAAAAGGGTCAAACTAGAATTTGTCTCACCGAAATAATTACAAAACACTGGAATTAGAATTTAGAGAATTTAGAATTAGTGTAAAACGTAACTTTTACTAAATTGTGCAGGGCTTGATAAGTTACAATTTTAATTTCTGGGTTCATAAGGATATAGAAAATCATAAAAAATATCAAAATGGTTTTTTAAAAAGTGTTTATTAAAAGTAAAAAGGTACTAAGTTTTTATACCTTACTTTAGTAATTATATTGAAATAAAAATTAAAAACTAACATTAGAATCAAACCTACAGATTAGTAAGATCGTCTTGTGACCATTAACAATAAAACATTAAAAACGTTTAAATACGTAGTGATATGGAGAAATAATAAAAAAAACTAAACTTCTTCGCTTGATCTATTTTGAAGATCGGGATCAATAATAGGAATTCAGGCATCAAATTTTCTGAGCAGAATAAAACTCTTGTGTCTGCTGATCAAGGTAAGGGAACAGCTACTCCAAATCTTTAATTATTTTTGCTGATATTGGCAATGGTTCCGTATAGCAGGGTGTCAGCCGTATTTCTTGGTTAAATGTTTTCCGTCCCCATTTCGTACAATCAATTGTTTTATACTCACCTTCTTCCAACTATCTTTTCCTATACATAACTCTAGGGAACAAATCTTTTTGAAAGTAAAATTCACTTACTTCAGCAAGTAAGAGCTTCTCTTTAATTTTATGAGTTTTTCTTGAGGTGAATTCGGATTTTAAGAGCAAACTAAAGTTGCAAATGCTCTCATTACTCATTTCAATGACTTGGATAGGCGTAATCAACGTCACACTCCAGATGAGTGTGGCCTGGCACTAGAAATTTATGTTTAATACTCACCAAGTTCGTGACTTTTACCATTATTTACAAAATTGATTTATAGGTTACAAAACTGTTTTATGGGTGTAAAACGATCTATGTACAATAATACCTCTTACCACAAACTGACGTGGATACTGTGATACATGAATCGAGATCAAACTTTAGTATAACCCTTTTACAGAAAGGCGATTTATAAGAACTACATATAATAAAGGTTTAAGTATAATTATTATATCATTTTGAACTAAAAATGTGCATAGGGTTCCTACTAAGAACTTAGGGTCCCAAGCCAACCTCACCTGTAAGTGGTGCACCTGCCGATCAACGGACGAGGCTCTGGCAAACAAAATATCCCGATAAGCGGTAATAGGCTCGCCACCTATTACGTGGGATCAAAACACTGGCGAAAAGTGGGCGTTTAATATGCCTCTGCCTACCCCTTCGGGGAAACAGGCGTGAGTCTATGTATGTATGTATGTATGAACTAAAAAAAAGTGTAATTTTACAAAGCTTGATCCTTTTACACAAGACTATATCTCAACATCTAACCCACGTAGATAGTTTAAAATAAAAATATTTGATAGAACAGAGCAAAATACATAACATGGTTAAAAAATCCATATAAAGTTAAACTCAAGTTTAACCCCTTTGCACTAGAGACACAGATTTGTTGGTTCCTTTCTGGTAAGATAATTGGATGATAAAATAGATTGTAGTGAGCGAATATTAGTCTAAGTATTAATATGTCAAATAAATCAACTAATGTGGATGATGCCAACGTGTATGTTCAGAGATTAGATTAAATTTGCTGGTAGTTTGTGCAGTTTCAACCATTTATGGTTAAAAAGCTTTGTATTATAACAAAGAGAATAGCGATTGCTACTTAACTTGTAATTGGTATTATTGTCATAACCTATTTCGTGATTTGAGCAATATTACTTTAAAAAAATATCGTCACATCTGATACATACAGGATCTGATTTTATTTTTCTTTTATTGCGTAAAAGCATGTCAGTTGTGTTATAATTAACCATGATCAATGTTTGTACAACAATGTAGGTAGTTTATCGATATAACGTGTTTTCGCTCGTTTAATTTGATCAACATCAGATTAAACGAGCGAACAAGCGTGCAGATCTGCTTGTTTTTAAGTAATTGAGGATCAAACTGTCAGGTTAGTGTTGAGCCTCACTAAATATGCAGAATCCAGTAGTCAAATCCACCACGCTCACTTTGTGTGTGATGGCAAACTTCACATAAGAGAGTGACAAGAACGACAGCTCTCAGGCATTCAGATTTTTTACTATTTTTCCGTTCTTCACCAAGTTCATCTTTTCATGTGAGTGTGTGCCCAATACTAGTGTCCTAGTTTTCAGACCGCTTAAACGCCTCCAACATGGCTTAAGCAATCCTTATTAAGCATTGCTTAACTTTGACGATCTACTACAAACGGCAAGCCAGGTCTTGCTATGAGTACTACTTTATCAAGTGAGAATAACACATAACTTCGAAAAGTCCGTCATGGTGCGCGCCATACGCACCCTTTACGGAGCAGTCTGAAAGTCTCGACTATCGCAGGCTGACTTTTCTCGTTGTGAGAAGAGGTTTTTGCCCAGTCTTGAAACAGATTATAAACCTGATATTATTGTTATTCAATCTACATCATACATCTCCCTTAACAACTCGACTATATACCTTTCGCATCCGCGTTCATATTTGATTAGAATTACCAACTCACGCCAATGTTTGCGACTCAGTCTATTCAGATTGAGAACGGTGTGCGATTAATTAATACTACGTTGGTGACTATAACTCTAGTCTAGAATTGTTGAATTTCTGTAATAAGAATGAATGTTTGAAAGCCGTTTTGTTGTATTAGTAGTTTCTCTAGTACGTATATTAATTTTTAATGTTATAAAATGAGAGAGGAACATACGGTCTGATAGTTGTATTGTGCTTAGACGCCATGTTACAGGAACTAGTGTATCAGTTTATTATAACTAAAATGTTATCAACCATCTAGCCACATTGTATACCATAGTACTCGTTGGTAAACAGTGCATTTTGTATTTATTTTACGTCTTGTTTAATTGGAGTATATACATAAAATAGTTTTATGAAAGTATTGAAAATAACTCTAAATGATAACAGCTTATCCTACTTGTGCAAATTAGCCACTATACGAACAAATAAAATTGCAAATTATCAAACCATAATAGCAGCCAAAAAATAATAAATTGAGCACAAAAAAATATTATGACCCATGTAAATGAAATAATCATAATTTTGAGATTGTGATTCGCATCCAATTCGAACTCTCGCTAACTCTGTCACACAAGCACACATGCTAAACACGTTATTGTTACAGTATACGTTCTGCAATAATCACGTTAAGCTCACATCTAATATGCTTTGATCCAATCATGTTTCACTTGTGATATTGTTAAATGAAAATCGTTGTTTCGGTTACAAACGAAAATTTGTTTATTTCAGTAAAAGAATCTAAACATACTTTAGCAAGGTAATTTAATGGAAATTATTTATTCTAAAACAATTACAAGGATAGAACCAGGGTCGCGTGATTCTGCGTAAATCTTCGGGAATTCGGGAATGCGTTTCCGGCGTTGCTAAGGGAAGCAGAGAAGTACTTAGCTTGGTCGCCGCACAGCCGATGAAAAGGGCCGGGCGCTCCAGCGCCACGGTATATATAGGAGCCCGAAGTGCGTGGGGGCCGGGCGGAATACCAGCCGCTGCGACGACGTCACACACTCAAGATTTGAATCTGCCGTGCATTAGTAATAATAGAATATTACGGCTTGGCCACGGGGACCGGCGACGCGACCGGCGACGCGGCAATTTGTTCGACGCGAAAAACATGCCACGGGCACACGCGCACACGACCAGTGTAGACCAGGAGCGAGACGAGATTAGCCGAGATCTTTTTATGAAATTTAGCACGACATTGTTTGGACTTTGGTGCCAATATCACTTTTGTTTCAACACGGCAATCTAATTCGAGACCTCATGATCCGCTTACACTACCGCAAGATCACAAAGGCAGACTTGATATTGTGTACCTAACCACGGTAATGAAATCTATAGGTACAGTATTTTATCTTTATACAAACGGTCGGAACGCGATTTATACCTACCAGCGTAAGGCTCGGTACCCACCTAAGCTACTGCATACCAAATTCAAGGCGCTTCGGTATACATTCTGTAGGTATGGGAGACCGGGTATGATTGTCACACGGGTCGGTTGTCACAGAGGTCATAATAGAATATTGAGTGGTTAAATAAGTACATTAAACGGCATGTCGGAGTACGCCGACATGAGGTACAAATGGATGTGCTACTCCCTCGCTCCTACCACGCCGTTTAATTTTCTGTTATGAACTCTGTGACAATCAACCAGTGTGACAACCATATCCGGTCTCCCCTACTGAATGCGTACTGAGCCGACGATTGTAGGTATTGTAACTCAAGTTTTGAGTTAAATTACGGAAAAGGTTATGGAGATAAGTGTGATCTAACTAACTAGGCATATGCACTTCTAAAATCTTACTTAGGTATTTTGAAATCATAGACAGACACTTCAACTTTATTTATACCATATACATCTATGTAGATATAGATAACATCCAGACGTTCCAAATAGCTAGCCTAACTAAAAATTCTAAGAATAATATCATGCTCGCGGAGAAATAAACTTAAGCATTTTATACTGACTCTCCTCAGCTCCGGCGCTAGTCGCCGCGACTACCGCTCGACGCCGTGGCGTCATCATCATCATCAGCCTTTAATACCAGCAAGCCGTTAACGTCACGAACGACGCAACGCTGAATGTCTGCCTCATTGTCACATCGGCGGCGTACAGTTAGTTATTTTTTTATATGTGGGTATGGCTAAAATTGTCGTAGGAAATGTATGCCCGTATTGATATGCTTGTGTTCCTACCTACTATATTTACATGTACCTATTTACTTATTATGTACCTAATAATTGTGCGCTGTTATAGTGTGATAATAAACGAATTCTAATTCTAATAGTCCACTGGTGGACTAGGCCTCTGCTTTGAAAGAAGGAATTGGCCTACTATAGCGAGTTGGTATAGGGTTTTTATCAAGTTTTCCTTCTCTTACAGTGCTGTTCTCTGCATAATATGCTCCCTCTGTCGGCTCTTACGACACCCATGGGATGATATGGGGTGGTGACAATTCGTATTCTCAATCCGTCACCACACGGACATGGCGTGCGCCGTACTAATTCATACATTTGTTTTGGTCGCACGACTCGCCGCAGCACCGCTCGGTGCAATTCGCCAGTCGCGTCGCCGGTCGCCGCTGTGCGTGCCATGTTAAGAACATTTCTATACATTTGATTCAGTCGCAAGTCGCGTCGCCGGTCGCATCACGTGAATTTTCGCTGCAGCGAATTGTCCGTGGCCAGGCCGTTATACGGACAGATTGTGTCGTAGTAGTCGCGTAGAAAAGCTACAATAATGTGAAGTATTTAGATAATAAACGGATGCTCTAACAGTCTAAGATCTGTAGAAGAGCGACCTTCACCGATCTGATAAATGGGTGAAAATTATTGTATATCAAATTTTGCATGTTGAAAATTAGGTCGCGAATGGGCTGGCAAAAAAAAATCTCACCAGGCTAAAAAACAATTTTGAGATTGTGATTCACATCCACGTTGAACTCCCGCTAACTCTGTTACATAAGCACACATGCTAAACACGTTATTGTTACAGTATACGTTCTGCAATAACCGCGTTAAGCTCGTATCTTATATGCTCTGATCCAATCATGTTTCACTCAAGATTTGAATCTGCCATGCATTAGTAATGACAGAATATTATACGAACAGATTGAGTCGTAGACGTCCCACGCCGTAGATCTGCTACGGCGTAGGACGATTAATATGACGTCTTTAGATAATAAACGGATGATCTAGTAAGACTAATTACTACTATTGCATTGCGAACGTGACAGTAAATGTAAATGTAGAATCATCTAGTAATTTACTTAAATTTTTGACGTTTATAAGCGTCACTTCGTGGCCTAAATGAATAAATGATTTTGACTTTGACTTAATAAAGCGGAGCTTTTTTTCTTTGTCTATGCTATATCTTACGTTATTGTATAAACGAAATTATTATTTATCGAATGATTAGACAATTATTATTAGATTGCTATCATTTGGCGTACCTGAATATTTTATTTCGAATTAAAATCGAAAAAATACAGAACAGTCAATTACGAAAATAAATTTGAAACCAGTTGGAAAGTACAATCATCTTACAATGTATGAAACGTACTGTCTATCACCATATTCACTAGATACTTAACTGATTTTCATGTCAATTCGCCAATAGACCGAGTAGCACCTGTTGTGAGGAAGATTTAGAAGATTTTTGACACGCTGCTAGCCGCTTTTAAAATAATTTGCAAATCAAACAAACCACATAAAATGTAACTTGAAGCTCCAGAAACATCTGTCATGTAAGACTAATAAAAGTAATTCCTGTTATACTTTACCATCTAACTGACACTTTACATGTAGGTCACTTAAACACGTCCCTAAGGAGGCACTCCGTCCGCCCTCTGCGCCACTTATTAGGAAGACACACGTCGATGTCATTCCCAGGTATCGATTACAGGACCTCTTGAGACTGTCAATGTCCACTTATAGTGTTAAGCTTGTTTTTATAATAAGGAGAATACATGATAGTAGGCAGTTAGAGTAGTTATTTACAAAGTACAAACAATAAACCAGTGTAATGAAATATTTAAAAAACCGGTCAAGTGCGAGTCGGACTCGCGCACCGAGGGTTCCGTACAAACCTGTAGGTATATAAGTAAAAGTTCACCAGTCATAGTTATGGTGCAAACCTGTAGGTATATAAGTAAAAGTTCACCAGTCATAGTTATGGTATTTTTATTGCCAAATGAAATCCATAACATTACAGTATGGAAAGCTGGAGGAGCATAAATTAAATAAAAAGGGGTCTTTGTCGTTTGTAATCAGTCATCCTTTATTTTATATTAACATATACCGCATATTTTATAATATAACTTAAGTACCTATACCAGTCTTGCAGCAGCGTTACAAAAGTCTGCTGATGAATGATGGTAAGATTTTATATCAAAATTATTGATTTACAAAGTTTTTAGTGACTATTAGAAATCTGTTACAAAAATACTTATAAGGTACAGAATAATTAGCAAAAAGGTTTTAAGACTATGTAATTATTTGAAATCTCAATCTCAATCAGCCTATCGCAGTCCACTGCTGGACATAGGCCTCTCCCAACACGCACCAAAGCACACGGTCCTCAGCCTTCCGCATCCTTTATCTGGGCTATAAGACGTTGCTTCGTACCAAATTTCAAGATTTTGAGTTCACGGGAAGTACCCTGTAGGTTTTGATTCCCTTGCGAGTAGTCGCGAGTTTGAAAATATGATGATATTGCTCTTTCTTTTGATTGCGTAGACATAGAAGTTTGATTTTGTTACAGCCTAACGGTGTTATATACCTGAGTATTTGATATGAATTTCAATTTAATACTTCTACGCGTTCAAGAGAAAGGCGTAGTAACTTTAAATTTATTAAAAATATTTTTTTATATGCTGTAACTAAAAAAATACGGTTTTCGCAATTTTTCCTTTATAAGTGATATTAGACGTTGCTTCGTAAAAAATTTTAAGATTCTGAGTTCACGGGAAGTACCCTGTAGGTTTTGATTCACTTGCGAGTAGGCGCGAGTTTGAAAATATGCTTTTCACCACAGCAGCTTAAACATGCCGCTTTTGCTGCGAGACAACAGTGAACAAAACGCGATTTTGATTCGAGCGTGAGTAAAAGTAGCATTTTAATTTTTCAATCTTCAGTGTCACGAATTGATATTGTTCAGCCATAAATTTGAAAAATTCGAATTTTACTGTGCTCTATCTCTTTCACATACATATAAAAAGTGAGTGAAAAAACAAACCACTTCGAATTCGAAATTCGATTTTGGAATTCGACCTCAAAGAAAACACCTACGGCAACGCAAAAAAAAAATGATATTTGTAATAAAGAAATTACTTTTTTTTATATGTTATTGTTTACATGTTTAATTAATTATTGGATTTTAATAAAAATAAGTCTAATTAATAGTATACAATTAGTATTTAACCAATACATTTTTATTTAGAATTACAACAATGATACCTACATTTGAAAAATAAACAGCAGGGACGCGGTATTAAAACGTGATCTAAAAAAGTAGCGGGAATAAAAATTTCGCTGATGCTGATACAGTAGGTATATAGCGTAACGTGTTAAATTATATTAATATATAAAATAATCTAAAAAGATGAGTGAAACTAGCGATGATGACTGTACTTTAACACCAGAAGAGTTAAATCAACAAGTGATTATGCAGAATTCAATCTATTCCTGTTCATTTCTATGTCTCCTAAGTAATATGTGTTCTCACTGCTGTGGTAAAAAGTTATGTGTGCTATACGAGAGCAAAGTTTTTTGTATCTCGTGCTGTTGAGTCCCTCACCACGCTCAGGATTCTAACTTTGATTCACTCGCTACGCTCGTGAATCAATCATAGAATCCTTCGCTTGCTCGGGACTCAAAATCAGCACTCGAAACAAAAAACAACTTTGCTCTCTTGTTGCACAAATAACTATATATTGCTCTTTCTTTTGATTGCGTTGACACAGAAGCTTGATTTTGTTGCAGCTTAACGGTGTTATATACCTGAGTATTTGATATGAATTTCAATTTAATACCTCTACGCGTTCAAGAGAAAGGGGTAGTAACTTTAAATTTATTAAAAATATTTTTTTATATGCTGTAACTAAAAATTTACAGTTTTCGTAATTTTGCTTTTATAAGTGATATAAGACGTTGCTTCGTACCAAATTTCAAGATTCTGAGTTCACGGGAAGTACCCTGTAGGTTTTGATTCCAATGCGAGTTTGAAAATATGCTGCAATTTGCAGCATATACAGCTGTATCTTTTGATTGCATTGGATTAGAAGTTTGATTTTTTTACAGCACTATGGAACCGTAGATTCGAGTATTTAGTATAAATTTCAGTTTGATACCTCCACGCATTCCTGAGAAAAAGGGTCTTGACAGACGGACGGACAACAAAGTGATCCTATAAGGGTTCCGTTTTTTCCTTTCGAGGTACGGAACCCTAAAAAGCATTTCAAGCTATTTATAATGTTATAAAACGGCATATCCTTTGAGAATGTTAGGTATTCGACACTTTCTCGGCGGAAATAGTCACAAGCTCAAGAAAGACAGATTGGGTTTACGAAATAATGTGGGATTAAAATGTTGTGGGACTCCTACACTTATTATTTAAACTAGTAATGGGCAGTTCCAAGTTTAGGCTAAGGATAGCAGGCTTTTAAAATCGAGGCGTCTATTCACCTGGGCCATTTATCATTTAGCCTAGTAGATAAATAGGTGTGATGTTTTGAATAAAAGTGCCTTCGATTGCAACCAAGAAAGTGTCAAAACCATTTTTGATGTAGGCAGTTAAAGTAACTGGAATAAATTAAACGGTTCATGCCTGTTCCAATGGCAAGCTTCTATATTACTAGGTCCCTGGATAAAGTGTTAGATTACCTAGATTCACAGATTATATCACTACAGCTAGAAGAAAATAGATCTGATAAAAGACTCGAAAAAATTTACCATCGCTTAATAAAACCCCTAGACATACATGTTTAATATGCCTCTGCCTCCCCTTCGGGGAAACAGGCGTGAGTCTATGTATGTATGTATGTATGTAGACATACATCTAGGGATTTCTTACCCTTTTTCATTTAAATAAACGCATATATTATATAAGAAAAAATTACGTATGCACTCATTGACTAAATAGAAAATCTCAAAAAGTATTGTTCTTACTCTTACAGATACAAAGTATCGATGTAGGTTATTTTGTCGATAGCACCGTATAAGAATAGGTAATGCTATCAAAGAGAAGATCTATTGGCGTTGGTACAATTGTATAATACGACCAGCTAGCAATAATTAAAAATATTTTAAATTTAAGCTGCCAGGTATTTTAAAAAATATGGAGAGAAGAACCAACCCCTTAGACCTTTCCATAGTATTACTTTACTCTATGGACCTACTCGCATTATTCAAATTCCCGTTATCTTAAATAAGTATCTCAGAATATGTCCCACTATCATTTTAAACCAAAATTCTTTTTTAAACGACAGTATGCATTTCAGTCATTACTTCTTACCATAAAACGAAATCATCGCGATAAGCTTAATATGTGGCGTTTAAGAACCCATTCGGAAAATAAGATACGAGTATCATGTCTTAACACTTTCAAATGTAGCTAAAATAAAATTATACGGCACCAATAAGATCTGCTCGGAGATAAAATTCAACGTTTATACAGTCAGTCTATCTGATCTCCCTTGCACTTTACATTTGAGGGTTTAAATTGCTTGAAGGAGTGAATTTTCCAAGACGTTTACGTTTGGAATGTTGGATGATCGGCTATGCTCCGCTGCAGATGTAAGTATTTAGTGATTTAAGAAATATTATATGGATTTTTATGCATTTATTGGCAAATGTTTTAAAAGTATAAGAAATTAAATTGATTATGTTTGAGACCAAGAAGAAGGAAAGGCATAATGTATTTTTCAGTTCTTTACAATCTTAACGTTATTTTAGACTGGTAGGTGAAAGCGATAGCCGAGTGGATATACCAACAGACTGCCATGCAGAGGGTATCGGGTTCGAATCCACGGCGCCCACCAATGACTTTTCGAAGGCAGCGATAGCCGAGTGGATATACCAACAGACTGCCATGCAGAGGGTATCGGGTTCGAATCCACGGCGCGCACCAATGACTTTTCGGAGTTATATGCGCATTGAATTGTTAATTATCGCTTGTCCCGTGCCTCGGAGAGCACGTTAAGCCGTCGGTCCCGGTTGTCATGAAGATCTTTGACAGTCGTTACAGGGCGTCAGTACCTTCTAAATAAACTGACACTAGTCTAAACCATGGAATATCGCTATCCCTTCGGGTTGCGGAGGTCAGACAGGCAGTCGCTCTGTGGACAAACTAATATTCAGCCAAATCCAGTTAGACTAGTAAGCGGACCCCAGATTGAAACTGAGATAACGCTAAGAGAAAGAAGGTGAATGTGCTGTGTGGACATACCATTTAAGCATAATATATATTAGCGTATAATAATTGATGTTTTATTACTAGATAATAGACTATTATGCTGCATATTTACTCATCATGAATGAATAGGCAGCGAGAGCCGAATGGAGAGACCGACAGACTGCTACGTAGATGGTCTCGGGTTCGAATCCACGGCACGCAACAATGACTTTTCGAAGTTAAGTGTGCATTAAATTGTTAATTATCGCTTGCTTATCGGTGAAGGACAACATCGTGAGGAAACCTGCATGACTGAGAGTTCTCCATAACATTCTCGAAACACATGTGAAGTCTGCCAACCCTCACTTGGCCAGCCTGGTGGGCTATGGCCTTACCCTTTTCATAGTGAGAAAACACCCGTGCCCAGCAGTGGGACAGTATAAAGGGCTGATAATGATGAATGAATACATACTTTTGATTACACTAAGATAAGTCATAATCATACTGAGTTTTCAAACAAAGTAGACTGATTTAAAATCTTCCAAAAGCTTAAAATCTTTTTGAAAAGCAATTCGTAAAATACATTTCACTCCAAGAAACGAAAAGTACACCTTAAGTCTTATTGCAACGCATTTCCAGCTAGCGAAACTCCTTCACTTGCAAAGCAACAAAACAAAATCACCCCTTTTAAATGAAAATGTCTTTAGGAATATTTTAATATCACTACGTTCGTAATAAGTTTGGTCTAGAAACTTCTCCTTTACCTACAGCAAAACATATTTACAAGGGAAAGTTTGTCCTTTTTCCGAGCTAGCGATTTTAATCAAACTTTCCCGAAGTACGATACAAGGTCTAATCTTTGTAGGTATCTTGGAGGAAATTGAAAAGAGATAAAAATGTTTTGCGACGTACGGTACACTCACCTGCCTGCAATTGCTGAAGATCGCGCCGATGCACTTTCGAGGAGCTTTGAAATCTGATGGGGTAAACATACATATCAACGGAATTTGAAAAATGTTTTTTCCCGAGGTACTTGACAACCACTATTACTTGTCTTTATTTTATTTAAATAAGTAGCGACCCGCCCCGCCTTCACACAGGTGCAATAGGTACATATAAACCTTCCTTGAATCACTCCATCTTATAAAAATAAACCGCTTCAAAATTCGTTGCGTAGTTTTAAAGATTAAAACATAAAAGCATAGGGACAGACAGACAGAAGACAGACACACAAACAATACGTCGTTCATAAAATTTTATATTATCACTTTGGCAGTGCCTATCATTTATCTCCTGTCGTCTAATGACAATAATGTTTTTGCCTCAAATGTCCAACTGATGTTTATTTATAGATATGCAAAGTTTTATACATTGAATAAAGCTTTCAAAGCTTTGAACATTTTATGTGACAACATCAAATGAAAAATGTTTTCTTTTATAAAAAACTAAACTCATTGCAATATTTTTATGCTAATTAGTCTTTGAATAAAGTTGTAAAGTAAAAACAAAATTAAGTAATTTAGTTTTTAGGGTTCCGTACCTAAAAGGTTAAAAACGGAACCCTATTACTAAGCCTCCGCTGTCTATTTGTCCGTCTGTCTGTCTGTCACCAGGCTGTATCTCATAAGCCATGATAGCTAGAAAACTGAAATTTTCACAAATTATGTATTTCCATTGCCGCTATAACAACAAATACTAAAAATAAAAAAAAATTAAGGGGGTCCCATACAATAAACATGTTCTTTTTCGTATTTCTTGCTCAATATTACTAACGGTAACAGGTAGACGCTTAAAATTTTCACAGAATATGTAGTTGTATATTACCTTTCAAAATAAATTATTAAATAAAAATAAAGTAAATATTTAAGAAGGCTCCCATACAACAAACGTCATTTAAAAAAAAAAACTCGATCTTAATAAACAGATAGTAACTTAAAAAATATTTAAGTGTTCGTACAATAAACGTGATTTTCTTTTATAGATGATTGTACGGAACCCTTCGTGCGCGAGTCCAACTCGCACTTGGCCATTTTTTTTACTTTATTTTACTTTTTATTGCTTTAATGAAAGGAGCAATTTAATAATATTTTAAAATTAGATATTTTACTGTTTCTTATATTTCTACTAAAGGGAAAATTTCATTTAAAACTGGTGTACATACAATTAACAAGGAGGATTAAAATGAATTTGTAATATGAACGAATGAAGTTACCATAAATAATAAGAGTGAAACAAAATTAATTTGACGCCCACATGTACTAAAGGTAGGCAGCGATAGCCTAGTGAAGAGACTAACGGACTGCTACACAAAGAGTTTAGGGTTGAAACCCCTGACTATATTGTAAATCTTTGCTTATTCCGTGCTTTGGCGAGCACGTGCATCCGATGGACTTGTTTCTTATTTAAAGGACAATGGGCATTTTTGTATGAAGCCTGGGCGGTCGGCGGCCAAGAACGATTTTGTTATTAATTGGTGTGTTTTAGTCCTACAATTACTGTGGACAAGTTTTATCACTGTGGTTTACTTCAAAAACGAATAAAAGACATTTATTTTTGAACTTTTATATCATTTTACTTACTATGACCAATGCAAAAATATAAAAAGAAAGTGAAACAACTAATCATTATGTAATAAATCACATATTATTGTATCAATAATAAGCAGAGTTACCATACTATGTATTATAAACATAAAACTATTATTTGGTTATAGATAACTAACATATCATCAATATAATTATAATAAACTATTATAATGCATAATTATTGTAAGTATGTAGGTAAAGGTATGAAAAGATTTAATGATTTTAAAAAGTTTGATTTTAAGGTATGTGTAGCCTAGATCCTCCTATTCATGGTCTAAAATCCCACTTAACTCTGCTGCTGGTAATCGTATCGCTTCGGGTTGATTTCTTGCCCAGCCATATTTATAGGGTGGCGCTACCATAGGGGCATTTATTTTAAAGGACGTAGCATTGATGCCTATAAAATGTTTTATATCGTCAACAAAGACCCTAGGGCCAAAATAAAAAAATAAAAAATTTCAAACAAAATAAACTATAAGATATGAGTTACAAAACGAAACACCATTTGTAGACCAATATGACATTAGGTTACTGACCTTTGTAAGAACGGCAACGTGTGCTATGCGGCAGACGGAGCCTCGGAGGTAGTCCACATTTATTGACGAATTACCTATTTCAGTAATTCTACACATCACTCCAATGAAATTTGGTCACTCATTAGGCAAGCACTGGTGTCTTTTTCATATCAACAAAAACCCACTTAACACAAACCCACGTAAAAGGTAGCACAAAATTTTTAAATTCTCAAAATGGCCGCCATTGTTATCACGAATTACCTATTACAGTAATTCTACACATCACTCTAATAAAATTTGTTCAGTAATTAGGAAAGCACTGGTGTTTTTTTCATATCAACAAGAACTCACGTAACACATTCATATCCGCATATTCGGACGACGTAAAGTTTGTCATTATTATTACAAATAATGCAAAAATGACGAATGATGAAGTTCACTAAACAACAACACAATTAAATAGCACAACTAAATACATTCACACAATTAAATAAGTACCAAAAACAACTGTCGCATAAAGTTAAGAAAAGCGCGCACGCAATCTGATCGACTTTTGCGGCACTAAACCTTTGATGAGTCACCGATCACCGATGCGCCGCTGGCGCTGACTTGTCTAGGTACATGGAACTAGGGATGCCCAATAGGTACTGTGAATGTCGATATTTTTGACCCGTTAATACGTTCACAACAAAATATTACAAAATGTTTTTATGTACAATGAACTATGCATTCTTTATTTGTATTAACAATAACGCTATTACTTAATAGTGTTGCTAATACGACACAGTTAAATAAGTTTATGAAATACTATGCACATACTTCCAATTAGTTCAGTACAAAGTTATTATAATTCTTAAATAGATTGTTGAACCCATTAGACCATTTAAAAATACCATACGGAAAGAGCTAAAATAGTCAATAATTATTAACTTATTTCAAATGATTAAATAATTGAATATCTTTACATTTTTATCATTGTTTACCTATTAATAAAAACGTCGTCTTTATTTGTAACACACTTTGAAATTTTCGAACGTAAAGTCATTGATAAGACGAGACAGTAACGTTGAATACAAGCAATATCGATACAATAAACAACAAACTTTTACGGTGCGTAGGTATTTTTTATTGATACTATTTACAATATTTTGTTCTAAATTGGGCCACTTTATGTGGCTCCACTATGTTTGTCCTTGTCACATGTAGTGCATTTACTGTAAGAGTGAGTTCCTACTCACTCTTACTGTAAATGCACTACGGAAATACACTACCCAATAAAATTTTTTCGTGCTTGCCGGAACCGATCCATTTTATTATTATTATGTAACTTTATTGAAAAGGTAATTAGAAGGTTTCAAAAGTCTTGTTCTGTAAAAATTTACTCGGGCGCAAAAACCTATAACGACGAGTCGTACATACGAGGCGAAGCGACGTTGCACGACAACGACGTCTAAGGGCCCGGTCACGACCTACAGCGTCGGGCGGCAGCGGCGAGCATTTTCCGCCTCAGAGTAAACGCGCCATGTACATCGCCCCTGCCGCGCCGCTCGCCGCTTAGACCGATCCCGTGACCAGGCCGTGAGGGTCAACGCAGATAGAGAGGAATAATCCCCGCGCGGTCTCGGGCATTTTCTTTACGGATTGCATATGCTCAAGCTTGCGCGCGACCTCGCGAGCCTGCGTGAGTAAACCGTTCTGGGCTACCACTACAGTAAATATTTTGTCGCGAAAGTTTGTTAAACTCAGTAACAACACTGACTGAAAGTACGCGTACGACGCGGGCGCCGACTCGACGCTGCGCGGGGATTCCCGCGTATCTTCGAGGACGCGCGAATATTTTTTGTCAGGTTCAAGCATTTATGCACTTTATTGTAAGAAAAATAAAGTTTATTTTCAAGTGCGTTAATTAAATCCTCTCTGCTGCGCTCCGTTCTGTCTGCGCTGAGCCTAACTTCGGATGACGCCGAGGCGTTGCGTCGAAGCGAGTCGCGGCGCGCAATGTAGGGTCGTTGACCGTTTTGTATCAGCTGTGTGGAATTCAAAGCATGTGCAAAAATTGCGGAACTTAAAATCGATATTGTGGCTAAACTACTGTACCGATTTAATTGATTTTTGGTACAAGGCTTCAGAATGTTGTAAGCTATGCCTCAGTTTAAAAAGTGCCCCTATGGTAGCACCACCCTGTATACCATACTACGCACTACGCACATAACATGTGCGCAACATCCGACCGTGCGCCTACAACTCGGTCAATAATAATATATGAATTTATAAGTCCTAGATCTTACTTACTAAGTGCGTATTAAATAGTTAATTATCGCTTGCCCCGTGCCTTGGAGAGCACGTTATACCGTCGGTCCCGTCTTAAATGAAGATCTTTGAAAGTTGTAGCGTGGAGCCCCCTCAAATAAACTGATACTGGTCATGGAAGATCGCTATCCCTTTGGGTAACGGAGGTCACACGGCAGTCGTTCTGTGTAAAAGCTGATATTCAGCATTGTGTGCAAGCTGTTATGTCTGGTTGGACTAGTAAGCGGACGTCGAGCTTCAAGGCGTAAGTCTCGGATACAACCGGAATAACGCTAGGACGATGATGAGTAAGTCCTTGGTCTTACGTGCCTTGACTGTATTCGAAGGCGTAACAACCAAACGCCTTCCTCTTTTATATATTCGCTAAGACGCCTTATTTGTTGTTCTCGGTATACTTGAATATTTTACAAGCCCAGTTCTTAGGCTGAGCACCTAGTAACTCCGGGCTACCTTGATTTTATTCGTGCCGAGAGCAAACAAAATAAGATCACGTGCTATAGTTTATTATACATTGATGATGTGTTACCGTGTTACAAAACGTTTTTCTATGCAATTAGGTTATATTGACATTCAAATATTTCTTTTCCTAAATGGTATACAGCGTAAAGCCCATAGTAAAAGATGTTCCTTATTACCAGTACTTTCATTTGACATTAAATTCATTGATGGCCGTCGACCGCCCAAAACCGCCCATTGTCCTTTATGACAGTCGTTAGCGGAGTTAATAATCAAAAGCAAAATCATTTCCCACAGCTTATGTATTTAATCAATTACTTATTTATGCAGGAATAATGCTGAAATCGGTAGCGTTTTGAGTACGGATAAAATGTGAGTATCTGAGGTAAACGTGAAGTACTTTTCAGGTACCAAACAATGCATGGTGTTAAGTATCGATTTTTAAATCATTGTATTAGGGACTTTGGAGAGTATCGCAATATGCCATAATCTATTGTATAGTCAGTACAATATCAATCCAATTCTTATATGAAATATCAATCGACAATAAAATATCTCATCATAAAAAATGCAACAAAACGTTCCCATATACTACTAAGTTACGCAACACTGTAAAAACCGTGCTTGCTACATTTGAAAAAAAATTGCAAAATGCTTTTTACTGGACAACATCTATGCCAGTCACCCTATGTGATATTTATTTATCGAAAAATACGGCGTTTGCGATTGGATGCTGATATCGTTTTGATGTGGCCTCGTGATTTCCGTGACTAGAATTGTTTGCAGACGTACCGTTTATTTTGATACCCTATGTTTTCTTGAGTTTATGGCTTTGTTGTATTATGAAAGTTTCAATCATATATGTTTAGTTTTGTTCGACGATTTTTAAAGGAAAATTTATTACACTTACAGGTTGCAAATCTGATCTAGGATTTTGTATTTCTTTTTTCATGTATTAAAGTATAAAAGTATATGCATTAATTTGCTTATAGTGATCAACTTTCGGAGTGGTAATTCGAATTTTGTTTAGTATATATACTATCATCACAATTTATTGAATTTTACTGTTAAAATTATCTCACTTGTAGTGGACTTGTATTGTCATCACCATCGCCCTACCTTTATCCCGGTTGCAAAACAAACTTACACGCCTTGGAGGCCGAGGTCCGCTTACTGGTCTAACCAGAATTTGACTGAATATCAAATTAGTGGACTTGTATCGTAGTTTGTGTAAATGTGTTTTATACACATATTTAGAGTTTGTATTGCTTTATATTTAAACAGCTAACATACGCATACAGACAAGACGATAAGATGCACATATATTTCTTAAGCATTGCCACGTTGCCGTGAACGTTTACATTATATTTATTTATTTATTTATTTAATACTTTATTGTACACTTTAAGAACACAGGTATACAGGAATTTAATATTAAATACAGTACAATGGGCGGCTTTATCGCTAACAGCGATTTCTACCAGGCAACCTTTGGATGGAGATATTATTGGTAGGAAAGAAATGGTAGTTGCAAGTGTACTAGTTATAATATGATACTACTTTATTTATATATATATTTATGTAATATTATAAAAATATACTACACATATATAAATACTTATACATACAAACATAAATACATACATACAAACGTAAATACATACATGCATACATACATACATACAACATACATACACACACATACATAAGTAATAAATAATAGTTAAAATGCTATTAGAATGGGAAATATCATAGTGATAGGTAGTGATCCTTGACTAAGGATTTGAACTTTGTTACCGTCTGAGCCTGTCTGATATGTAATGGGAGAGCATTCCATAGGCGAACAGCAGTGACACAAAACGATTTATCATAAAAATCCGTGCAATGAGCCGGCATCTTCAGCTTTAAGTTTTCTGATGACCTTAAATAACGGTTATGTGTATCATGTAGGAATTCGAATCGTCCTTTAAGATAGGAGGGAGTTGAAGGGTTAAACAATATATTGTATAATAAAGAAAGTATGTGAGTATTCCGGCGAAATCGTATGGGTAATCACTTGAGTTGTGTTCGAAATTGTGAGACATGATCGTATTTGCGTAATCCAAATATGAATCGTATACAGAGATTTTGAAGGCGCTCAAGTTTGTCTAGTTAGTTTTCGGCGAGATCTGGATAGCTGACATCTGCATAATCAATAATGGGTAATAGAATACAATTTGCAAGTGCAATTTTGGTGGCAGTAGGAAGAAAATTCCTAATTCTTCGCAATGAACCTGCCGAAGCAAATATCTTACGGCTAACTTCTTGGACCTGTGAGCGCCAGGAAAGGGTAGAATCAATGATTAAGCCCAGATTTTTTACTTTATCCTGTATAGGAATTACAGTGCCATTAAATATAACGTCAGGGAGTTGACACCAGTCGATCTTCGATAACATTCTCGAACTACCAACAACAATGACAGGCGTTTTCGAGGGGTTCACTAAAAGTCCATAGGATTTGCTCCAGCTACTAATCTGTGCAAGATCACTGTTGATGGTACCTATAGAGTATGACATCTCAGCCAATGTCGACTGCGTATAGATTTGGAGATCATCTGCATAAAGGTGGTAGGAAGAGCGAAGATAGTTTGATATAGAATTTATAAAAATTGCGAAGAGTAAAGGTGACAGCACGCCTCCCTGGGGCACGCCAACACTGTCGGTGGCCACACAGGTAACTACGAAACCAATCAATTACCGTAGGAGATATGTTAAGAGAGCAAAGACGGCCAAGTAGAATGTCAAAATCCACTGTAGTGAAGGCGTTGCTAAAATCTAGCAGAGCAAGGACTGTGAGCTTGCCGCTTTCTATACCAGCCCTGATGTCATCCGTAATATTGATAAGGGTTGTAGCGGTGCTATGGCCTGGACGGAAACCGGACTGGAATGGATTAAGGAGATTATTTTTAGAAAGGAACGAGTTAACTTGATTGTAAACGAGACGTTCGAGGACTTTGGAAAGGAATGGTAGGATAGAAATAGGTCGGTAATCAGAAAAGGATAAAGGATGTGAATTTTTCGGGATTGAAGTTATTAGCGCATCCTTCCACATCGATGGGAATTCACCACCGGACAAGGAATAATTAAGGATGTGAGTAATGATAGGCAGGATTAAATCAAGGATGGGAAGGAGCATATTACGGCTGACACAGTCACTATCAGCTGCGTTGGATGTGATTGACATTATGTTCTTCTTAACATCACTATCGGTGAAATGATTAAAGACAAATGATGAATAACTAGGGGTTGGCAGAGATGAAAGATAGGTAAGAGTGCTTTCTTTAGTAGTCCTATCAATATTGGACGAGGCAGCGAAATGTTGATTGAGCCAGGCAATATTGAAGTCATTAGGAGTAGTAAGTTGACGTGATTTGCTCTCCCCCAACCCCCAGGGTTTTAAGAAATTTCCAGACCTTTGCTGGATCTCCGTTTTTCACAGAATTATGGATATGTTGGCGTTGTGCGTCCCTACACACCCTGTTGCAGTGATTCCTAATCGCAACATATTTTTGCAGGTTGTTATCGTCGGGCCTAATTTTATACCTAAATTTTGCTGCAGCTTTCTTGTGTAAAAGATGTTTGATGCTTTCAGTTAGCCACGGTGAGGGAGGGTGTTTAATCTTCACCGGCCTAATGGGTGCATGCTTATCATACAATTCAGTGATTTGAGTTTTAAAAACGCTCACCTTTTCATCAATGGTTTCGGCACTGAGAAGTGGAATCCAGTCAATATCACTGGCATCCTTACGAAGAGCATCGGTCTTCATGCCACCAAAATTGCGCTGCATTAGTACGTTCCGCTTCATCTTGGGGGGGGTGAATTTTGTACGAGATAAAGAGCAAGTCGTGATAAGAAAACATGTCTGCTGGATATTGCCCGTGCGTGGCAACATGTTCCCGAGAAGAAACCATGATTATATCGAGAAGGGAAGGTGTGGAATGTGGGAAATAGTGGGTTGCACTTAAGGGTAGTATTGTAAGATTACAGGCTATAGAAATAGATACAAGAGACAAAGAACGAGAATCATTTTTAAGCAGACATGTGTTAAAATCACCCATTATGATAGTATGACTGTAAGAGGGCAAGAGATTAACCAAAAGGGTTTCAAAAGTAGAAAAATAATCTATACGCAATGAAGGACAGTAGTAAACGCCGAGTAGGAGTTTGATGTGGTTTAATGCAACTTCTAGAAATAAATGCTCACCTTCACCGTGATGGTTGTGCAGACATACTTACAACTTTGTAAGGGATATGAGAGCGAAGATATATGGCAACACCTCCACCGCCCCCAACCACGCGATCATTTCTGATAAGTTGAAAACCAGGGAGGGAGTATAATGTAGAAGGTAGACAGGGCTTAAGCCATGACTCAGAAACAAGGATAGCATGAATGCTCTTACAGTCTAAATTGGCCAACATATCAGTGAAATGTGCCGGAATACTTTGGGCATTGATATGAACGGCATTGAAATTTTTAGGTACATCAGAAAACTGTGAATTAAGACAATCGGAAAGTGACGGTATACTGCTAAAACTGTCATCTACACTACGTACTGAGTGGAAACTATCATCATCACTAATATTATTGATATCAATGATAGCAGGTAAGTATACAATACTTTAAATATGTTAATATAATAAATATAAATAAATTATCTAAAAGAGTGTAAATATATATATATATACAATTAAACAAACAAAAAAGAAGTTTTTTAAATTACCAATAATACACCACCTGCCAGTAGAGCCAATAGTAGAAAAAAAAGCTTTAGGTAACATTTAAACAAGAATAAAAGAAGATTGCATAAAATAAATTGAATTGGGAATAAAACTTCAATTGGTCCGGGTAGTAACAAAACAATACAAAAATAATGTTAAGAGTAAGTGGAAAAAGAAACAAAGTACATCGCAAGAACATAAGAAAAGGGTAAAAAAGAAAAAAAAACAGTCCAAAAAGCCTTGTACCCAAACAGATAAAGATGACAGAGCGTTGATTTGACAGGTGACTTATATTACCCTGTGTCGAATTTTATAAATTGACTATATGTTTGGCTCTTAATTTGGCTTAGCATATTTCCTCCAATACTAATACGAAAACACATAAATCGAGTCAATGCGTATTTCACAAATCATTTGGAAGAGGATAAGTAGTCAAATGCATTTATGACAGGAATAATATTGTGCCTGCTTGTAATACGTTTGGACTATACCCGAATAGCATTATTTTGCAGAAATCGTAGCAAAGCGGCTAGTTCTACTATAATTCCTTATACATACATTCATTGACACATGCCTATATCCCCGAAGAGGTAGGTACAGGTATATTGCTACACCTACTTTTCGCCAGATTTATTTTAGTCCCACGTAATAGGGGGCGAGCCTATTGCCGTACCAGGCACATTACCAGACTACGTGCTGCCACTGAGAATTTCCTAACGGAAAAACCCAATATCACTATGCCCGACCCGGGGATCGAACCCGAGACCTCCCAATCCCACGCGCACATTTATGCCGCGAGACCAACGAGGCAGTCAATATATTTTACCTAAGTACCATCTTTAGTGCCTCGTCCCTCTCCTCCTCATCCTATTCTTTTTCAACCTAAAGGGCGGTACCGTACTTGAGACTCCTCTGGTGTACACACAAGTCCATGGGCGGCGAAAATTGCATACCATCAGATGATCCGTATGTTTGTTTGCCGCTCAATACATAATAAAAACAATGTGAAGGCCTCATCGTGACCACGACCGCTCTCCAAATCAGTCAAATTATGTTAAAATCATATCTACCACTCACAAATACAACAGCACTCTTACCATATCAACGACACATCAGCTAAAACTGCATAATGCATTGTATTTAGCTCACCAGGCTCCGCCGTGGACAAAGATTTTGCAACATTAACGAACATTAGCCGGGTCTATTACCCATTCCAATGCGGACATAATAATGAATAGAACACGATTTGTACGTACAATCTGCTGATTTGCCTGCTGTAAATTTATGACTTGGTTCTATCAGCTACGATACACTGTTGATGATGTATATTTCTTTTCTTTTTAGTTAAATAAATGGAAAGGTTTATTCCTGCACAGGTAGCGTAGCTGCGGCGATAGCTCAGTGGTGAACGTAACGGACTGCCGAGACGATGGTCTCGGGTTCGATCCCTAAGCACCCCGGGCACCCACCTCGAACTTTTCAAAGTTATGTGTGTATAATATTTAAATTAATTATCACTCGCTTAATGATGTGCCCGGTAGATGGCAATAGGCTCGCTCCCTATTACATTGGGACCGAAATATAACTGGCGAAGAGTGAGTATGTAATACACCTCTGCCCGCCCCTTCGGGGATAAAAGGCGTGAATTAATGTTTAGCGTAGATGTTTAAGCAGTTGCTACTGCTTCGAGTGTTGTGGGTTTCAATCTCGGCACAAAACAACACTAATTTGTGTGATCTACAAAATTGTTGTATAAAGTGTGGGTGTACTTTGTGTCCGTTGATTGTATGTTTGTTGTCCCCCGCGATACTGAGATGAGCAGCCATGCCGTGAAAACTACAGGCAACTTGAAGGCATTTGGACGACATTTTTGTTAAAATTATTAGACTATTTACACGTCGCATAAATATAATTATCATATGTGTATAAATCGTGAAAGTTTGAAGCATTTTAATCTACATACCCTGGACTTAATTTTTTTTGGGCGAATGTCTACGTTTTGTCGTTTTATCATAGATCCAACTACTTATGCATCAACTGATACAGTAAGATATTGTGATCGAATTTGAAGTGACATTGAATGTAGTGTTAGTGGTTATCTACTCGATATAAAGAAGATAAGCCGATTTAATGGTTTGTACATTCATCCACTACCAATACATCAGCATATTCATGACTATAATGCTTGCGCTTGCAATAACATTTATCTTGAAACACAAATGTGTGCTGCAATATTGTAAAATTAGACTAAGCTGAATTTATTTATTTTACATGTATATTTATCCCTAAATAAATAAAATAAAATAAACACAACATAAACTATATGGAAATACCATCATTCACAATTCGCATAACACTTAGTGACCCTTGGCTTGTCGTTCTTTATTGCGGTAGGAAAGTTAAACAACGCTGGCACAGGTCGCAACTTGGATCGATGACACTTACATCAGACCACTACAATGTTTGCACCGTTACTATGCTGTGCACGTAAAGTTTGTCAATCCCGATGCTTATTGCAGGACGAGAATTATTACACCATGTCGGGGGCCTCTGGGTGGTCTCACACTAAGATGAAAAAGAAAGAATACACGTCTGAAAAATACCATAAAGACATCCTAAATACTCATTTCAATGTGAGCCTATTCTACACACATACAAAGCATAATTTCAAAGCAATTATGAGATAGTAATATTATAATATACTACAAAGTAATTGTTGGAATTACTCTACTCCTAACAATAATCATACATAATCGCAATACTCATGATAAGAAATTAACTAACACATTTACTATCATAAGTTTCACTTTGTGATCTAAATGAATAAAGGATTTTTCACTTTGACTATCCCATGCGAAGATAAATACCTTAAGAAGGTTGCTTTCATCGCATAAAATATTGATGGTATATCTAATATTCAATAATGTACACAGGATGCTTTTGTACTGGAGATGTGCTGTGTTTCGTTGTTATAGATGTGTATGATATCTACCATACATATACATAAATACAGCTTAGCACCGGTAGAACGACTTTGACTTAGCTACGTTTTATGGATGGATGCAGACAAGGGTATCGAATTCGTGCCCACTTCGCGCACCACTGAATTTTCGAAGTTATGTGTCATGCAGATCTTTGACAGTCGTTATGAGGAGTCAGTTTCTCTTAACTGTCTCTGTGGTCCTGCGATAGTGTTAGCGACTGCGGATCATGAGGGCTCGGGTTCAATTTCCGGGTCGAACAAAAACTGATATTGGGTTTTCTGTTAAGAATTATCCAATAGAAGTTCGGAGTCAGGGAGTTGGCAGTGTCACACCCCCATGGCTCGAAAAGTACGTTGGTCTCTCTCGGGTCGTGCCACTTGTGGAGTCCCTATGGACTATGAGAGTGAGGGAATAGAAAATACACTTGTGTATGCGTACACGCTTGTGCACTATAATATGTCCCGCGCAGATGTCGAGTCTCATATATCGACAAACCGCCGGGGCCGAAATAGATCGGGAGGACATTACCTCTTAATGGACCTCGAGCTGAAACTAGGTTATCCTAATTTCTTTAATGCTAGGACGATAATGGATGATCGCTAGTAGTATAGCTTTATGCAAAGAAAAGTTTGTGTTGGTCATTGATCATCTCAATCTTATCTCAATGATTATCTCAATCAACGCATCTTCCTTACACAGCTTCCTCATGGCAGCACATATTCATAGCACAGTTTAGCTACATAGCTTGGCATATACCTGAAACAGTCATATAGTTTCATAGCTCAGCTTTCGAATCGTCACAGCTAAGCTAAATAGCACATCTCTAGTAGAAAAGCAGCCATAATCTAGCGAAATAATAATCGTAACTTATGTATACTGTTCCCGTTACTTCTCGTATAAAACACGCAGCAATCATTTGGGCAAAGCTATGATAATGATGTGGGCAATAAGCTTACAGCTGCGATAATCTCTTATTCCGACGAATATTTCGTGAATTCGTGGTAAAACTAGAAACTATACTTTACTGAGTAACGGGATAAGTAGTGCGGTGACGTGAGTCGAATTATAATAGGCTTATTAATTTGTAAGTACTAGCTAAAGATCTCGTCTTCACCCGCAGAAGAAATCATCATCATCATCAGCCCTTTAGGTATACCGTCCTACTGCTGGGCACGGGCCTCTTCTCACCATGAGAAGGGTAAGGCCATAGTCCACCACGCTGGCCAAGTGCGGGTTAGCAGACTTTACATGTCTTTCGAAAACCTTATGGAGAACTCTCAGACATGCAGGTTTCCTCACAATGTTTTCCTTTACCGATTAGCAAGCGATAATTAACAATTTAATACGCACTTAACTCCGAAAAGTCATTGGTGCGTGCCGTGGCTTCAAACCCGAGACCCTCTGCATAGCAGTCTGTCGATCTCTTCACTCAGATATCGAAATCAGCAGAAGAAATGAAACATAATACAATATAATCTATACATATTACAGAATTAAGTCCACTTTTCTCCTTGTCTGTCTGTATAAACCTGATAAACTCAAAAACTGGTCTATTGAGATAGTTGTTAAATAGATTGGTTGAGGTAAACATAATAGTGACTATATTGTTTCAAACAAAGGGTACTCGTGTAGTCATAATACTTCACCATCTAGTTATGATACTATTAATACAATTAATTAATTAAATTTAATACAATAAATACTATATAATGTTTCCTACATAATTATACTTAAAGGGCTCATAATGGGTCACCATAGCACCTCAAAATGTGGTCAGCCTAAGTCCTACTGGTGGTATGGTTGTGTTACTGTCTGTTAGCTATCCTTTTATAAACATTGTTTTGTAAACTGACTATTTCAATCAACAAACAAATTTGGCTCGTTACGTCCTTGTAAAATGTTTTCACATATGTGAGCACATTTTAAATACTCAATACTAGGTCTCTCTATTTCTGACATTCTTAAATTATTTTGTAAAATATGTTAACAAGCCGAATTATGTTTGATTAAATCTGTACTACGATACAAACGAATGAATTCAATTAAAATGTGTTAAAACAAAATCAGTTTACTCTACGCATTAACTTTAAATCTTTCCACGAAGCTATTAACCGCATATCTATATTAGCCAGTGTTGTATGGCGTATGAAACCATAAATATAATCCGACCATTCATTAATTTATCTTCGTTACACACCCCGTTACTCCATCTCTTTCCCCTAATGATTCACTCACTCAATAACTTCAAAGACGTGCACATACACACACACGAGAGTATCGTCATCTAAGCTCACTCACACATCCGAGCTGACGTACAGAAAATCGCTTACACATATTCATAATAAATATAGTCACTCATACAAGTAAAGGCAGACAAAACATTTCCACCGCGGTGTCCGAACGCATTACACACAGACACAATGAGTATTAAATGTAATAAGATTGATGAAATTGAATCGCCACATATTCCAGGATTATTCTCAGTGTTGCTAGTCACTCCAGGCACATTAGCAAACATATTAATATTCTGAGAACTGTATAGACACTTTTAGGTATTATGTTGTTTGGAATATTGCGTCTACAACCCTAATTGGTTGTAATCTAGATGTAATGCTAATTTTAATTTATGTATTGTGTAACTTTCTAATAAAGGCTTTATACTTTGGGTATAATAATTATGATTTTAATGTTCAAGTCTAACGCCAGGGATTTCCCCACGTAATTAATCTATTACCTTGGCTTCTTAATCAGTCATTCAACAACCAACCATTTTATTTCAAGTAATTATTTTAGTCTTATTCTAAGCTGAAACAATGTTAAAAGAGACGCGGCATGCCCCCGACCCGATCTGTTTCTCGTGAATCAAATAGTGTCACTGTATCTTGTCACTGTATCTTGCTAGCGTTTAAGTGAACGCTTTATGCTTCCGAGCCACAGCCTGCCTATCTATTTGAACCACTTCGATATCTTAGCCCGCATATCAGTTGTAAGGAAATCTAACACCAACTGATACGGCTATTAAAGAATGTTGTATTTACACGATTGATTTTGCATATCACAGCAAGCGAAACTAAACACGAAATATAGTTTATCATATAGACTGATAAAACAGTCCACTACTAGATGGAGCCTCTCCTAGTTTGCGTCAAAATAGCATTGTGAGTTAATTCAAATATTTGGTCTACTATGCCAAGCTGAACAGATAAATTGGTATAAGATTTTATGTCTCGGTAGGTACCTCGGACATAGCCGAAGTGAATGGGTAAATATCACTAAGCGTCAGGTGGGCCGTCAGTTTATCTGCCACGAAAGAAATGGGGTAGTGCTACTTTGTTTTAGTAATCCACCGATACCCAGAAAACAAAAAAAATCATTAACTCAAACATAATAAATCTTAGCGCAAGATCAAACAGTATCACAGAATATATTCATCAATCAGTGATCAGCCACACGCGTCGATCATACAAATAAACGCGCTAATGACACTTATTCAAATTATTTCCGCCCCCGCACATTACTAGTCACTGTTTGTGACGAAAGTTGACAAATCTGATCATTTGCGAGGTTAATAGATTGACAAACTGCTACCTGGTTATTTGAGGGTGATATTGAATTGGGAACTTGAATTCGTTATGTATACATGAAAGCAGAATTCAAGAGGAAATGAAAGGGTAAATCGCTAGAACTTATGTATCGTACAGCAACGTCTTCATTATAGTCAAATCACAACTCTCACACTAAGAAAAAGCCTGTGTCGTGGGGGACTTTACGAACGCCAAGGGACAAACATTACACCCAGACTCAAAACGTTTTTTTTTGGGTCATACAAAGTGTTGTCTCGTGTGATAATTGAACACATCCCTTTATCAAGATTCTTAAGCTTGTGTAAGGATAAACGGGTCGTACACTGACTGGTTTACCATCGAGACAGGTGTTAGACAGGATGTGTAGCGTCGCCGTGGCTGTTCAACCTCTTCATGGACAGTTGTTTGCAAGATTCGAAACATAATGACTGTGGATCAAGGATGAATGAGTTACTTGTCAAATGCCTCCTTTATGCTGATGATCAGGTAATACTTGCGTCTTCAGCGGAGGAGTTGCAGCAGATGGTAACAATCATGTATGTTGCTTTAGGGAGGAAAGGAATGAAAGTGAATGTGAGCAAGACGATAGTTATGGTTTTTGAAAAGGAGGAATGTGTTACGGCTTGTAATGTTATGATCGATGGACAACGAGTAGAACAAGTGAATGATTTTGTATATTTAGGTACGCTGTTTACTAGGAATGGTAAGAATGGAGAAGATATTGAAAGAAAAGTTAATGCAGGTAATAGGGTGAATAGAGGTTTGAAGGCTTTTATGAACAGTCATAAGGTGTCCAAAAAGGCACGTTTAGCTGTGCATAGAGGGGTGTTAGTACCTACACTTATGTAAGGTAGTGAAAGTTGGGTATAGCAGAAGAGTCATAAAACTAGAATAAATGACGTAGAAATGAGAGGACTGAGAAGTATGTGTGGTGTGTCTTTGACTGACAGAGTAAAGAATCGTGTGATAAGAGAGTGTTGTGGGGTAAAAGTAAAAGAATATGTAGTGACAAGGTATGCTAAGGTGGTTTGGGCACGTGGAGAGCATGGATGACGAAAGACTGACCAAGCAGATATATTAGGCAAGTGTGAATGGGGCAGGACGAAGGAGAAGACCTAGGCGGACATTCTCTGACTAGATTCGAGACATCCTAAAAACAGGACAGGTTAGAAGTACCCTGAAAAGAAGAGCATGCATGAGGATTCTGATGGGAGTGAATGAAGCAAGAGAGATATGTCAGGATTGTTGCAAATGGCGTTCCGTAGTCTCTGCCTACCCTTCCGGGAAACAGGTGTGAGTCTATGTATGTATGTATGTATGTGCGACACGCGATGCAGCCGCTTGTCGCTGACTGTTTAGTCAGAAATTATCATCGTTATTGATTATCTGTCTCACAGCTGCGCAGTGCATATTCTCAATATGAAAAGAGTTAGCAGTAGTTTCCCACGCAAACCAACTGCAAGTTGGCAGACATAACTTTTTACTGTTCTTACGGGATATATACCACGTACCTTTGTTTTGAGTAACCGATATTTCGGCACTGTACTCACTACGTCGGCTCGTGATTTAAGTTTTTGCGGTTTAAAGAAGCTATTGAAATTAAAAAGTATAAAAACTTCAATAGAGAAGATGGGTTTCAACTGTCGAACACCTGGCATCCAGTGGTACGTCTATGCAAAACCCGTGAACCGCAAAAACTTAAATCACGAGCCGACGTAGTGAGTACAGTGTGTCGCGATCGAGTACAGTGCGTGAGTGAAAACGGTGGTAGTGGTTGTGCGCGCAATAAACGAGTAAGAAAGCGGGTAGACCGGTTCACTTGTTTATAAACATTCATCCACCCGCAATACTTCAGTACATCCGTGAACATGGCGCTTGCAACAGTGCCGAAATATCGGTTACTCAAAACAAAGGTACGTGGTATATATCCCGTAGGAACAGTAAAAAGTTATGAAAGTGACCACGAAAGTTTAAATTCCTCTCATACATATTTTTTCATCCCGTTTTTCTTCACCGTTTAGCAAGCAATAATAATTAATAGGTAATTAAATACTAATAATACGCTCGCAACTCGAAAAGTGAGCGGTGCACGCAGTCAGTGGAGTCTCGAGACTCGAGTGTACTTAGTAATAATAATCAAGAACAAAAGAAACAATAAATTTTCAAAAGTTTTCAGTTTCACTGCCTCATCTGATTCAAATTTTCTTTATTTATTCTGATAAAATTCTAAACAAGTCATACGTAGCAAGAGCATCTAGTAAGTAATTCGAAAAAAAAAACAATATTTTAGCAGATTTTATAATTTAACACTTCGTCGTGAAATATTTTAAAACCTAGTTAGTAAGTAACTTAGATTATGAGATAGCCAATCCATAGACACAGTGGCCTAAGATAGCTCACACTCGATTCAATTAAACAATTGCACACTGATTGTTTCAGAATTAATGGGAATACTAGAGGACCCGTGCTGCTCCACAGCATATTTTAATATTATAAAAAAATATTTATCACAAAACTTCTTTTCTCACAACATTGGCTTGGCATTGCACCTTATATATCGTGAAATTTCCACCTTGGTATTACTGAATGGTTTGCCGCGCAATAGAAGGATTCTCCTTTTTTGAAGTCGTTAATAAGAGCTTTATTTCAGTTATATATAATAATTATGTATAACTGAAATAAAGCTCTTATTAACGACTTCAAAAAAGGAGAATATAATTTGTACCGAAACCACTATTCCTACCGAAAATACTATTATTATCAAAATAACTATTTGTACCAAAACTACTATTAGTAGTAACACTATAATATCTACCATTTTTTGAAACTACTATTTCTACCAAAACCACTGGTGCTGTCAAAAGTACCTTTTCTCTCAAAACTACTCTTCTTACTAAAGCTACAATTTCTACCATAACTATCACTTGTCATACAATTATATGACAATAGTACTATGAAGCCCTTTTTTCATGTTCCACATAAAAAAAATAAGATGCCCGAAGAAAGTCCTTAATTTAAAAACACAAAATTTTTCCTAACATAAAACTTAATATACCCGTCTGTAGGGTTGATTTTCCCAACAATAACCGGTATTTCACATTTGGCGAAGTTTCACTACATTTGGGGAAAATTCCTTGGTCGCGGGTATACTGACGTGCGACGACCACGCGGTGTTTTAGTGAGTATGCCCCCCGAACATCTAGGGGGGAGAGTCGAGCCCCCCCCCCTCCATCTGCCTCAAACTCGGTACAGAGTTGGCGGAGGGGTCCCTTTGAGGGACAGTCCGTAACTGGATTTCATCGCGATACAAAACAGGGGGAAAATTCCTCAACATCAGAGATCAGTTCACCCAACATTAAGGGTTAAGTGGTAACATTCAGGGAATATTACCTGCCATCAGCGGTAATTCACTATAGTGATAATTTTACCAACATCGGGTATAATTACACACCACTACACTCACACCCGTATGAAAGTAAGGCAAGGTCAGCTTAAGGAGGCATAACGTTTTTTCCTGGCAGTTACCGCAAGGAACTTATTAGATGCTATAAAAATATTTTTGAATTAAGAACCGTCCATGTAGAGAAAAAGCAGTGGAATCCTAAGAAATTTATAGGAAAATATTGAAAAATAAGTTCAATGTCCACACCTATCTTCCTTCAAACTTACCCAATTTGAATGAGCATACCATCAAATGAAAGAGCTCTTTTCAGCGCGTGTTTTAGGCCTATAACGAAACGCCTACCTCAATGAGAACCAGATATATAGAAGCAGAAAGTCATTGACTACGGCTACGAAAACGTAAAAAATGTATGGGAGAAAACTGTTTTTGCATATAACTTGATGAATGTGCAAGTTAGGTAATTTTTAATGCTTGATGACAAATCTATGCAGCGAGAGCTTTCATTTAAAAAAAAATGATGCGAATCGGTTGCGTAGAACGGGCTGGCCGACTCGTATTATAAAACACAAATTCTTTTAATATATAAGACTAGAGGACCCGTGCTGCTCCACAGCATATTAATATTATAAAAAAGCTCTTACTTAGAGGTATGATGAGTACATTGTAGCCTTATCTAATAAGTAAAAAGATGATATTCTAACCAAATATATATATATCACAAAACTTCTTTTCTCACAACATTGGCTTTGCGTTGCACCTTAGGTATCGTGAAATTTCCACCTTGGCATTACTGAATGGCTTGCCGCGCAATAGGGATAGGTATATATAATATGTATAACTGAACATTGACGAAAGAAAGTTCTTCAATATGACTGTGCTGCCCTACCATTCTTTCCATTAGGACACTGTAATGTCCTTCGTCCAGGTGCCCAGAAAATAGCAAGTTATGAACAATTTCGCCAGTACCATAGTCAGTTATCGTATTTTCCAGGTGAACTCTGAATTGACACTCGGGATATAGCTCACTTACACTTACACTTACTGCGTGCTGTCCATTGGCACCCATCACACGTTTGTAATCTGTTGCATTTGTAATGGTCTGGCCATATGCTTCGTCCCCAACAATGAAATTACTATATATACATCCCACTTATTGACTATGTTATCAACAGTGGCCAAACGAATTTCATAATGTTTATTCTCACTTCCATATAAACAATAAGAAATTGTGCGGAATAAGCAATTACTGTCATCAAGAATGGAAATGACTTGAAAATAAAATTGTTGATGGTAGAATTAATCAAATCTGAACCCGTCACCACCCGTATTTTTTAGCAGTAGGAGGACCATCCGGTACCAAATCTCCAACAGAGCCGTCATTGACCATGATTTTTTGTTCAAACTTTCTCTGAGCATTTTCAATTTCCTTCCAAGAACCATCATTATAATTGAAAACACAACTACTCACAAAAATACGCTTTTAAATCAGAAACTTAAGTAACTAACTTACGCTAACTTCACTTTTTTCTTTACCTGTCAATATTTTACTATCAAAATTAAAAATATATAAAAACTTTTTTTTTATAAGTAAGAAAATAGGTTTTATTTCTGTTATCCAGTGTGATTAATCCATCATAATTTAGAAATGTAATAATGACGTTTATAGTTTTGGTTGAAATTGTAGTTTTGGTACGAATGGTAGCTTTGGTAGCAATCGTAAGTAACATTGCTACCAAACTACAATATATGGCAGAAACACCATTTCTACTAAAACTTCTATTCCAACGGAAAATACTATTCCTATCAAAACTACTATTCGTACTAACACTATCATATCTACATTTTTTTTCAAAACTACTATTTCTACCAAAACCGCCGGTGCTGTCAAAAGTACTATTCTTACGAAAACTACGATTTCTACCATAACTACCACTTGTAATAATATAACAATAGTACTATTAACCGCTGTAATATGTACCACATAAAAAAAAATTAAGATGTTCGAAGAAAGTCCGTAATTTAAAAACACGAAAAATCAGTTCACCCAACATTAAGGGTTAACTGGTAACATTCGGGGAATATTACCTGCCATCAGCAATAATTCACTATAGTGATAATTTGACCAACATCGGATATAATTTTACACACCACCACACTCACACCCGTATGAAAGTAAGGCAAGGTCACCTTAAGAAGGCATAATGTTTTTTCCTGGTTGTTGCCGCAAGGAACTTATTAGATGCCATAAAAATATTTTTGAATTTAGAACCGTCCATGTAGAGAGAAAGCAATGGAATCTTAAGAAATTTATGGGAAAATATTGCAAAATAAGTTCAATGTCCACACCTATCTTCCTTCAAACTTACCCAATTTAAATGAGCATACCATCAAATGAAAGAACTCTTTTTAGCGCGTGTTTTAGGCCTATAACGAAACGCCTACCTCAATGAGAACCAGATATATAGAAGCAGAAAGTCATTGACTACGGCTACGAAAACGTAAAAAATGTATGGGAGAAAACTGTTTTTGCATATAACTTGATGAATGTGCAAATTAGGTAATTTCTAATGCTTGATGACAAATCTATGCAGCGAGAGCCTTCATTTAAAAAAAAATCATGCGAATCGGTTGGGTAGAACGGGCTGGCCGACTCGTATTATAAAACACAAATTCTTTTAATATATAGATTAATTCTGAAACGATCAGTGTCCAATTGTTGTCTTATTTCAGATCCCACACAAAAAATGGCGCTGAGAATTATCTTTACTTTTTTTATATTTATTTCATAGTCTCACGCCTGTATCCCCGAAGGGGTAGGCAGAGGTGTAAATATTACACCCACATTTCGCAATGACTTTTTAGGTCCCACGTAATAGAGAGCGAGCCTATTGCCGTTACCGGGCACATCATAAGACTCCGGGCTGCTACTGAGTATTCGGAAAACCTCAGTAACACTTTTGCCCGACCCGGGAATCGAACCCCGGACCTCCGATCAGCAGTCGCATACGCTATCCACTGGACCACGGAGGCAGTCGTTTCGTCATTCGTCGTCGTTTTCACATTTTTGTCTGTATGTCTGTCTTTGTGCTTGTCCGGGGTAATCTCTGGAATGGCTGAACCGATTCAAATGAGACTAATTGGAAGGAAGAGGACTTAAAAGCAAAAGGTCAGTCATCATTAAATCTGGAAAATTGCCGGTGGTTTATAGATTAGATTTTGCAGACAAAATTATAAAATGTATTTTAAATTGTCTTTCGGGATATATATCACGTATGTACCTTTGTTTGGAGTAACCGATATTTCGGCACTGTTGCAAGCGCCATGTTTACATATGTACTAAATATAAATTCCTATATTATAAAATGTCACTTTTATCCGCGTGCGAAGCCGCGGGTACCAGCTAGTAACATAATAAAAACTACATGTAAACGAACTAACTTAAAAAGCTACTCAAAATATAACCTAAAATGCATTATTAAGCATAACAGAAAAATTACTCTTCAGGTTTTAATCAAATAGGACCCCACAGAAAGCACCAGCCTTCAAATAAAACATATTCATCAAAATCGTTTCTCCTAGTAAACATTTTAGACTTAACAAAAATCAAAATGCCAAATCCTCCTACTGCAAAGCAAATTAGGAAAGGCTTAACTCCAGCAGTGAACTGTCAAAGGCTGTAGAACATGAAATGAAATACCGTGAAATTAAAATGAATTCAAAGAACTTGCTTTTTGAAGTCGACTAAAATTATGCAATACTAGCTGCGCAAACGATTACACCTACGTTATTTAACATTGCTGCCTCTCATTGTGGCTCATAGCGAGATGCTATATACGCTATAGCCTTAGTATCTTCTTGGGTGTAGGCGAATGTTACACATTGAAATTAAACTACAGTTTACGGTTTTTATCGCAATATATTGGTTTCACTAAGTTATTATATTTAAACCGAATGATCTAGAAACTACATTTTAAATTAAATTATAAATGTAGTTTCTAAATTAATTAATAAATTTTATTACTATCCGACGTTTCGAATTCTTTACAGAGTTCATGTTCACGGCAGACTGAGGTGATATTTGTCTTTTTCTTGAATACATAGACTCACACCTGTTTCTCCGAAGGGGTAGGCAGAGGCATATTAAACACCCACTTTTCGCCAGTGTTTTGATCCCACGTATAATAGGTGGCGAGCCTATTGCCGCTTATCGGGATATTTTGTTTGCCAGGGTCTCGTCCGTTGATCGGCAGGTGCACCACTTGCAGGTGAGGTTGGCTTGGGACCCCAAGTTCTTGGTGGGAACCCTATGCACCATATTTTATTTTAAGGCAAATAGACTAGTGATTCTATATTAGAAGTCAAGCCGATATAATACCCTAGCTGAGAAATTTTGAGAAACTAAATAAATAATCATCCCATTTAATTTCAAACCAATACATTTATTTGTGCAATCGATAATTGTATGCACAAGAAAATAAAGTAGAAACAACTATTGGTTGTTATCTATTTAAAGCTCTCTTTAAATAAGGCTTATTACATGGAACGTTTGTGATTCAATTGACTTTTAAATATCATGCACTTTGATTTATCTGTGTATATTCGTGATTGTTCCTGTGTCTAGCTAACGATTAGTAAAGATGCTGAACTATTAAAGTAAATTTTCACTAAACTACGAGTGTTTCGTTGACCACGTGACATATCGAAGGTGTATGCCATTCCATATATATTCGCACCCAGCGAATAACGATATAGCTGACACAATGTTACCTTGTGTAGTTAAGCTATCGACTGCACTATCAATATTTTTGTAATATTAACAAAAATATTGATAGTGCAGTCGCATATCGCGCCGTGCCAAATAGTATTATAATAAAAAACAATACATACTAGCCTTTAGCACAGAAGCAATCTTACTATCGCCAATTTATCGCAACTACCATTTTTCGAACATATTTTCTCACGTTTATATTTCAACGGTCAGTACTGGGTTCAAATTGTGATTCTGTTTATAAAAATATCCATTTATTCCACGTTCAGTCTTTAAACACGTTCTGATTAGCAGTAGCTAAGCGGTAATACGAAGGACGCATAGTGTTAATAACACCAATTGAACTAGGCGGGCCAAAGAAAAACGTTTTTAGAAAATGATATTTGTACACCGCTTCACTCATCTTTGATGAATCACAGCCTTATTAGCATATTATGTTAATAATATCTGATTAACTAGACCAGCGAAGGAAAATTAAAAAATATATTTTTGCAGATGATGCCTTTAACACCGATCTGCTCTCACTCGTCTTTGATGGATTCACAGCCTTACTCCTATGATCACTTCTCCATTTGTGTGAAACCACAGCCTTATTCATCTGAGTCATAAATATTGGTTCGATTTTTGGTCAACCTCGGCAATTCAGATAATTTTAGTTTGATATTAAACGAGCTCAAAGTATGATAAGTGTAGCAAACAATTTGCTGCGTTGACAATTTCAGTATACATATATTGTTATTAATTAACGCTATAAATATGTATAAACTTACTGAGTGTTTAACGAATGTTAATGAAAAGCGCTGGACAAATATGGCATTTGGTAGCGTTATCCAGTAATAACTATTTAGTAATAGCAAATAAACTAATAGTTACGTTGAAATATTCATTCGAGTAACTATTTAAAATTCTACAGAAAAAGGTGACAGAGCTTCTATTTGCCCTGAACCCAAATAAAAATATTTCATATCTAGTGTCCTAAACTCAGTAGAGCTAATAAATTTATACCACGATCCCATTAATAAAAACATTCCCAATCATAGAATGACATAAAAATAACAAAGGAACAAATAAAAAATATTGTAATAACTATATTAATATTATTTTATTTTATCGATGTGTTTAACCCTTCACTTAATTAACTCTCCGAATCTCACATAAGCGTAAACCTAACAAATTTTACGAAAACAAAACCCCGCTGTCGATTCAATGTTAATTACAAAAGAGATAGTTGAGTTTTTTTTTATATTTTTTCTCAATTCTTGTTAATTCTGTGGGAGCGAAACCTTGGATTAACAATTAAGATTAGGTTGGCTAAATTAAAGTCAAACAAAAGGTGCCATTTAAAGCCTTCTCGCCAGAGATACAAAAAAATATTAATAAATTGTCCAGTTAATAGTATTACTAAGGTGACTTTGACCTGAATGGTCCGTGGGTCGAGTGTGGTCACAGCTGGGTATTTTGTTACAAATGAGTGGATTGTACTATTTGGTTTCTTAAGTAAATTTGTAAACATGCTTGGCTTTTTTAAGGTAACTAGTTGAGACCGTGGTTACAGCCACGTTATTTAGGAACACTACTTTACTGCTGGAATCCACAAATTAAGTTTAGATATTTTTGTGATCGTATTTTGATTTCGTCCTTTGCAATACAGAGTAAGACAGGTTATCATCCTCTTAGCGTTGTCCCAGTTGAATCCCGTGATCTGTTTACTAGTCTAACCAGATTTGACTGAACATGAGCTTTTCTACAGGGCGACTGCGTTTAACCTCCGCAACCCAAAGGGATATTTTTAGAGGTACTGACAACTTAAAACGACTGTCAAAGATCTTTATGACAGTCGGGACCGACGGCTTTAAAATGCTCGCCGAGGCACGGGGCAAGTGATAATTAACAATTGAATAAGCACATAACTTTGAAACGTTAGTGGTTCGCGCCGCGGATTGTATGTTTGTATTTCCACTTGGCTATCGCTTCTTCTATGGGAGGCATCTCATGTGTGTATGTAATTGGACTGTAAATAAATATTAAATAACAAAATACACAGTAAGAACCCAAGGGAAATAACCAAGTCAAAATCTTTTAACTACCAACTTCAATATCATTTTCGCGCCCAATTTTGCTTAGTAACTTTATCTGTACTTTATCCTTTGCGCCTTACTTGAACTTAGCAACATAAAACACGATGAATTGAAATAAACTTTAATTTTGTACGTTTTTAGTTTTATGTTTATACAAACTTAGTAAATTACTTGTCGCAGCTGGACTCTATAATAAAATTGTTCGAATTGCAGCTTAACATTTTTTAGAAATGTTTCTTGCTTTTAGAGTATCATATTATAGTGCATTCAACTTACGTTTATAAATTGTCATTCGCTGCTGAAGATTGATAAAGTGTGAATTCTTAATGAGTCGTGGAGATGTTCAACATACTTATGTTTCGCAACCTGTTATAATGAAAATACAAGTAAAAGAGGTATACGACTACCGTGATGTGGAGGCTAAATTTACTGATTTCAGAATTGTATAAAAGGTCGTTTATATTTTTGATTATTGAATACAGAAAAAACAAAATATAGATTGTCTTTCAATAGTACAGTGCAGCGTGGCTTTTCGGAAACCATTGATGCAGTACTAATGGCTTCGAAAAAGGCAAAGCATAAACAGAATATCATTTTTTTTGCAGTAAGCATATTCTTTTTTATGCTGTTTTATCTAGCTCTATTATAAAGCCGACAATCTCGAGTAATACTACATTCTATTCACAACGAACACGCAACATTAAACCAAAACACGAAACGTGAGTCGTGTAATTACTTTCAAAGCATAAAACAATTTGTAAACGAGGCATCAGGCCCGTTTGCATTCCATTTTATTACATACTAGAGGACGCCAGCAGCTACGCCTGCATTTTTTTAAAATTTACCTGGTTATGGCTGATCCCGTGGGAATTTCGGGAAATCCCTTCTTATGCACCCCTACGGTCCCCAAGGAACATACATGCCAAATTTCAGCTTCCTGCACCCAATAGTTTCGGCTGTAGCGTGTCTGTCAGTCAGTCAGTAACGCAAGGATTTTATATATTAAGAAGAAGATAAGATAAGATAAGATAGAACACAACCGACTCTCGTTTGAAAATCATCACAACTTTTAATAACGTTTGCTACCATTTTGTTATTAAACCAGGCTTTGATGCAAATACAGCGAAATTGAAATTGCAGCAGTGGTTGACGGTTTCAGTAAATAGTTATATCATAGTGTTTTTAATTGATAAAAGTGATAATGACACGATGCAAATACCATCTTTGCGTAGAGACAGACAACGCGACATCAAACCCTATACGACTGCCTCGTTGGTCTCGCGGCAGCGCGTAGGATCGGGAGGTCCCGGGTTCGATTCCTGGGTCGGGCAGTGTTATTGGGTTTTTCTGTCACGAAATTCTCAGTGGCAGCACGGAGTCTGGAAATGTGCCCGGTACGGCAATAGGCTCGCCCCTTATCACGTGGGACTAAAGTATATCTGGCGAAAAGTGGGTGTAGAAATACACCTCTGCCTACCTCTTTGGGGTTATAGGCGTGAAACTATGTATGTATGTAAGTGATAATGGCTTAGAAGAGATTTTGTGCTGAAGATAAATAAGGCTTTGTTATTTTATCATCATATTCTTAATTGGAAAAGCATTTTGGTTAGCTTTGCGAAATATTTTTAAATGTATAATGGTTTTAGCTATTTTTACTTTTTAAATATTTTAAATATTTTTTTCTCTTTAGTGACATGCTGAGTAATATTATACAGAAGTATTTTTTGTCGATCATGAAGATATTTGTAAACAGCGTATACCTTAGGGAAAATCATAGTTGCGGATGGCGTAGTGGTTTACGGTTATCTTGTCATTTACTCTAACGCTGAGCGTTGTGGGTTTGATTCCCACTGTTTTCGTCTGCAGATATTAATTCCGAGCATGTTTCTTGAGTCTGTAGTTAAATTTGACAAGTCCTGCACGACACAGGATACTAAACCTTTTAAAAGGTAATAAATAAACCAAAAGAAAAAAAGAAAAATAAACCACATTACGAATAAGTCTGCGTCATAAAAATCCTAATTAAAATGATGTTGTGGGATATTTGGGCTATTTAAAACAACTTTTCAATTTAGCAAAGGTCCGCAAGAACTCAGTGGGGCGTCAAATTGTCAATGGTTCAGGTAAAGGGTAGCGATGCTAAGAGACTCGACGCGTGATGTTTTAAGCTTATTAGCCACCGGACTGTCTTGTCTCCACTCGCAAATGCCGTGTGTAATGACCCTTAACGTGGGGCTAGGATAACAGATTGTATTGGATTCAGATTTGGTTAGAGTTCGAGTTTATTTGGTTTTCCGGTATTGCTACGAAATAAGAAAATTTAAGAAGATGGATGTACTCTTTCAAGCACAAATTTCTGACCGAATTTTGACAAACATTTGATAAGTTATTGTAATGGTGTTGCTCGCTACACCAAATTAAATAATAATATATAGTCCTTAGGTCGCATACTTGTTTCCACATGTGTTTGTCTTATCGCTACGCTGGCGCCAACGTTATGCAATTAGTAAACTCATAAATCCCAAGAGTTTGACAAATTTATAAGAGTTATGTGACAGGCATATAAGTAAAGAAATAGCCATGAAATGTGAGAAAATATTGGCACTGTAGTGTTCACACGCGGTGTAGTTGAGGATCATAAAAAAGGGATCAACGATAAGAAACGGACCTTGTCAGGTAGTAAGGATTCGAGAGGCGTTGCGTTGGTTGTGTTTGACTGGACGGTCGGGTCTTAGAAGGCGGAGCTAGTCGGGTCCCACGACAGCGTGACGTGGTAGTGGTGGTGTTTGACGGGACAGTGAGTCTTAGGACGCGGAAGAGGGCAGATCTCGGGAACGGACTCGCGTGGTAGTTCAGACAGTTGGTCTTATGGTGCGAGAGAGATCGGACCTGGCCTAGCGCGAAAGAGGTTCGGTGTTGGTCGATAATTAGTGCTTAGTGATATCGAAGAACAAGGCGAGCGGCTTCAAGAGAAGGTGATCAGCACAGGGCAAGGGGTAAGTTTGGCAGCGACGCAGCTAAAGTCCGGTGAGTGTCTGTTATTCACTTTACTGTAATTTATTGCATGAACTGTATAACATTAATAACTCTGTTGTGTATCTATGTCTATATCACACCATATATATATACCAGGCTGACTAAAATATAAAGTTCTCTATGAGATATTGTACATAGTTATATTATTAATAACCGCGTGTACCATTAGTAGTGATTCGTACCTTGTTGATGATGGATGTGAAGACGAGCGATGTATGATGGGAGTCTCCGTATTTGCGATCAGGTGGTAGAATGCAGGACTTTCACAATCGCTGTCTAAACCTGCGTACAGGCCAGTACATAGAAGCTGACAAGGTTTTAAAGAGTGAAAGAAGAGCCACCTGTCGGTCACGCGGTAACCGTAAGTCCCGGCGGCTAATCTAGCGGCGATTGTAACGAGATCTTCCCTGCAAACACTATGCGCGATGGCTTAATACGTTTTAATTGACTATGTTTGTATGGGCTTTAATGTTGTGACTTGCGGCAAGGAGGCGTTTTGTGACATCAGTTCTGAGACTTTTACTGTACGCTGAATACTATACACTGGATATCGCTGAAATACTCGGCGCCGATAATACTATATGACTAATATACCTGGATCATGTTCTCCGTCTCCCTGGAGCTGCCGTCTCTGAGATACGCTGCCTTGTACTCAAGTACCAATATGTGAAGCATGAATATATGGAGAGTGATTTTGTGATGACAAACCAATACTAATGTATCGCTGTCTTTAGTATTTTGATGTCCACTTTCATTCAATTATAAGCATTTACGTTTGGTAAATGCTGTCAGCAGAGGAATACACGCTGATTTTTAATTGGTTTTGGAGCGAAAGCCATCTTATTACTTATCGTTTACAGAACCTAACCAGCTAATAAAATTTGAAATCTAAGCTATAAAAATCGTAACAAAAATATTAAATTATTGGTACGAGAGTTCGTAGTTATGAAAGAAATCGCGCGCGCCGATGTGTTCGATCGTGCCACACACATACCTACACAGATAGATATTAAACACACGACACACACAGATAAACATTGCACTGTAGGTACAGGGCCCGCCCCCGGCGTACGCGCATAGCAACGCGGGGCGACAGGGGTACGGGCGGGGGTCGGTTGCAATTTGCCGCTCGTCAGTCGTCACTTCGACAGTCTCGCGAAATTAGGTCAACGGGACGCCCGTACGTCACGTTCGACCCCATCACTGTACCCGTGTTACGTCGCGCGCGCTTCGTAATGGATCGGCATTATGAATATTCCAATATTGAGTTCACGTCTATGGTGCGAGTGTATTACATGTCTGGTGAAAATATGGAAGAGGCGAGGCGCACGTATTCGTTACCAGACCACCTGGAATCGTTGCGCACGCGAGGTATTCACTCACCCTAAGTGCCATCACCAAACACAATCCTGGCTGTAGTGCAACGCCTCATAAACATCGGTCAGTTTAGCAGTGTATTCAGTGGAGTTTGAACAAGAAATTCGGCATCGTAATTAATTAGTGTTTTTCTAATTAGCTATCATTAACAAAAGACAATGTGTGAAAGGTGTAAATTGATTGTGATGTACGAGTACCTAGGCAGCAAATATCAAAGGTATTTGGTTTATTAATTATTGAATACCTACTGTGATTACATTGTTATAAATACCATAGAAATACGCAATTACTAAACTTTTCCATTGTTAAAATCTTTGTCTAGTTATTCAAAAGATAATTTAGGTACCTATGTCTAATAACGTAACGAATAATTCTTAGTTTATCGTTTTTCTTCTACTAGTTCATCATGATTTCGTAAACCCACAGCTTGTTTCGACGAAATTCTAAGTCCGAGTAATGTTCCAAGAAATATTTGAATAGGTATAGCTATTTAGTTACATACGTTTATTATTTTAATTATTTATTACTGCACTTCATGGTTGGCGTAGTGGTTTAAGCGATGTTTGACACAACACTTTGTGTGATTCATAAATTGTTGTTTCGACTGCTGTGTCCGTTATTGTTAGGTTTGTAATGTCCCTCGTGAGACAGGATTTAGCACTAGGATGCGGCAGGGGTTCTTAAAAAGAGAACAAAATAAGAAAACAAATGTGTTTAAAATTGTTGGCATCGTAATTACCTAAATCGTGTTTTCTAAGTAAATTACGTATCATTATCAGTCCGCACTACAACCTACAACCGCTGTAGGTAAACAACAGCTGACGGCTGCGCCCGGCTCGCGCGGCAAGGTCATGACACTCATGACCGCGCGGCGCTCGAACACTACCTACTCATAAACAACCGTGTTTTACTTCGTATTTCCAGCAGTTACTGACTTTTATAACTTTTTTGTTTTAGGTGCTAGGTGAATTTTGATTTTGAATATGAATAGAGGATTTTATTTCGGACATGAGGTTTCTTTTTCCTAAACCAATAAAAAATCAGCGTGTATAAAGTAAGGACGAATTCCATGGTCCTGCGCGGGGAGGTGCAAGGGAACCCTGGCCATAAAATTACTTGGCGGGGCTGGCATTTTAAACCCAGTTATTAAGAAAACTAAAATTTTAATCAGCCTGGGGTCTATAGGATTCCGTTACATTTGGTGCCGTGACCAGGATCTTCGTCATAAAATGTACTGATTCACTTCAGTACAACGAGGAAGAACTAAAGAGTTACTACACAAACACAACGTAGAAAAATACAAACACAACGTAGGAAAATATCGATCTAATTAAGCACAACTTGTTATTCGATAATCGATAGACGATCATGTTCATTTTAGCAAGACGAAATAATTTAAGTCACGGCAATTATCTCAATATTTAATAGTCCGAGGGGGGCGATATTGCACCTAAGTGCCACACTTTGACATGTGTTATTTATTTTTATGGCACTGTGGTTCCTCTTATAATATCGCTGTATCTTGAAAGTAAACATATAACTGACTACATATGTTGAAACGCTTTACATAAATGCTGCTCATGCGTGTCATTTATACTGTATGTCGAGTTCGAGTCTCGACAGTGGTTATATTATTGGGTACATAGAAATGCTTTCCATAAAGCGCGTCAATCATCTTAATATTTAATAATCGGAGGGGGGGCCCTCTCGCACGTGTTATTTATTTAAATAGCACTTTGGTTCCTCTTATAACATCGATGTATCTCGAAAATAAACATATAATTGAGTACATCGATTCAAACGCTTTACATAAAGCTCATGCGTATCAGTTATTGTATGTCAAGTTCGAGTCTTGACAGTGGTTATATTATTGGCTACAGAAAATGCTTTGCGTTTAAATATCTCGAGTTCTACTCTCGATAATAAGCATATTATTGGTTACAAGCACTTGCGTATCAGGTCTGCTGTTTGAGTCCGATTCGTGATGCAGACTAGCGATGGTTAGAACTCATTTTGGATAAGGAAAGAGAAGGATTTTATATTATATAGATTATATTTATAGGATACCTGGGGTAGGACATTAACATGTCTTGAGATTAATGTATAATGCACACCAGAATATTCCGTGGAACATCTAGATGTAGTTAAATCAGGTTAGACTCCTGAGCAATGTCTGTGACGATAACTATATTGTTGTGCAACGTCAACAAGCTAGTCGCCGTATTATTAATAGCGTGTTCGATAACTGTATATAATAAGAAGGAATTATTTAAGGATAAATAATGTATAATATTTTATTGGAGTTGCGGGACAGGAATTTATTACACTAACGTACTGAAATAGCAGGTTCGACTCCTGATGCTATGATATTTTGAAATGTTTTCAACAAACTCACTGAAATCGCGGGTTCGACTCCTGTTGCTATGATATTTTGAAATGTTTCAACAAACTTACTGAAATAGCGGGTTCGACTCCTGTTGCTACGATATTATAAAAATGTTTTCAACAAACTTACTGAAATAGCGGATTCGACTCCTGTTCCTACGATATTTTAAAATGTTTTCAACAAACTTACTGAAATAGCGGGTTCGACTCCTGTTGCTACGATATTATAAAAATGTTTTCAACAAACTTACTGAAATAGTGGGTTCGATTCCTGTTGCTACGATATTTGAAAATGGCGTCAACAAACGTATTAAATTACGAAATCTAGTAATAATATCTATCTTATACATACGCGTTCTATGGACAAGCATCTATTAGTTTATTACATTGGTTGAGTTGAGATTCTTACAGAATGCATAGGGGTTTTATTGATGAAGTGTACACGAGCTTTAATTGAGAAAAGGATTATTCTGAGGTCATATATCAGTAAATTTAGTTTCCTAACGTGTTAGCAAGTAGATTAGGGTAATATTAGCCCACTGCAGTATTTTGGTATACCTTATAAAAGCTCTAGGTTCGGTTCCTGAGCATTGGTGAAAGTCGGCGGATATTATACTCATGTACCTAATGATCGGCGTCGGCTTTATAGAAGTCGTACAATGTGATTTTAAATATTTTGGGTTCGATTCCCAAACATAAAAAGAATGCACACTATTGTTGAACACGAAACTATTTTGTTAATTGTTGTTATTTTAGCAGGAATTAATACTTCGCCGATAATGTGCGTCTAGAGATGGGTTTAGTGACCATTGTTTTAAAATGTTTTGTTTTAAAATTGTTGCCCAAACTAGAAAGGCAATGCAATAAGCCGACATCTGGCACATTTTGTTACCAAATCCTAGCGTGTGAAAAAAAAGGGATAAAACAAAAAAGGGAAACACATTTTAGATGTTTATTAGTTAAGAGAAAGAAGGCTAGAAAGGAACTATTGTTCTTTTGTATTATTGATGTGCTTTGTCCGGACGCGCCAACGCGCACGTGAAAAGGACAGGATGGGCTACTTTGTTAAGATATGATTGCACATGTGGCGCATTGTTTTGAGAAAAGTAATGGCTTTTGTAAGTAATTTGTGCCGTCTTTGGGGTGGGTTCGATTGCCGCCGTGCGTCATATGAAATAGATATTCTACACGTGTTAATTCTAAACATCAGTATTAAACCTAACTCTTACAGTTTAAGCCAACTCAGAATTGGGTTTAGCTGAGTATTTACAATACTTATTCATCTGTGTTACAATGTGATTGCCAGTGGCAATGATGTATGTATTTGTTATGCCTGGTATATTGTACACATACCTTTTAAGAGCGCTCAATGTACCAGGGTTCGAGCCCCGGGTTTGCTTAAAGTTTGACATTGAGTTCATATTTCTCATGAGATTCGAGAGGTGTGTAGTGTAAGCAGTATGCTAACAACGTCTTGATACATACTAGACTCATAGACATAGTTTAGCCCTATCGTGTAATATTCGAAAGCAGTTAACTTGATTCTGGAGTTCAAATAAAAATACTTAATATTTTGTTGCTATACTCGTGCAAAAAAAAAAAAACTTATTATGCATCCGTACCGAGAAATAATCGTTGGTGGTTCCCGTGTCACCATATGAGCATCTGTTTGTTGTATTTAGCACTTAAACACCAGTCTTATATCAGGTGACTTATCTTAGAAGTGTGATACTCGTGCGATTTAATTTAAAATTCCAGGACCCTATGTCACCTTTTACATCAACTACCGCACGTGTTGTTGCGTCCGTCGGCTGTGAGTACAAAGTAGCGGCGTTCCGGTAACGTGAAAGGCAGCTACAGTATTCGTCGAAGGACATATCTCACATTGGATCGTCTTACACAGAGCTAAGTTTTCATTATCTTTACTAACTATAAACGCGCACATCGACTAACTTCAGGCAAGTGGACTCCCTCTGATCCGAACTCTCAGATATACAATATTAAACGAAGGTTTAAGTTACATAGGGCCTTTATGTGTGTCATTCGTTATATAGAACTTTTCTTTATGGCATTATATATTTGTCAACTGCATCCAACTGCACGAGTAAAAATCGTAATTGTTATTTACGTTAACTAAAATCAGAGCCTTAATAGTGAAGCAGATATCATGTCGATACGCTTGATGATCCGAATGAAGAACTGATTGGAGCAGCCATCTCGCCAGACGTTGTGGGTACGATCCCCGCGCGTACAATTTCTAGCTAAATGGGAATAATTCATAGTGCGGGACCCAGTTGAGAATTGTTCAGATGTAGGGACTGTCGAAAAACGACTGCTGCACTATACTATCGTATGCAGCTATTTAGCTCATTATATAAAACTATTGGAACTACTTGTCTGCCAGTCCGGACAAAACTAGTGTCTTATACGAGTGTGTGCGAACTATTTCAGCCACTGCTACCTGCCGCTTTATACACCTACTACTGAACCCGATTTCGTCGTGCGAGAATGGCGAATCAGGTACCATGATCATTCCATGCTGCCCGTTTATCAAGAAGACATCTGGTATGTACACTTCCATTCTAAGCATGGATAGGATGTCTTATAGATTATACTACTATTTTGAGAATTTATTGCTAAAACGCCATCTGGCTTATTGGAATACATAGGTTACGGGCAACTGGTAATCTCGGTCTGGTGATGTGCGCTAGTTCTAATAAGAAGGTTAGGTTTGGTAGAAGAAGTAGTATACAGATAGATTAGAATTTTGATAATTTCTCATAGACATAGTTAAACGTTCATACTTGATTAGGCATAGTTGAAGCAACAATTGCTAAAGGATTCTTATAAGCATCAATGTTGTCATAATATGTAGATGGCTGAAGTATAGTAAGTTAGTTATTGTATCGTACGGAGCGACCTTAGCAAAGGTATGGTAGGGTTATTATTGACAATCAACTATGAGTTAGGATAAGTGGTATTGAAGCAGTGGTTATTTATTGGAAGTTGTATGATATTTGCCGGCAGTTAAATGGTGGAAAACAAGATGCAGTTTTAACTGGCGTACTCTACTACATATGCTATTGTATCTTTAGTGAAAGCTCATACGCTATGACTTAGTCAACGCGTCTGATTTTCCGAGGGGGGAATGTTATGGTGTTGCTCGCTACACCAAATTAAATAATAATATATAGTCCTTAGGTCGCATACTTGTTTCCACATGTGTTTGTCTTATCGCTACGCTGGCGCCAACGTTATGCAATTAGTAAACTCATAAATCCCAAGAGTTTGACAAATTTATAAGAGTTATGTGACAGGCATATAAGTAAAGAAATAGCCATGAAATGTGAGAAAATATTGGCACTGTAGTGTTCACACGCGGTGTAGTTGAGGATCATAAAAAAGGGATCAACGATAAGAAACGGACCTTGTCAGGTAGTAAGGATTCGAGAGGCGTTGCGTTGGTTGTGTTTGACTGGACGGTCGGGTCTTAGAAGGCGGAGCTAGTCGGGTCCCACGACAGCGTGACGTGGTAGTGGTGGTGTTTGACGGGACAGTGAGTCTTAGGACGCGGAAGAGGGCAGATCTCGGGAACGGACTCGCGTGGTAGTTCAGACAGTTGGTCTTATGGTGCGAGAGAGATCGGACCTGGCCTAGCGCGAAAGAGGTTCGGTGTTGGTCGATAATTAGTGCTTAGTGATATCGAAGAACAAGGCGAGCGGCTTCAAGAGAAGGTGATCAGCACAGGGCAAGGGGTAAGTTTGGCAGCGACGCAGCTAAAGTCCGGTGAGTGTCTGTTATTCACTTTACTGTAATTTATTGCATGAACTGTATAACATTAATAACTCTGTTGTGTATCTATGTCTATATCACACCATATATATATACCAGGCTGACTAAAATATAAAGTTCTCTATGAGATATTGTACATAGTTATATTATTAAAAACCGCGTGTACCATTAGTAGTGATTCGTACCTTGTTGATGATGGATGTGAAGACGAGCGATGTATGATGGGAGTCTCCGTATTTGCGATCAGGTGGTAGAATGCAGGACTTTCACAATCGCTGTCTAAACCTGCGTACAGGCTAGTACATAGAAGCTGACAAGGTTTTAAAGAGTGAAAGAAGAGCCACCTGTCGGTCACGCGGTAACCGTAAGTCCCGGCGGCTAATCTAGCGGCGATTGTAACGAGATCTTCCCTGCAAACACTATGCGCGATGGCTTAATACGTTTTAATTGACTATGTTTGTATGGGCTTTAATGTTGTGACTTGCGGCAAGGAGGCGTTTTGTGACATCAGTTCTGAGACTTTTACTGTACGCTGAATACTATACACTGGATATCGCTGAAATACTCGGCGCCGATAATACTATATGACTAATATACCTGGATCATGTTCTCCGTCTCCCTGGAGCTGCCGTCTCTGAGATACGCTGCCTTGTACTCAAGTACCAATATATGAAGCATGAATATATGGAGAGTGATTTTGTGATGACAAACCAATACTAATGTATCGCTGTCTTTAGTATTTTGATGTCCACTTTCATTCAATTATAAGCATTTACGTTTGGTAAATGCTGTCAGCAGAGGAATATAAAGTAAGGACGAATTCCATGGTCCTGCGCGGGGAGGTGCGCGGGAACCCTGGCCACAAAATTACTTGGCGGGGCTGGCATTTTAAACCCAGTTATTAAGAAAACTAAAATTTTAATCAGCCTGGGGTCTATAGGATTTCGTTACATTATACATCACATGGGATTAGATCTTTTATGCCAATAACTGATGCGGGTGAAGTCTCGAGCAAAATGTAGTCTTTCACAAAATATTTATATTATATTACATTTGTAGTATAAGGAATCTACATATCTCTGCATGTGAGGGGTTTAAAAACGCCTTTTACCATGACAAGAACTTAGATATTTTCTGAGGAGCAACATGCTTCTGCGTGCAAGCTTTACACTGCGTTTTTCGTGGAGCTGTTTATTTATCCAGCTTGGAAGACTCGCATGAAAGCAAGGAGAACTCTTAGACATGCAGCTTAACACACGATGTTTTCCTTCACCTTATAGCAAGCCATAATTTACCATTTGATACGCATAATTATTATATCAATTGTACGTACTGAGGATTTTAATCCGAAACCCTCTGCAAAGCAGTCCGTCGGTCTCTCCACTAGGCTATCGCTGACCGATAGCGATAACACCCCCGCTGTTCTAGAGCCCCCACACTAACATCCCGATCCGGTTACATTCATTTACTGAATTGAGCAGCAGTGACCAAGTTTAACGGTTATGTGCCGTATCTGACCCCACTGTCATGGTAATGAGCTTAACTTTTTATGGACGTCCTATCACGTAGGTAAATCTTACTACAGATCAGTGTGAATGTGAATACAACGGCGTTTTAGTTAATTCTTGAGTTGTGTAGTGTATTGGTTCCTGTGGTTTCTTCGGCTATGGGCACTGCTGCGCTTGTCGTAGGTTCGATTCCCATACATGTTATGACAACATTTTTTCTAAAGATAGGTCAGTTGTTTAAATGTTTTACAAGTCGCCTACGACACGAGCTTTATACCTAATGCGATAGTTATCTATAATTATAATAATCGTGAAGCGTTTCACAGAATACATTCAACTATTAGTTTCAAATGTGTAGTATCAAAAGTCTCGTAAGACTGACGTACGGACGGACAAACAGATAAACATGGCGAATTTATAACGGTGCCGTATTTTAGTCATTAGGCTACGGCACCCTAAAAACTGCGATGTGGATTTTGCTAACGGAAGACGAGGCTATCATAATCTTGTTTATTAATTTCATGGTTCTTGTTTCGTATATTTTTTTGAAAATCTTAAAGAAGATCAAAATGAACCAGTAACCAGAAAATATGAGGTCGGATATAACAACTAAGCCCAATATTTAATGGTTATTTTTTCAAAACCGGAGAACACTTAATTTGCTTTTTCCATTAAAACAGATATGAAGCATAATTGTTTGGGAGAATTATAGCGAACTCTAACCATTCTTAAGAATTATTTCTGTTCTGCCGGTAAATATACTGGTGCGATATTGTCGACGATAAATTGTTTTTTATTTTTTATTTTATAGGATGCAAACGAGCACGAGAATCACTTGATGGTAAGCGATCCGCGACCGTCGCCCATAGCCCTGCTAGAGGAGTCACAAGTGCGCTTTCCGTCTCTTCCCAAAGACATAATTTGCTTGGTGTACTTACCTTAGCCACCTCTTAAGTTATCCACCGAATAATGGGGTAGCGACACATTGCATTCTAAATCTGCCTTATATTATTTATCTCAGTTTAATCTTACAACACCTACGGAATTAAATCTTTACTGACACTGTATCCGTCATCGTCACGCCTTTTATCCCCAAAGGGGTAGGCAGAGGTGTATTTCTACACCCACTTTTCGCCAGATATACTTTAGTCCCACGTAATAAGGGGCGAGCCTATTGCCGTACCGGGCACATTTCCAGACTCCGTGCTGCTACTGAGAATTTCGTGACAGAAAAACCCAATAACACTGCCCGACCCAGGAATCGAACCCAGGACCTCCCGATCCCACGCACACATTTATGCCGCGAGACCAACGAGGCAGTCGTATAGGGTTTGATGTCGAGTTTTCCGTCTCTACGCAAAGATGGTATTTGCATCGTATTATCCCTTAGTCGCCTCTTACGACACCCATGGGAAAATAGGGGGTGGTGACACTTGTATTCTATGCCGTCAACCACACGCCAAAAAATACTGTATCCGTCACAAAAAATACAACAGGTCATTACCTATTTCAATTTCACACATATCTATCTAAAGTATATCTTCTTTACTCGCTTACTATACAAACAATTCAAAAGAGATACAGTATAACAAACGAGCTTCGGCAAACCCACCATTTCAATGTGTGGATTTCGAGAGTTCTCTAATTTATCCGCGCGGGTACATAAGTTTATACCGACGCAATTATTTCAAATATTAGCACAATTATTCTAAGGCTGTGGCTAAGGCTTTGTGTCATTCATCATCATCAGCCCTTTATACTGTCTCTCTGCTGGGCACGGGCCTCTTCTCACTATGAGAAGGGTAAGGCCATAGTCCACCACGCTGGCCAAGAGCGGGTTGGCAGACTTCACATGTCTTTCGAGAACATTATGGAGAACTCTCAGACATGCAGGTTTCCTCACGATGTTTTCCTTCACCGACAAGCAAGCGATAATTAACAATTTAATACGCACTTAACTTCGAAAAGTCATTGGTGCTGTAATGGTGTTGCTCGCTACACCAAATTAAATAATAATATATAGTCCTTAGGTCGCATACTTGTTTCCACATGTGTTTGTCTTATCGCTACGCTGGCGCCAACGTTATGCAATTAGGAAACTCATAAATCCCAAGAGTTTGACAAATTTATAAGAGTTATGTGACAGGCATATAAGTAAAGAAATAGCCATGAAATATGAGAAAATATTGGCACTGTAGTGTTCACATGCTGTATAGTTGAGGATCATAAAAAAGGGGATCAACGATAAAAAACGAACCCTTGTCAGGTGTAAGAGGTCAGGGGCGTTGCCTTGGGGGTGTTTGACTGGACAGTCGATCTTAGGAGGCAGGGCCAGTCGGGTCCCAGGACAGCGTGACGTGGTAGTGGGGGTGTTGGATGTGACAGTCAATGTTGGGACGCGGAACCGGGCGGATCTCGGACAGTCAGTCTTAGGACGCGGAAGAGGGCAGTTCACGGGAACGCTCTAGCGTGGTGTTTGAGACAGTTGGTCTTATGGCGCGAGAGAGATCGGACCTGGCCTAGCGCGGAAGAGGTTCGGTGTTGGTCGATAATTAGTGCTTAGTGATATCAAAGAACAAGGCGAGCGGCTTGAAGAGAAGGTGATCAGCACACGGCAAGGGGTAAGTTTGGCAGTGACGCAGCTAATAGTCCGGTGAGTGTCTGTTATTCACTTTACGAACGAAGAGCCACCTGTCGGTCACGCGGTAGCAGTAAGACCTAATGCGGCTAACCTAGCGGCGATTGTAACGAGAGCTTCCCCGCAAACTATGCGCGATGGCTTAATACGTTTTAATTGACTATGTTTGTATGGGCTTCAATGTTGTGACTTGCGGCAAGGAGGCGTTTTGTGACATCAGTTCTGAGACTGTTACTGTACGTTCAATACTATACACTGGATATCGCTGAAATACTCGGCGCCGATAATACTATATGACTAATATACCTGGATCATGTTCTCCGTCTCCCTGGAGCTGCCGTCTCTGAGATACGCTGCCTTGTACTCAGGTACCAATATGTGAAGCATGAATATATGGAGAGTGATTTTGTGATGACAAACCAATACTAATGTATCGCTGTCTTTAGTATTTTGATGACCACTCTCATTCAATTATAAGCGTTTACGTTTGGTAAATGCTGTCAGTAGAGGAATATAGAGGAAGGGACGAATTCCATAGTTCCTGCGCGGGCGTAGGGGCGCGGGAACCCTGGCAACAAATTGCTTGGCTGGCATCTAAACCCAGTTATTAAGAAAACTAAAATTTTAATCAGCCTGGGGTCCATAGGATTCCGTTACATTTGGTGCCGTGACCAGGATCCTCGTCATAAAATGTACTGATTCACTTCAGTACAACGAGGAAGAACTAAAGAGTTACTACACAAACACAACGTAGAAAAATACAAACACAACGTAGGAAAATATCGATCTAATTAAGCACAAGTTGTTATTCAATAATCGATAGACGATCATGTTCATTTTAGAAAGACGAAATAATATTTAAGTCACGGCAATTATCTCAATATTTAATAGTCCGAGGGGGGCGATATTGCGCCTAAGTGCCACACTTTTGCATGTGTTAATTATTCTTATGGCACTGTGGTTCCTCTCATAATATCGCTGTATCTTGAAAGTAAACATATAACTGACTACATACATATGTTGAAACGCTTTACATAAATGCTGCTCATGCGTGTCATTTATACTGTATGTCGAGTTCGAGTCTCGACAGGGGTTATATTATTGGGTACATAGAAAAGCTTTTCATAAAGCGCGGCAATCATCTTTTATTTAATAATCGGAGGAGGGCTCTCTCGCACGTGTTATTTATTTTAATAGCACTTTGGTCCGTCTCTTAACATCGCTGCATTTCGAAAGTAATCATATAATTGGCTACATAGATCCACCTCTTTACATAAAGCTCATGCGTGTCATTTATACTGGATGTCGAGTTCGAGTCTCGACAGTGGTTATATTATTGGCTACAGAAAATGCTTTACATTTTAATATCTCGAGTTCGACTCTCGATAATAAGCATATTATGGGTTACAAGCACTTGCGTATCAGGTTCGCTGTTTGAGTCCGATACGCGATGCGGACTAGCGATGGTTAGAACTAATTTTAGATAAGGAAAGAGAAGGATTTTATATTATAAAGATTATTTTTATAGAAAATCTGGTGTAGAACATTAACATGTCTTGAGATTAATGTATAATGCACACCAGAATATTCCGTGGAACATCTAGATGTAGTTAAATCAGGTTAGACTCCTGAGCAATGTCTGTGACTATAACTATATTGTTGTGCAACGTCAACAAACTAGACGCCGTATTATTAATAGCGTGTTCGATAACTGTATATAATAAGAGGGAATTATTTAAGGATAAATAATGAATAATATTTTGTTGGAGTTGCGGGACAGGAATTTATTACACTAACGTACTGAAATAGCAGGTTCGACTCCTGTTGCTATGATATTTTGAAATGTTTTCAACAAACTTACTGAGATAGCGGGTTCGATACCTGTTGCTACGATGTTTTAAAAATGTTTTCCACAAACTTACTGAAATAGCGGGTTCGATTCCTGTTGTTACGATATATTAACATGGTTTCTACAAGCTTACTGAGATAGCGGGTTCAATTCCTGTTGCTACGATGTTTTAAAATGTTTTCAACAAACTTACTGAGATAGCGGGTTCGATTCCTGTTGCTCCGATGTTTTAAAAATGTTTTCCACAAACTTACTGAAATAGCGGGTTCGATTCCTGTTGTTACGATATATTAACATGGTTTCTACAAGCTTACTGAGATAGCGGGTTCAATTCCTGTTGCTACGATGTTTTAAAATGTTTTCAACAAACTTACTGAGATAGCGGGTTCGACTCCTGTTGCTACGATATTATAAAAATGTTTTCAACAAACTTACTGAGATGGCGGGTTCGATTCCTGTTGTTACGATATATTAACATGGTTTCTACAAGCTTACTGAGATAGCGGGTTCAATTCCTGTTGCTACGATGTTTTAAAATGTTTTCAACAAACTTACTGAGATAGCGGGTTCGATTCCTGTTGCTACGATGTTTTAAAATATTTTCAACAAACTTACTGAGATAGCGGGTTCGATTCCTGTTGTTACAATATATTAAAATGGTTTCTAAAAACTTACTGAAATAGCGGGTTCAATTCCTGTTGCTACGATATTTCAAAATGGTGTCAACAAACGTATTAAATTACGAAATCTAGTAATAATTTCTATCTTATGCATACGCGTTCTTTGGACAAGCATCTATTAGTTTATTACATTGGTTGAGTTGAGATTCTTACAGAATGCATAGGGGTTTTAATGATGAAGTGTACACGAGCTATAATTGAGAAAAGGATTATTCTTAGATCATATATCAGTAAATTTAGTTTCCTAACGTGTTAGCAAGTAGATTAGGGTAATATTAGCCCACTGCAGCATTTTGGTATACTTTATAAAAGCTCTAGGTTCGATTCCTGAGCATTGGTGAAAGACGGCGGATATTATACTCATGTACCTAATGATCGGCGTCGGCTTTATAGAAGTCGCACAATGTGATTTTAAATTTTTTGGGTTCGATTCCCAAACATAAAAAGAATGCACACTATTGTTGAACACGAAACTATTTTGTTAATTGTTGTTATTATCGTCTGGAGCTGGGTTTAGTGACCATTATTTTAAAATGTTTTGTTTTAAAATTGTTTCCCAAACTAGAAAGGCAATGCAATAAGCCGACATCTGGCACGTTTTGTTTCCAAATGCCAGCGTGTGAAAAAATAAGGAATAAAACAAAAAAGGGAAACACATTTTAGATGTTTATTAGTTAAAAGAAAGAAGGCTAGAAAGGAACTATTGTTCTTTTGTATTATTGATGTGCTTTGTCCGAACGCGCCAACGCGCACGTGAAAAGGACAGGATGGGCTACTTTGTTAAGATATGATTGCGCATGTGGCGCATTGTTTTAAGGAACTGAATGGCTTTAGAAAGTCATTTACGCCGTTTTTTAGGATGGGTTCGATTCCCATCGTGAAAGGAGCCATAGTTCTTTTGTATTATTGATGTGCTTTGTCCAAGGGCCAAGATCGGCTACTTTGTTAAGATATGACTGCACATGTGCTGCATTGTTTTGAAAAACTGAATGGCTTTTGTAAGTCATTTCTGCCGTCTTTGGTATGGGTTCGATTCCCGCCGTGCGTCATATGAAATAGATATTCTACACGTGTTAATTCTAAGCATCAGTATTTTACCTAACAGTTACAGTTTAGGCTATCTCAGATTTTAGTTTAGCTGAGTATTTACAATACTTATTCGTCTGCGTTACAATGTGATAGCCAGTGGCAATGATGTATGCATATGTTATGCCTGGTATATTGTACACATACCTTTTAAGAGCGCTCAATGTACCCGGGTTCGAGCCCCAGGTTTGCTTATAGCTTGACATTGATTTCATATTTCTCATGAGATTCGAGAGGTGTGTAAGCAGTATGCTAACAACGTCTTGATACATACTAGACTCATAGACATAGTTTAGGCCTATCGTGTAATATTCGTAAACAGCTAACTTGATTCTGGAGTTCAAATAAAAATAATATTTTGTTGCTAGACTCATGCAATCTAACTTATTTTGCATCTCTACTAAGAAATATTCATTGGTGATCCGCATAACATCATCTTATCATCTGTTAGTTTGTATCCGGTTAGTGTTATATTAAACGACTAATCTTGGAATTTTGATACTCGTGCCATTGTATTTAAAATTCCAGGATCCTACCTCATCTACCGCACGTGGAGCAGTGATTACAAAGGAGCGGCTTTCCAGTAAAGTGCAAGGCAGCTGCAGTATGCGTCGAATGACATATCTCACATCGGATCATCTTACACAGAGCTAAGTTCTTTTATCTTCACTAACTATAAACGCGAACATCGAGTACCTTCAAACAAGTCCCTCTGATCCGAACTCTTAGATATACAATATTAAACGAAGGTTTAAGTTACATAGGGCCTTATGTGTGTCGTTTATTATATAGAACTTTTCTTTATGACATAATATATTTGACAACTGCGTCCAACTACACGAGTAATAATAGTGATTGTTATTTATGTTAACTAAAATCAGAGCCTTAATAATGAGGTAGACATAGTGCCGATACACTTGATGATGTGAATGGAGAACTGATTGGCGGCCATCTCGCCCAACATTGTGGGTTCGATCCCCGCGCGTACAATTTCTAGCTAAATGGGAATAATTCCTAGTGTGGGACCGAGTTAAGAATTGTTTAGTTGTAGGGACTGTCGGGCTATCAACTGGGGAAAACGACTGCTGCACTATACTATTGTTTACGACTATTTAGCTCATTATATAAAACTATTGCAACTACTTGTCTGTCACTTTTGATAAAACTAGTCTCTTATACGAGTGTGTGCGAACTATTCCAGCCACTGCTACCTGACGCTATGTACACCCGCTACTGAACCCGATTTCGACGAGTGACAATGGCGAATCAGGTACCCTGATCATACCACGCTGCCCGTTTGTCAAGAAGACATCTGGTATGTACACCTCCATTCTAAGCATGGATAGGATGTCTTATAGATTGTACTACTATTTTGAGAATTTAATGCTAAAACGCCATCTGGCTTATTGGAATACATAGGTTACGGGCCACTGGTGATCTCGGTTATGTGCACTGGTTCCAATAAGAAGTTTAGGTCTGAGGAGAAGTTAAGTAGTATACAGATGGATAAGAGTTTTGATAATTCCTCATAGGCATAGTAAAACGTTCATATTTGATTAGGCACAGTTGAGGCAACAATTGCTATAGGATACTTATAAGCAACAATGTTGTCATAATATGGAGATGGCTGAAGTATAGTTAGTTAGTTATTGTATCGTACGCAGTGACCTTAGCAAAGGTATGGTAGGGTTATTATTATCAATCAACTATAAGTTAGGATAAGTGGTATAAAGCAATGGATACTTATTGGAAGTTGTATGATGTTTGCCGGCAGTTAAATGGTGGAAAATAAGATGCAGTTTTAACTGGCGTACTCTACTACATATGCTATTGTATCTTTAGTGAAAGCTCATACGCTATGACTTAGTCTACGCGTTTGATTTTCAGAGGGGGGAATGTAATGGTGTTGCTCGCTACACCAAATTAAATAATAATATATAGTCCTTAGGTCGCATACTTGTTTCCACATGTGTTTGTCTTATCGCTACGCTGGCGCCAACGTTATGCAATTAGGAAACTCATAAATCCCAAGAGTTTGACAAATTTATAAGAGTTATGTGACAGGCATATAAGTAAAGAAATAGCCATGAAATATGAGAAAATATTGGCACTGTAGTGTTCACATGCTGTATAGTTGAGGATCATAAAAAAGGGGATCAACGATAAAAAACGAACCCTTGTCAGGTGTAAGAGGTCAGGGGCGTTGCCTTGGGGGTGTTTGACTGGACAGTCGATCTTAGGAGGCAGGGCCAGTCGGGTCCCAGGACAGCGTGACGTGGTAGTGGGGGTGTTGGATGTGACAGTCAATGTTGGGACGCGGAACCGGGCGGATCTCGGACAGTCAGTCTTAGGACGCGGAAGAGGGCAGTTCACGGGAACGCTCTAGCGTGGTGTTTGAGACAGTTGGTCTTATGGCGCGAGAGAGATCGGACCTGGCCTAGCGCGGAAGAGGTTCGGTGTTGGTCGATAATTAGTGCTTAGTGATATCAAAGAACAAGGCGAGCGGCTTGAAGAGAAGGTGATCAGCACACGGCAAGGGGTAAGTTTGGCAGTGACGCAGCTAATAGTCCGGTGAGTGTCTGTTATTCACTTTACTGTAATTTATTGCATGAACTGTATAACATTAATAACTCTGTTGTGTATCTATGTCTATATCACACCATATATATATATACCAGGCTGACTAAAATATAAAGTTCTCTATGAGATATTGTACCTAGTTATATTATCAATAACCGCGTGAACCATTAGTAGTGGTTCGTACCTTGTTGATGATGGATGTAAAGACGAGCGATGTATGGTGGGAGTCTCCGTATTTGCGATCAGGTGGTAGAATGCAGGACTTTCACAATCGCTGTCTAAACCTGCGTACAGGCCAGTACATAGCAGCTGACAAGGTTTTAAAGAGCGAAAGAAGAGCCACCTGTCGGTCACGCGGTAGCAGTAAGACCTAATGCGGCTAACCTAGCGGCGATTGTAACGAGAGCTTCCCCGCAAACTATGCGCGATGGCTTAATACGTTTTAATTGACTATGTTTGTATGGGCTTCAATGTTGTGACTTGCGGCAAGGAGGCGTTTTGTGACATCAGTTCTGAGACTGTTACTGTACGTTCAATACTATACACTGGATATCGCTGAAATACTCGGCGCCGATAATACTATATGACTAATATACCTGGATCATGTTCTCCGTCTCCCTGGAGCTGCCGTCTCTGAGATACGCTGCCTTGTACTCAGGTACCAATATGTGAAGCATGAATATATGGAGAGTGATTTTGTGATGACAAACCAATACTAATGTATCGCTGTCTTTAGTATTTTGATGACCACTCTCATTCAATTATAAGCGTTTACGTTTGGTAAATGCTGTCAGTAGATGAATATAGAGGAAGGGACGAATTCCATAGTTCCTGCGCGGGCGTAGGGGCGCGGGAACCCTGGCAACAAATTGCTTGGCTGGCATCTAAACCCAGTTATTAAGAAAACTAAAATTTTAATCAGCCTGGGGTCCATAGGATTCCGTTACAGTGCGTGCCGTGGATTCAAACCCGAGACCCTCTGCGTAGCAGTCTATCGGTCTCTCCACTCGGCTATCGCTGCTTAATTTTGTGTCATTGAAAATTGTAAATTAAGGAAATATAGAATTTGGGAATTGCTGTGTATGATATTCTGTAATTGAATCTTGTTAAGTAGATAAAGGTATGGTCACGTACTTATTATATTGAATATCATTAGGCTGATTTTCGTGTTTTGATAGACACCGACACTATATTTGACAAAAATGCGATTTGATTTTGAATTGACTTTCAATCGGTATTCTGTATACGTAATGCCATTAATTAAAGCCTTATTTGATAAACAGAAATCATCGTTGACATACACATAGTTAAATACTATGTTCTATCTATACGATTTTTTTAATTGACGAGAATACTTTTTTTGACACCAAGTCTAAATCGATGCCTACTGCACTTTGAACAAATATAATCACGAGATAATCACTTCTGACGATAAGATGATATTCGAACATGGAAAAGATTTTTATAGATAGCGACTCAAACTGAAATCGACTGCCGATAATAACGAGACCTTTTTATCATAATATCCATCTGATTCCATGTCCCTCATTATAATAATACATCTCAATAAAATAATTATCAAAAAATGAAGTCACTGTCACCTGCCATCCGTCTACGAAAAAGACTTTTGTACGGTTTTAACCCATAGATCGTGTAATTCCTGATGAAGGATCAGGTGTATAATTTTATTCACATGGGCGAAATCTGGCACCTGAGACATGAAAACCCTCTATCCCCTTTCATATTTCGAAAGTTTAATTTATAATCCTGGCATAGTATTGGCGTGCTGTGAAGAGGACTATGAAATACCATCACAAGCAAACAGTTCGTGACCATGGCCAGCGCGGCCTGCCTGCTGTCTATAACAAACACGTATGCATCCTGAAGCGACTAGCTGCAAGGAGATCATATATAAACAGCTGTCAAACACCTGGACGGGGTACTTCAAGTCGCATACGATGCGACCCGGTCAATTGAGTAGCCTACTTGTACCCAAATCCTCTGGAACTTTTGTATCACCATCGAACCACGCTCGCTTTAACAATCAATTTTAGACGTAGTTCATTAAATTAAGTCAATGTAACGTAATATGGCGTTCCGTTTGACTCCCGTTAAGGATTAGCGAAATTTCAATGTTCTTTTTGACACTTGTTCGTTGGCTTATCTCCATTTTTATTTTAATACTATAATTATGCAATGAGAAAAGCTTTCACACTTTAAATTTTCATGAATAACTATTACTAGTCTTAAAATTATCACTGAATAAAATATATCTCAGTTGTTCTATGGAGGTAAATTTAAGACTCTGTGTATACTGAAATATTGTTTAACATCTTTAGACAATTCAATATACATATCCAGTAGACAATATTTTACTAACCACAGTCACATTCGTATGAGATGATCAATAGATCATATTATAATGGTGTCTACATCCAAAGGATAGGTAGATATGACAACAATATTAAACACCTACCAATAATATATATTATGACAATTTTGTGGGTAATGAGGTAGCGATAAATTCATCATTATTAATATCTACATATTGGTTACACTGAGAAAATAGGTACCTATGTTACTGCGATGAAGTGAAATAATTGAAATTAATACTCAGTCTGGTATGAAAATTGAATCTACTCATGTACAAAGGGAGATTTTAATTAAAGGCGAAATTATTAGTTACGTCTACATACCGGCACGGTCCTTAAAAGTTATGATTAAATTGCATGATGGATTTGCAATTATACGAATATTATATTGTCATTGTTTTACTATACGACAAGGTTAGACCACAACTTTAAAGATGTAAGATGATGTGAGCTATAGAAACGTTCTATGAAAGGTAAAATTTTGATCTTCGGACTAAAAACGAGACAGCCTGAATATGAGCCCAACATTTATTCTTCCGTTGGACTCACTAAAAAGGCTATTGTTTTTATATAAACACACAATGCAGACATTTGACTAACTGATAACTGACTGCAAGGATGGCGTAGTGGTTTAAGCGGTTGCCTCGCCGCTCGACACTGTGCCGAGTTTTGAGGGTTCTATTCCCACCCGCAACAACACTTGTTGTTTCGAGTCTGGGTGTTCATTTGTGTTGCAGAGATTGACTCGCATCTTAGCAGATAGGATTCCATGTGTAGTAAAACTAAATTTTACAGATTTTATTGCCTCAAAATGACAAAGAACTAAGTTATATTCAGATTTGCTAGAAGCATTGACTTGTAAAGAAAAATAAGTTTTTCGTAACAAAATTACCAGCAATCTATATTCACAGACCGATAGCCGATGGAGCTCTGGTGTGCAGAAAGTCACAGTATCTTCTCGCCGGATGAATGAAGTAGAACTATATTTCTATGTACGGCAAAGCTTCGCCTTACAGTATAGTTATAAGATCATAGGACACTAGGACAAGCATTATTAAAATTTGCAATATAAATTGCTGCATGAAATATTGCCAGCCAACAAACTGGATACCTAGTCATTTTGCAATCTAAACATTATCTTCGAACTATAGCCTGCCAACGGTGGCGAGGCGAGTGAATTGCAATTAAAATTCAGCTCGCTGCCTGCCATTATCACCGATTGTTATGTGCATAATACGGCCATATTAATTTCACGATACCACAGTTATTTATTCATTGGACGTCCTGTGAGCGTATCGTATTTGCCGTGTCAGGTTAAAAGTTTCATTTGGTGTTACTGCTTGTCTTACTGTAACTATGATAGATCTAGTTTTATAATACGGTATGGTAAGTGGTCCATTTTTAAGTGCTTGGACTTTCTGTAAGTGAAAGTAATAATGGTAGCCGTTCATAATATCGTCAGTCACTACATCGATGGTCGCTGTATCGAAAACGTTCCATCGACGGGCTAATGTATCGACAGTACCCCAAGTCGATGATACGCTACATCGACAGTACCTCAAATCGTTGGTACACTTCATCGTTAGTACAGTAAAACGACGGAATGCACCAAATCGATAGTACGCTGCATCGACTACCCGAACCAGTAACTTTTAAGATTTACGAGCATGAGTTGGTAAATGGTCATGTGAATTATGAAATGCCTACTTTAATTAAATGGTTTTTGAAATTTGATTTGGCACCAACTTCAAGCCTATTAGTAAAAAGCATATATAAATAATCATCATCATCATCAGCCTTTAACAGTCCACTGCTGGACTAGGCCTCTCCTTTGAAAGGAGGAATTGGCCTACTATACCACGCTGGCCAAGCGGGTTGGTATAGGGCTTGTATCAAGTTTTCCTTCTCTTACAGTGCTGTTCTCTGCATAATATGCTCCCTCTGTCGGCTCTTACGACACCCATGGGATGATATGGGGTGGTGACATTCCGTATTCTTAATCCGTCACCACGCGGACAGATATAAATAATAGGTAGTATTTAATTAATATTAAAGGCAGCGATAGCCTAGTGGAGATACCAACAGACTGCCATGCAGAGGGTATCGGGTTCGAATCCACGGCGCGCACCAATGACTTTTCGGAGTTATGTGCGTATTGAATTGTTAATTATCGCTTGTCCCGTGCCTCGGAGAGCACTCGTTAAACCTCGTTAAACCGTCGGTCCCGGTTATCATGAAGATCTTTGACAATCGTTACAGGGCGTCAGGATCTTGTAATAAACTGACACTAGTCTAAACCATGGAATATCGCTATCCCTTCGGGTTACGGAGGTCTGACAGGCAGTCGCTCCGTGGAAAAGCTAATATTCAGCCAAATCCGGTTAGACTAGTAAGCGGACCCCAGATTGAAACTGGGATAACGCTAAGAGGATGACGATTTAATTAATATTAAATCTTTATTATTTTTTACTTTTTCGTTTTTGAAGTCGGTTGTGTTTAACGTAGTTATTTTTTTAATACTCTTTAGTGTAGTGTAGTATTGAAGTTGACAAATTAAATTTTTATTTTCTCCTATTAATCCAACCCAAAACACCTAGGGGCTGTGTATGTAGATGACGTTGTGCTATGTTCGATTAATGTTGCTTTTTTTATAAACTCTCACCTATACGAGGGTCAAACTGAAAGTTCTTAGAACTGGCCACTTATAAACAATATAATAAAAAAAAAATTCTAAAATTTGAAAAAGAACTCTTTGCCAATATTACTGAGTATATATTTCATTCATGTGTCATTTGTTTTACGATTTGGCGGCAAATTGAAAATTGTCTGTGTCACGTCAACATGAATTTAACACGAGAAAATTTTCGTGCAATGATTTTTTATGACTTTCGATGTCATTTAAGTCAACAAGAAAGTTATGATAGACTACGATTGGCCTTTCACAACTGGTTTAATGAGTTTAAACGTGGTCGCACTAATCTCACTGATGATGTACGTGAGGGACGGCCTTCTACGGCGACGACTGAAAATAACATCTGTGTTGTGCGGCGTATGATAGAGACTGACAAAAGAGTGACCTATCAGCAGATTCGGACAAGCTTAGGCATCGGTATGAGTCAAGTGCACAAAATCCTCCACGAACATTTAGCGGTCAGGAAGCTTTGCGCCCGGTGGATACCTCATAATTTGACTAAGGCTCAAAAACTCCATCGTGTGGATTGGTGCCGTAAAATGATTGAAAGATTTAACGGAGGTGACTCAAATGCTGTGTTCGACATACTAACAGGTGACGAAAGCTGGATTTACTGTTATGATCCTGAAACCAAAAGACAATCTGCTCAGTGGGTGTTTCCTTTCGAGGAGTTGCCAACTAAAGTGAAGAGAGATCGAAGTGCGGGAAAAAAAATGGTGGCCTCGTTCTTTGGAAGGATAGGTCATTTCGCAACAATTGTGTTAGAGGATCAAAAAACAGTTTCTGCAGAATGGTACACTACCAATTGTTTGCCACTTGTCTTGGAAAAAGTTCGAGAGAAACGACCTCGCAGTAGGATCCACCTTCACCACGACAACGCCTCGTCGCACACCGCCAAGCGAACGATCGACTATTTGGCGACATCAAACGTTGAATTACTGGGTCACCCGCCGTATAGCCCCGACCTCGCGCCTTGTGATTTTTATTTATTTCCAAAAATTAAAGAAAAACTTAAAGGAAAGCGGTTTATGAATGCTGAAGAAGCGGTGGCTGCGTATCGCGATGCCATTGAAGAGACCCCTAAGGACGAGTGGGCAAAGTGCTTTTCCCAGTGGTTCCATCGCATGCAGCGGTGTATTGACGTCAATGGACAATATTTTGAAAAGATATAATAAAACTAATAACTGGCTAATGTAATCAGTTTTTGATTTTCTAAGAACTTTCAGTTTGACCCTCGTATCCCCGAAGGGGTAAGCAGGGGTGTAACATTACACCCACATTACAGCATGAATTTTTAGGTCCCGCGTAATAGGGGGCGAACCTATAGCCGTTACCGGGCAAATCACCGGACTCCGTGCTGCTACTGAGAATATGGAAAAACCCAGTAACTATAGTCCGTGCCACGAGAACATAGACTTTTTGTAAACAAAGAATTTCTACTAAATGACTTAGCGATAATTCTGTCAAAAACAAATAATGTCAAATCCAATGATCGCAACGGTACATAAATACGTGTCATTGAAAACTAATATGTCAATGGATCCGGTTTTTATCGATATTATGCGCTGTCAACAGGATCTTTTAATGTTTTGAGGTACTGACGCCTAGAATGTCAACATTTGGCGTTAGTTCATTGAAATGTTACATTCTTGGGATTAACATGCATTTATCAGAGAACAAAAATATTTTTTTTAGTTGTCAAGAAAGGGTAAATGTAAAGTTAAATACAAGTTTATAGGATTGCAACGCTCTTTCCGCTGCCAGCATCTCGAAAAAGCGGGTGCAGAATAGCAGATGGCAAACTATTAGTCGCGCAGAAAATTATTTATACCTAAAAAAGAAATTGCGTTTTCAGACTACCGTAACTATTAATGGAATTTTGTTTAAGGTCATTCTGACGATTTCATTCACAGACAACGTAAAATCTCCATGCCTAGAAAATTTTATGCAATGTACAAGCTAGTTATCTGTAATATTATTCATTTTTGGTCATTAATTTAATATTTTAGGATAAGTAGGCTACTTTGAGCCATAATTAAGCATTGAAAAAAAGACTGTTGAAAAAGTATACAATCTAAAACACAACTGTTTGAAAAAAGGTTATGAAGCCCTGAATGTTTGTTTACAAAAAGTCTATCTTCTCGTGGCACCAACTATAGAAGGCACTTATTTGACTAATAATAATTGTATTAAAAATATTACGTTGCCTTATAGTTGTAACACGATTAAAATAGTTTTAGTTTATTAAGCACCTAGAAATAAATTATATGCTATATTATTTAATTTACAATGTAATAAAACTTATAAAAACTTTATACTTATTCAAGTTTTCAATCCTGAATTTAAAATTTTTTTATATATTGCTCGTCATTGCTGTCAATGTTAGAGAATGTAACTTCATTCATTAATAAGAGACACATGCGTCCAGAAGCTATCATTTTCGTACAATTCAATGTCTGATATTTAGGTACGGGACAGGTGCTGCTTGGTTTTATAGAAGTCATCAGCAAGGTCAACAGAATAACTACTACCAGGTTTAATCAGATTGTTCGATAAAATTTGAGGCTTATTAGAATTGGCTGCACCGATTTCACTTTTTGTAGGTGGTAGGGCCACGCTGTTTACAGCACGAATGGGCCGGCTCGACCGGGGCAGTACCACCTTCCCACAGAAGATCGACGTAAAGTAACAGTATGTTCTATGCTGTTGCGTTTCGTTCGGTGAGTGGGAGAGCCGGAGACCCAACCATATCCTCCCTATCCTCTCTTCATTACCCATATGGGGAAGGAGGAGAGGATGAGGAAGATTAGCTGAGGGGGCGGTTCCCGCAGCATACGTGGGACCAGTAGAGTATTCGTGGAGTCATTGTGTGGGTAGTGTGGGGCAACCCGCCGGCCAGGGAGACCTGTAGAAACGGTGGTGCCGCTGGCCGCCCGCGGCATAGTATAGGGGCCCAACTGCGACTAACCATCTTGGGAGGCTGCCCCACCAGGCCGCGCATAATCTCGGGGTGGCTCCTCGTGCCGGTTGGTGACCGGACGGTGGGACCCGGCGACCATTTCCGGGAGGGTACGGGGGCCCTTCCGTCCGGCGGGTCGGCCACCGCTATACCTCACAGTATAATGGTAATACAATATTCTGCGCTTTGTCCCGCGCTGCTGCGTTGACTATCTCCTCTTTTCACGCCCCCTTTTTCTCTTCTATGGCAGCTCCAAGAAATGGTTCCGGTCAAACAGCGGCATCTTCGTTCCCCACCAACTCACTTTTTGAGGCGGATTCCGCTAACATCCGCGGACTCCATTCGAACCTCAACGTCGTCCACCATCATCTCGAGACGGCCCGACCGGCCATGCTTTCTTGACCGAGACTCAAATACGCCGTCCTGACGACACGACTTATTTGCATTATCCCGGTTATGAACTGGAGAATAACTTCCACGCAAAAGCCGGGGTATGCTTGTTCGTCAGAGCGGGTATTTGCTGTCGACGTCTACGCTGCCTAGAGGACCCGTCCTTTTCTGTCTTATGGGTGCACGTAAGTCTGGGTTCATTGGCCCGGATTTACGTGTGCCTTTACCGTTCCCATACCGGAGATGCCGAGACAACTCGACTGTTTGACTACTTAAGGCAGATAATGCGCAGGAGCAGTTCCCGACAGCCGAGTTGGTATTTTTGGGAGATTTCAATGCCCACCATGAGACCTGGTTGGGCTCTTGCAAAACGGACCTCGCGGGACGAGCTGCTCACGCATTCGCTCTCACGCATGACCTGACTCAACTGGTACTCCAGCCCACCAGGATACCAGATATATCGGGTCAAGCCCCTCGTAGTTAGATCTTGTGCTGACGAATAACCCGGCCCAGTACAGTGTGACGGTACAAGCCCCTTTGGGTTCCTCCGACCTCTGTCTGGTTCACACTACAGTGCCATTCGTGTCACCTCCACAACCAGTGAAGGCAAAGCGATGCTTGTGGCACTACTCGTCAGCGGATTGGGATGGCCTGCGAGACTATTATGCGTCAATCCCGTGGTCGCTGCTTTGGTGGGAGGGATCTGTCGGAGAGTGCGTCTGCTGTTGCTGGGGAAATCATGTTGGGTATGGAATATTAAATTCCATGCACTGACGTCTCCAGCAGCAGCAAAGTACGGCCCTGGTTCGATCGCGAGTGCACCGATGCTGTTAAACAAAACAGTCGGCTTACCGCGCTTGGATCAGGGCTCGATCTCGTCGCGATCCGAATGTCCATCTCATCAAGGCAGCCTATAATAGAGGCAACAAGGTCTGCAAGAGGGCATAGATAAGAGCGGATGCCCAGCGCATTGCACGGTTTGGTCAAGAACTCTTGTCGCACCCCACGGGCAGCCGAGGATACTGGCGATTGGCCAAAGCCGTGCAATCTAATTTCTGCCAGCCTTCACTGCCGCCGTTGCGATGCCCTGATGGATCACTGGCCCATGGGCCGCAAGAAAAAGCTGACCTGCTTGTCAACCTCTTTGCGGCCAACTCCCAAATCGATGATCGTAGTGCGCATCCGCCTTCGATTCTCTACTGCGGCCACTCTATGCCTGATATTAAAATCAGGCAATGCGATGTTCGCGCGACACTGCGATCTCTCGATGTCCGGAAAGCCAGTGGACCTGATGGAATTCCAGCGGTTGTGCTTAGGAAATGCGCAGCTGAGTTGTCTCCAATGCTTACACGCCTGTATCGCCTATCATATGCCTCTGGCGTAGTGCCGCAGGCTTGGAAAGAGGCGAACGTGCAACCGAATCCCAAGAAAGTGGATCGTTCTGATCCGGGCAATTATCGACCCATTGCTATCACCCCTATCCTCTGCAAGGTGTTTGAACGATTAATTAACAACCAACTCGTTCGCTACCTAGAAGATCACTCTCTCATCAGTGATCGTCAGTATGGCTTCAGACCGAAACGATCAACGGGTGATCTTCTAGCGTATATCACACACCTTTGGGGTGAGGCGATGGACAGGCATGGGGAGTCGTTGGCTATTAGTCTCGACATCTCCAAAGCCTTCGATAGAGTCTGGCATCGTGCACTTCTTTCCAAGCTTCCAGCCTACGGCTTGCCGCCTCGATTGTGCAACTGGGTTGCCAGCTTCCTGCATGAGCGCCGTATACGAGTCCTTTGTGACGGTGAGTCATCGAAGTTTCTCCAGGTGAATGCTGGTGTGCCTCAGGGGTCCATGTTATCGCCCACGCTTTTATTCTCCATATCAATGATATGCTCACTTTTGAGGGCATACATTGCTATGCAGATGACAGTACTGTACATGGGCGATATCTCGGACACCCTGCGGCTAAGCAAGCCGACACTGAGGAGTATAGGCGGACACTTGTTGCTGAGCTTGATTGGGTTCTGAATTGCATCTCGCATTGGGGTGATGAGAACCTAGTCGAGTTCAACGCCAAGAAAACACAGGTGTGTGCATTCTCAGCCAAGGTATCTCCATTCCTTCCCCATCCCTCTCTTCTGGACACTCCACTACCGATTCAAGACAGCCTCAATATCCTAGGTATGGACATACGCAGAAATCTCAACCAGAAGAACTACATCGAGGGTGTCATCAAATCTGTATCTCGGAAACTCGGAGTCCTGAACAGGGTGAGGAGGTTTTTCACGCCGGAGCAGTTGTGTCTATTATACAAAACCTAGGTTCGCTCCTGCGTGGAATACTGCTCTCACCTTTGGAATGGCTCCGCTCAGTACTTATTGGACGCCCTCAATAGGTGGCAGCGGCGTGCTGTCCATATCATTGGGGATCCAGAGGCCACTAAGACTCTTGAGTCACTGCAATCACACAGAGACGTAGCCTCATTGGCTGTCTTCTACCGCATCTATCACGGTGAGTGTTCCGAAGAGCTCTTTCAACTAATCCCTCCCTCTCCTTTCCTATCCCGAACGACACGTGTTGGGTTGAGGTGCCACTCTTACACGGTAGAATAGATACCGTCACGCACCAAACGGTTCGGCGCCTCTTATTTCTGCCGTATCATTAAGATGTGGAACTCTTTGCCAGCCCACGTGTTTCCCTCCACTTATGATGCTGGGTCCTTTAAGCGGGGCGTGAAAAAGCTTTTCTCAAGGCCGTCAAGGTAAGGGCCATCATACCATAATGCCATGCTGTCTACTGGGATGATGGCCATCACTATGGGACTTCACTGACTGCCTTACATCAGGCAGCATGGAGTCAATTTGTTCGGCAGAAAAAAATAACTCCCTTTTTTAATCTGGCATAATCACAGTATTGTGATTATGCCAGAATGCGTGAAACAACATAAGAGGTGATGAGAAAGTTAAATGAACAATCTTTAAATTTTAATAAATAACTAATGTATGATTTCGGTGACTTTAACATTGATTACGGTGCACTTATTTCCACCGAAAACACTGAAATCAAAATAATTAGCAAAATCCTATATATTTTCAAAACTAACCCGTTTTTTAAATTTTAGTCTCTTTTATTGGAATCGAATAAACATAAGACATACGTTTAGTATAGTTTAAACTTTTTTGAACTGTTGTGGATAGAATGAATTCACCGAAATCAATATTAAGGGTAAACCAAGCCACCGAATACGACTAAGAACCTTAATAAAAGAGTTCTACGGAGACGCACAGACGTGTTATTCTTATCACCGACATGGCACTACTAATTGTTCGTATTACTCTAGCAAATAGTCTCGAACTCACAAAAATACAGGGCTTATGAACAGATCAGTGCGCGCCACTGATATCAACTCTAAACTTCGGACGCGAAGACAATCAAATGTAACATGTTTATTATGGCCTATAATGACGTAGCAATATTATACATTAAGTAAATAACTATCTATTTGTTTGTGAACACATGCTAAATAGTGCCATTTATTGAAGAAAAATAGAAAAAAGAAATATTTTCCGCCGCAATCCGAGGACCGGACGCGGCACCGAGGTCAATAATTTCAAGGTTTTTCTTTTTTTTAATTCCCTTGCATATTATTTATTTAAAAAATAATATTTGTGGCACCTAATATGAAGTCCTACCTATTATAGAAAAAAATATCGAGTTGTTAGTTATCCATTTTGTACTGAATTTCGACCCGGACACGCTTATTTGAGCCGGCTGAGAATGACCTACTTATACCCAAACTTCTATACGATGGTTCTGTTTGTGCTCTAGTCTTGAAGCTGGGCAAGACTGAAGCACTTTAAAACTGTTTTTTTGGTTTTAGCACTACGTATATTATACTCGTGCTTTGTATAAAACGAGCAAGTACTGACATCCTTAATTTGCTTTTTTTCCTATAGACTTACATGATTCAAAATGAGTGTACCCGCTTTCTGTTCAACAACTGTTTGAAATCATGTTAAAACTTAACTACGATTAAAATATACACCTAAGTTTATTTACACCTTAAAAGGCTTGTCACTGAAGTTACATATCCATTCGAGGCGTAGTAGTTTTAAAACTACTTATTATAAAGTAAATTACCCCAAAAGATTAATAAGCTACCTACTTGTATAACTTTATTCATCGTTGAATAAACGAGATTAAAAATATCACATTTTATTTTCATAAGGGTTAAATAATAGTGGCAACGCAGGATATCGAGCTCAAACCCACGATGAATGATGCATTTCAATGACTTATCGAAGCTATGTGCGTAGTATAGTTAAGGAAAACATTGTGAGGACGGAAACCTGCGTTGCTGAGAGATTGCTTAATAGTCCATAATACATGCGAGGTCTGTTAACTCGCACTTGTCCATCATGTCGGACTATAAAAAACCCTTCTTATGAGAAGATGAGGCTTGGGTGCAGCATTTATAAGCGAGGGCAATAAAGGTATTTATAACGGTAGATTAAAAATAAAGTGACATTACCCTATTTCATTCCGCGGGTGCCGTAAAAGGTGGCAAAGAAAAATACACGAAGCCTAAGAATAATTTCCCTTTCAGTTTTCATGGAAATAGAAACTTCCTTATTACAAAATATCTACTTAAAGCAGGAAGTAATCACTGGATTGAGTTTCATCTGCCACAACTCTCTCAACAGATCGCCAATACTAAGTAATAGTCGCGCATGAAGCGATTAAATACTCAAACACAAGACTGAAAGTCTTTTATTGGGAAGAGGATTCCAAGTTGTCAGAGACTTGGAATCCAGGGATAACAATAACACAACCTCGACCCAGTCCATCTAGTTATTACAATACAATCGCAGGATGGCTTTTGCATTTGAATATGTATCATTTACATATTTACTAAGTTGTGTTTTTATTTTAGACTGAACAATGCTAAAGATAGACGAAGGCAGTGGTTTAGTTACCATTACAAGGTCGCTAGTTATTTCTAGTCTTGTCATGGTGCACCTAGGGCGAAGGCTTATATTATTATACCGGTCAAGGGCCCGGTGTCTGCCGCCGGAGTCCGAAGATCAAGCTATGTGTGCTATTCAAGACTGCAACCAGTTCCTTTACTCTATAACTTACAATGATATTTTCTCTGAATATTGTGTATCCATTGATACTTAATCGATAATGCAGCAACGTGTCTCTCTTTTTTTAATCGAATAATCCTCCAAGTAAAATTTGAATCCTTTTTACTATTTTTGTGCAAACTAAGTGTAGGATTAGCCTAACGCTAACTCACATCTTGTCATGATTACAAGGTACTTTTTATCTTTTTACTTTTTATCAGTAAAACGGTGTCGCTTCTTAAGGTGGTAAGTTTAAGTGTAAAAGTTTCTACTTTGGCATCTGTGCTTGGAGAACACGAGAAATAAGTTCAAGTCCCAGTTTCATTGTGCCCTGGTTAGATAATGCTAAGTTCAGTGAGATAGTAAGCAACGGATGTAAGATTCTTAAGACCTATTACAAAAGTTTGTGAACGAGAAATGTCGAGTGCGACTTTTCTTTGAGGTCTTGTGGCGCGATCTACTTTGTTGCTGGTCACTTTCTAACTCTGTACTGTAGGTATGAGGTGATGTATTTTGATATTGTACTATTCTGTAAAAGGTTTTTACAAAACTCAGCTTCGCTCACGCTACCACTCGCTATTTTGCACTCTTATGGTGGGAATTTCCATAAATGCTCTCTTAGTGCTAGCCTACATACATGCCCTTAGGACAGTAGTTTCGGCTGTGTGTTGCCTGTCAGAGAAAAAGATTAACTAAAAAAATCACTATGAAGGAAATGAACTCGGGCCCCGTCAGACCATGTCACCTTAGCAACTAAGCGATGACGCTGACGCTGACTGAAAGAGTTCAGTAAAAGCATCTAATGCCATCGCGTTGACATACAGTCAAAACAGTCTCAGTGTGAACAACTCTGAAGCTTCTGTTTCCACCGGTCTGCCGATCCGAAATCAATTGTATAGCTTGGGGACTATCAACAAACACTTCTCATGGTAAGAAGAGGCCCATGCCCAGCAGAGGCACAATTTAAAAAAATGTGTCAAAATTAGCCAAGTTATCTACTTGGCTAGTTTTGAGACAGCGACCACAAATGTAAGAATAGAAAAAATATGTAAGAATAGAAATAAGACGCCTATGAAATTCGCAGAAAGCAGCTTAATTTCAATCGACTAAAGTAGTACCATTTCAATTTGCTAAAGGTGTTGCTGAGATCTGTCACTGCAACTTTAAGCGAAGATTTATTCTGAGAATCTGTCCAGCCACTGGCTATCCACTTTAGTTGTTTTTTGTAGGATCTAACTTATCGAAGTAATTTATATCCAGCAGCATTCTGATTATTACATTTGTTTCAATGTAGCACTGTGAGTCTATAGAAGAATTGGGTCTACTAAACAGGGCTGGCATTGGTTGTTATAGGGTTCGGTGTCGAGATTTCCCTCTCTTCATACAGATACTATTTGCTTCTATATTTTTCTTAGTATCCTCTTACAACACCCACCGTATTAAATGGGGTAGTGATACTTTGTATTTAAGAATACTACCTCCACCTTACAACACGAAACATGTAACAAGTAGCTCACTATAAATAGATGAGATCAAATCCACTCAATATTATTTTCTTCCCCCGTAGACTTCAGTGCACTCACGAAACGGCGCCAATATTTCCGCTCAAGCTCCCCATGCGCCAAACAGCCGTGCAGACGTATTAAACTTCAAGTATTAACAATGCTCCAATAAATACAATGTAATGGCGAACAGATAAACTGCATACCAATGCATGTACACGAACACACATCTGTCTGTTCCCGGCAGCTTTGGCAGAGATGTATTACGGTACTTAATACATGTGTGTTTGAGATTCTATTTTTTAGAATACTATGGTAGCGCCATCAGTTGCCTACCTAGTTGTCTTTAATCATCAAAGAAAAACACCACAGGTGTTAAGGTTCGTCAGCTTCCAAAATAGAAGAAAATGCGATCAATTTGTCGACACAGTATAGTGTAATGTCAATTTGAGTCAAATGACTCGTCATCCTCCAAAACGTTTGCTGTTGTTTTTTATATCATCGCTCCTGTATCCTCTAAGGGGTAGGCAGATAATAATATGTAATATAACACCCACATTTCGCCTTATGAATTTTATGTCCCACGTAATAGGGGGCGAGCCTATTGCATTTACCGCGGGCACATTGCCAGACTCCATGCTGCTACTGGGAATTCGGAAAAACTCAGTAACAGTTTTGCCCGACCCGGGTATCGAACCCGGGACCGACCAGCAGATGCATACACTATGCACTGGATTACGGAGTCAGTCTTATGTTGTATTTCTGTAATTGCTCCACCGTCTTTAAAACCACAACGAATATTTACCGACTTCAAAAAGGCGACGGTTCTCAATTCTATTGGCATTTTCTTTTCTTTTTGTAGTGTCGACAGCCAGGTATAAAGCAACGGCCGTCAGCGACACCTAAACGGAAAGTCGACGATGCGACTATAGTGATCTACAATGCAGGATACCTCACCTGTTGTTCGCTTGGGATGCGAGGTGAGATAGCTTTCAAGGCATTTCGTTTATGGAGTGACTAATAGAACAGTATTCGAAATACATAGGTATTTATTACTGTAACGTTATTGTACTGAAGTTCTACAGCACTGCCCGTACAATAAAGTAAATCAATATAAACTAACACACTTTCGTCTTTATAATACATATTAGTATGAACATTTTTCTATGAATGCGTCATTTTATCAGCAGAATGACATGTGCGATTCGATTAGCTTGTGATGCAGAGCTTTTAGGTATTCACGCCTTGATAAAGGTTTTTTGTTAGCCTCTATATCATTGTTATATATAAATAATGTAACTATTTATAAATGCAATGTTGAGCATTGCATAAGAAAGGCACAATGGCCAGAGCCGTGTTTTGCTACTGCAAGAAGCAAGGGAACACATTTGGTCCAAAGTGCCTACTCCTCCTTTTGTTTGGTTGTAACATAAACCATAGTGGGCTTTTTAGTATTTTCATTTAATATTTCCTTCGTCACATGATACAGTAAAAAATACATTTTGGGGTTTCCCTCAAGGTAGTCTTCTCTCTCGCACCCTGATGAATTTTCTATATCGTTGTCGTCTTCTAATAATAACTGACGAAGTATATTTAAAATAACGCATAATAAATCATTAAATGTAAATAAAATAAATTAACAAAACAAAAAATTACGCAAGACCACCAACTAATTAATACAAAATGTTACGTTAATACTAACCTTCGTCGATGCGACGAGCCATGGTTGCTGGAACGGCGCTCACGGTGCCCCACCACTCAAAACATTACCGTCAATCGAGGGGGCAACTGGTCGACTGAGATTAGCTAAAGTGTAGAAGCAGTATGATCGCGCGCGCAAAAGTTAGCACGATTTAAACAAACCCGCGTAGTCGAATCGACGAAGGTTCGTAATCTAGGGTTAAAGTAATTAATACAAATGACATAACCTCTTTCATTTGCATATAAACTATGTTAGTGCACAAAATACAAGAACCTTTCAAGCACAGAAGGGAACGGCACAGGAGAAAATACAAATCGATACGTTAAAACAATCTCGGCAGTAACAAATGTACTTCGTGCGTTCTCCTTAACAGCGCGGCGGTCATAGCGCATAAATAATAAAACGAGTAGAATGCGCCACAAATAGGCTACCTTATTTCAATATCCGCTGACCTGGGGGCCCGTGGCTCGCGGTACAGCACTTTATTTCCCTACCCAAAAACCCTTTATGAGTGGTTTAAGGTAGGGACGAGAGCGGGTGAGACGATGCACTTATTACTGAGTGAATTATTTTATACTAGTCGACGCCAGCAGCTTCGCACGCATATATTTTCGAATTTCCCCTTTTTGCCCGATCCCGTGGGAATTTCGGGAAATCCCGTCTTAGTGCACCTCTACGGTCCCCAAGGAACATACATGCTAAATTTCAGCTTCTTGCGCCGAGTAGCTTCAGCTGTAGCTTGTTTGTCAGTCAGTCAGTAACTCAAGGATTTTATATATACAGATAGGTATGATAAAATAATTCGACTAGCTAAGTCCACTGTTACAACCGCGTTATTCAAAGCTACTGTTTCGCATCTGTGGCTCGTAGCGTGATGTTATATAGCCAAAACCGAACCAGTAGTTCCTGAGATTAGCGCGTAGTAACACAAACCGTTACCGCACACAATCACGTTTTATTCGGTAGTTTGATTGTATTAAATGTGCTGTAGACGTTCTCACGTTAGGTGAGGTCATTGTGTAGCCTAACCGTAGTGCAACTTTTTTTGTCGACTAGAGCCCTTAAGGTCACCCTCACATTGGGCGCGCACGTTCCTCTAACGGGCTACCAGTGTTCGCTCGGCGTTCATTCCGTAGTACAAAGTGAACGTCGGACACACCCCCGATCGACCACTAGGCGCACCCCGATCGACCGCTAAGCGCACCCCGATCGATCGCTAGGCCCACCCCGATGGACGCTAGGCGCACGCCGAATGGCCGCTGAACGCACGCTCTAGGAACGCGCCCGCCCAATGAGAGTGAGGCCTAAAGGCTTACGATTCGCGTGACGCTAGTAAATGTAATGATTTTTTACTATGTGTTTCTTAATACTTGCGCCCTACGGAGTGTAAAATAAGAATTTATTATTGGATTCGTGAGGTTCTCAGTTACGGACCTCGTTTTATTGGCATACTGGACATCGCACTATGATGAGCCCGGACGGCTGTTATTTTACGTTACTACTATACATACGAGCTGTTTAGAGCAAATGTTATAGAACCTTTGTCTATACGAGCTATCGAATGGGGTTTGATGGCAATGGCGATAAAAGAATTGGAAGGTAATGATTTGATAGGAAAATAGTGAGATTTGAAGAACTTAAAAGGATTTTAAAGTTAATATGACTTGATCCCACATATGAAGTTGTTGTCATTGAAGGATAAAATCCGCAACAAAGTTATCCGACAAAAAACCAAAATTACCGACATAAACCATAGAATTAGAAAGCTCAAGTGGCAGTGGGCTGGCCATATTTGTAGAAGGACTGATGGTCGATGGAGCAAGCGTGTCCTAGAGTGGAGACCACGAATCCGTAAGCGTAAGGTAGGGCGGCTCCCGGTTAGGTGGACCGATGACCTGAAAAAGGTGGCTGGGACAGACTGGATGCGGAAGGCTGAGGACCGTGTACTGTGGCGCGTGTTGGGAGAGGCCTATGTCCAGTAGTGGACTGCGATAGGCTGATTGATTGATGAAGTTGTAGTTGAAGCAGTCGCCTCGCCGATCAGACCTGCGTTGAATGTTGTGGGTTCGTTCCCCATGCGAAACAATACTTTATTTCTTTTCTGGGTGTACTTTGTGGCCGTTGATTGAATGTTTGATAAGTGTCCCCGCGACACATGATTAACTCTCAGTCTGCAGGCGTTGTATAAAAAAAGGAATTTAAATCTGTGATGCCAGTCTTGGTCTTAAGTTATCTATTATAGAGCTTTCTCATAATGCTTTACACTTAATTCTATTCACATCCCGATACAAAATTGAAAGAAGTGCTTGGTAAACGACAGTATCTATATGTAAGTCGGTACCTACTTATGCTTAGCATTTACACATTTTTGGCAAAACTACATACCTACCTATAAAGAAGTACTTTGTTTAAAAAAATAAATTCATACGTGATCGATAAAAAGCAATACGTGTACTTAGAATTTAAACGTATGTTGTTGCTAAATATTTCTGTCTCATACATAAATTGTACAATATTTTGCCGTACATTCATGGAATTTACAATCGTGTTGACACCAATTTCAACAGAACTGATATAATACGATATTTGTAGACGGGTCGTATCATTTTGAAGGACAGTTGAACGAGGCACAGTAGAAACTTTATTTATTATGATACATATAGGCATACCAACAGACCTTCAAAGGGTAAATTGAATAGATACTGAAATTTTTTAAGGGTATATTGTGGGGTACACAGTGAAGATACCAACAGACTGCTATGCAGAGGAAATCGGGTTCCCACCACTGCGCGCACCACTGACTATTTGGAGTTATGTGCGTATTTAATCCTTAATGATCGCTTACCCCGTGCCATGCAGAGCACGTAAAGCCATCGGTCCAGACTGTCATGAAGATCTTTGACAGGCGTCAAGTCAGTACCCGTGAATAAACAGAAGCTGTTCTAAAGCATAGGATATAGCTATCCCTTTGGGTTGCAGAGGTCAGACGGGCAGTCGGTCTATCAAAAAGCTAATATTCATTTAAATCCGGTTAGACCAGTAAGTGGACCCCGGGTTGCAACTGGGATAGCGCTAGGAGGATGATGATGTATGTATAACTTTTTCTTCCCGAAGTGTCGACCACCGCACATCCGTTGTAATAACGGGAGGATTCCCTCTCAACTGATGTAATATTAATTAGTACCACAAATTATGGTAATGTTGGAGATCTGCCTAATTGCTAGCGTCTTATTGTTGGATATGTTTCAACAGTTACTAAGACAAAGGACACTGACGAAAAAAACACCACAGTTTAGTTTTCAGTCAATCACGTTTCAATCTGACATTTGTGAATAATTTGAAGGTGGTTTATGAAAAGTGGAGTAAGCTAGAGGTGAAGAGGTATGTGACAAATCAGACAAAAAGAAAGACGGTAACTTTTATAAGTGAAAGGTCTAGAAGGACTAACAGATTTTGGTATGGCAGCTGAGTAGGTACTTGTTTAATTTTGACTCTAATTTTGGTTCTTAATTACTATTTTATTGTAAATATTCAGCAGTCATCACAAGCAATTATTATATTTTTTTTCTTTTAATCTATAAATTACTTAGGTCAACGTCAAAACTTCAGTCCAATTTCCGTTGAAGTAAGTTGAAGGGCAGACAGACTTTCCTTCTAAAGCCCTAACTTTAAAAAGTATTCCCGTATACTTAGAAACTCTTACTTAGAACAAATTATCTATAACAGCATAATTGGCCGTGTAGTAGTACTTTTCTACTAGTAAATACTATTAAGTTTTTTTTATGGTAATAGGCGGCAAACGAGCAGACGTATTGCCTGATGGTAAGCAATTACCGCCGCCCATGGACACAAGCAACACCACAGGAGTCACAAGTGCGTTGCCGCCTCTTAGGGTTGGGAAAAGGGATAGGATGAGGAGTGGGATCAGGGAGAAGGAATAGGGGATAGGGCCTCCGGCACTCTCACTCACCGAACGAAACGCAACAGTTTAGGTACTGTTACTTTACGTCGATTTTCTGTGAGAGGGTATTACTTCCCCGGACGAGCCGGCCCATTCATGCTGAAATCAGCTAGGCTCTACTACCTTGAAAACAATAAGTACAATGAGGATATATCGCACGAGCCCTAGTCTCGACGACGCCCTAGGGGTGAAGTGCCTTTTGCACCCGGAACTACAAAACATCGTCATTTATATGCCTAGGGGACCTGGCAAACAATTGTATTTGCCAATGATTATTACATGAAATTGAATTACATATTTTTAATTTTATTCGTTAGATCTAAAAAAGTGTATTTTCTTCGAATATAACGAAATTTAAGTTTTACAAACTCGAAGGTTTGTCTTCTATCATCATCTTTGTTTCATTCTCACCTTGTTTACTCCTTTAAGATTCTGAAACTGGAGCAAATTGATTATTGTATGGTTTCGTTTTCTCTTTATAGTATGGTTTCGTTGATTTGCTCGACAGTGGATTCACACTCCGCTCAGGCTGCCACTTTACAGCAAATTCAAGGTAAATGCGGACCTATGAGATAACATAAAATAACATAACTTCACGCCTTTTATCCCCGAAGGGGTAGGCAGAGGTGCTATACACACCCACACTTCGTCAGTTATGTTTCGGTACCAATGTAATAGGGGGCGAGCCTATTGCCATCTACTGGGCACATTGTTAAGCAAGCGATAATCTAAATTTTTAATTTAACACACACATAATTTCGAAAAGTCAGAGGTATGTGCCCGGAATCTAACCCGAGACAATCGTCTCGGCAGTCCGTTACGTACTTTTTTACATACGTGATTTGACTGTATAAAGAGAAACTATAAATGAACTGACTCGCGCTGGGTTTCGCTTCTTGAATATCGCTTTGTTCAGCGGTCTCGCATTGCTATTGCCTGGTTCAGCAGCAGCACTTCAAGCAGATCTTCATCTGCTTTGGCTTTTTGCCAGTTTCTATGCGTTATACTGACAAAGTTTTAAAGACTTCGCAATATGGTTAAGTAATAACTATCGCATTGGTTGGTCCGCTAGATTATGCTACAAATAACTATTTAAAAAGTCGGTTGTGTGCTTAAAACCATGGCTGTGTTATACAGAGAGAGGTGGAAGTAACACAATGAAACATGTTAGCTCGAACATACGTACTTTAATCTGCTGGATTTTCATTTAATTCCAGCAACGGCGTAATGCTCTACACAAAACTCATTGACAAAAACAACTTCGTATAAAGCCTACAAGAGTATAAAGCTACAAAGCTGGATTTTTGAAACTGTGAAATATACTTACCAAGCTATTTTGTACCGTGCCGTAGCTAGACTACACTGTGTAGTAGTTTAAACAGCTGTCTTGCCGTGTAACCTTACACCGTGTTTCCTGGGTTCGATTCCCATACGATATAATACATTATGTGTGATCCATAAGGAAGATGGTTCATAGAAAGGCACATAATAATCACGACATTTTCATTTGTGCACCGCAATTGAAAATACGGTTTGTCGAAATATTATCTGTGACTTATCATGTTTGAGTTCTCTAGCACATTGCAGTGATAATGTACAGCAACATTTTACTTCAAATGAACGCGCCAATTACTCCTAATAACTACCTACTCGTAATTCATGTTGTGTTGATAAGGTAAGGTGATTACTGACACATAAATAACTCCCTAAATGTCAAGGATAGTAGGTGGGATCAAAGAAATATCACCTAAAACCTAGTCCAACCTCTCTGGGTGGGATTGACAGCTGACGTTTTCGGTGAAACTTCTGGGAAAATCTAAGTAGGTAGAATAACATCCCTTTTAAACAGGCTTTCCAAGAACTTCAATAATAAAATGTCACAATTCACTAGAATTTTCGTCGAGAAAAATTATGTATTAACAAAGTTATTTACACATGAAAACTAGGTATGACATTTAGACTAATTGAATGAAAATAATTGAATCAAAGTTAACTTTTTCGGTGACTTTTATGTCTAAGTTGACGTAATAATATAATTATATTAGTAAGACGAGTCTGATACGCTAATATGCCAGATTTAGACAACTATGCACATATACTTCTGATTAAATTTTATATTTCCACACTTAGTGTTTTATATGGTTACTGCTGATGATCTTATCTACTTAGGGGATACAGTAATGTACTAGTTCCAAAAACAAATCGGTTCTCATGAAGATCTGGACAGCCATTACGCTTACGGACATGGAGGTTACTCATAGGACTTAACCAAAGAATATCGCTATTTCTTTCGGGTTGCGGCATTTCGTAAAGCCTGTTATGTCTTTGAAAAATCTGGTTAGACAAGAAAGCAGACTCCGAAATAAATGGCGAAAGCGTTGGATATATCTAGAAAAACGAAAATAAACGATGATCATCATATCAATAAAATTGTATCAAATCTGTTTGAAATATAAATATTTTTTATGATAAGTTAAATCGATAATATCAGTTTAGTAGCGTGTTACTTTGTCTATAGAAAATTTTTGACTCTGGTCACACTATGAACTGTCAATACATTCTCACTGTCGTTTCCGCAAAAAAATTGTCTTGCTCTATACGCCTTTTGTTTTTTCTCGCGTGTTTTGTTGATTTGGTTAATAACCTTGCAACTGTCGTTACTGGAATTGCCCGGCAAAAGTTGTGAGCGATTGATAAAGTTAGTGATATATTGAAAATAAAACCTATGATTCTTGCTTGAAAAACTAACACGGTTTTGTCATCTTGTGAAATATCGCCCTTTGGAAAGCACATCCTTGAGGCTTCGCGAATTGTATTGTAATTAAAGTAAAATTGGAATCTTCGTGAAAGCCGCTTTCGATTTATTTCTGGCATCAGTTAATTGTGATAAAATTTGTGAAACATTGAACATTGTACACTTGTGTAAATTCATCCAGGTCCATCGTGCCGAAGAAAGACGCCTTGGACCCTCTGATAGCTATAACGATTTCCTTGTTATTTTGGCCAAAATTATGAGTGTAATCTTATAGGTCTACTCCGGAACATCAGTGAAGATTGAGTAAGTAAATTTGCATATAATTGTAATTCACTGTGCAACACAGTACATATAATTATGTCAGACCTTTGTCCTGGGCTAAAGACTGGATAAATTAATCGCTTCCACTGCCTTCTGCAAACAACCATTCCCAGCTTTTCTAGCCCAGACTCTGAACATAAATTTTGGTAGCAAGAGCTTGGTTGAGTGTATCCTCTGCCGCTGTTGAGAGTACTAACCTCAGATTAATATTCTAATCTTGTATCTCATCACATTGTAAACAGTGTTGTAGTGTTGTTAGGTCATTTTTGCTTCAATACATAACATATATTTGTATTGGTTGACCTACTTAATTTGAAACACATTGTCATACATAACCTTAAATCAGTAATTGTTTGACTTAAATTATTGAAATCTAACTTGATTCATTTGTTATTAGCATTAATAAGTCAGATTGATTCCATACATAACAGTTATATGTATCAATTGATTTAGTTAACTGCATATATTGAGTTTGAAACATTATAATAACCAAACTTGACCTTGCATAGATGGGCGGGTCACATTGATAATTCTTTGTTTTGTTATAATATATTGATAATATTGTTACCTAAACACATATTTGTGTTACTAAGGGTTTTATAATATCTCAAATAACACACTTAGCCTGTCTGTTGCAAATAATTAATTAATTAATTTGAAGTTTCAACTTATTAATTTGTTGTGAGTTATAACTTTGATAACTTTTGTTTTTGTGTCAATATATTGAAACTTTTAATTTTGTTGGTCAGTAAATACCTCTTGTCACTTGCAGCTGTAGCATACAGTTTATAATTATTGTTGGTTTCAAAGAATTAACAAATATTAAGTTTTGTTAAGTTTTAATTGATCGTAATGTTTAACGCTTGTCCGAGCTCTTTTGAAAACTTAATTATGTCAGCTATCAAGGACTTATTACAAAGATTTGAGCGGATCAATGATCACCTGGCAAGTGTGGAACAGCAATTTCGTACTTTCAGCGCTTGCTGTCTCGAAGTGTCAGTTGTTGACTTCACCGCTGACTAGCGAAATAGTCAGTGATGATTATGCCCAGATTTTGGATCTCTATGATGCTGTCTCCAACTGTGCAAGACAGTTAATTGCCGAGAGGGACGGGCAACTCATGTTGAAGCAGGAGCTTCCTAGGCCAGCACCGGGATTGGTGAGTAGGCTTCCCACATTGGACCTTCCGCATTTTGATGGCTGCCTAGGAAGCCACCTGGGCTTCATTAACCTGTTCGACAGCCTGGTCGATGACAGGACTGACCTTCGGCCGGCACTAAAATTGGCCTACTTGATGTTGGTTCTGGATGGGGAGGCCAAAGGCCTCATCCAGCATCTGCCCGTGTCCGACGAGTCCTACCAGACGGCTCGGGACTTAATTACCCGTAGGTACCACAACAAGCGAGGCCTCGCAGACACCCACATTGAGCAAATTTTGAGTTTTCCCACGCTCAGCCGGGTCTTTGGGTTGCTCACCCAACTTTTGAACCCGCTATTGGTGGCAATAAACGCCCTTAGGTCCTGGATCTGCCCGTGGACCAATAGTACTACCTATTGGTGCACATTGTGCTCAAAAAGCTGCCTGCCGACCTAAGGTCGCGATTTGAATAGCGCTTTGAGAAGTTCTTGGAAAACGAGTGCCAGGTTTTGGACAACTCCGGTGGTGATACGCCGGCTAAGTCGCAGCCGCCCAAGGTCAAGGAGCAGGCTCGCGTTCACACTCGAGGAAATGTTGACCGGCGTCCTCCTCGATTTGCAGTCACGCGGAGCCCAGCGGAGTGCTCTTACTGCAAGGTCACGGGGCACAGAACGGTCAGTTGTAGGCATTCTTGGACCTTCATGTCACCTGTCGCAGGCGCATCGCGAATGCCCGCCGCCTTTGTTTCTCATGTTTGGGATCCCACTACCAGCGAGACTGCCCAAACTCTCGCCCCAGTCCTCACTGTGGAGGACAGCATTTAGAAATTCTCTGCATGAATGCCAAAGAGGTTAGCCGCTTGTCCAACCAGCCGACGCCGCGCACGGGCGGGTGTTTCGAAGGTGGCAACCGAGGCTCACCGGCGCGCAGCCGAGATTCGCCTCGCTCATTGGATCGCCACTCACCCCGCTTGGAGAACCTTAGCGTGTTCACGCCTCCTCTCTCTCGCGCACCAGATTGTGCGACAGCTCAGCGTCACCAGCACCATGACTGTTGCCCCAGGTATTCCCCTCCTTTGGCGGAACGTCCCCGCCTTGACTCACGCCCACCTCGTTTTGGGCGCCGTATAACGCCAACCACCGTCATTGAAACCGTTATCCTACCAACGGTTGCTGTTAGGGTCTAGGGACCTACGGGGACCTCTGTTGTTGTCCGTGCTATATTGGACACAGGTTCACAAGGTTGCATTGTTTCCACTTATTTGGTAGGGCAGGTTAAATTAAATATGGGTTCTTTGCCGAATTGTATACGGGGAATAGGTGACGTAGCCTCCAATGTTGAAGAGCAAGTTAAGGTTTTGTTTGCCCCTGTTGAATCTTCACACCCGAGGATTAAAACCTCGGCTATTGTGCTGAAGAATATTTTGGGTATGCATCCACAGAAACAGCTACCTGCTGCTGTGGTGAATTTGACATCGGGATTGGAACTGGCATACCCCAAATTTGACACACCAGGACAAATCGACTTGTTGATCGGCTCTGATGTCCTCGGTGGAATTTTGATTGGTGGGAAACGGGTCTTGGTGCCAAATAGTTTGACTGCCATCCCGACCATATTTGGATTTGCTTTGATGGGACCTGTACCTAGGGAACCCACTCCACCCGAACTTGATAATTTGTTGTCGGTGGGCTCCGCTCTCTCTGATGTGTTTCAGAGGTTTTGGGAAGTAGAGGAGCCCCCTCAAGCTGCTCGTTTGAATCCAGAACATGAGGAGTGCGAGCTGTTCTTCCAGAACAACACTGGTCGACTCCGTTCTGATCGGATTATTACGAAGCTACCCTTTCTGTCTGTTCGGCCTCCGCAGTCACGACCTTTAGCCGAAACGAGATTGTTGGCTATGGAGCGTCGTAATCCGGAGCTCAGACAGAAGTATATTGAATTCATGAGAGAATATGAACAATTGGGACACATGTCCGTGTCAAATTTGGATTGGCGTTCGGTGGAGCACTACTTTCTTCCGCATCATGCGGTATTGAAGCCATCAACTGGCAAGCTGCGTACGGTGTTTGATGGTTCTGCGCAGACTTCTGCGGGCGTATCCGTGAACCAGTGCTTGCATTCTGATCCCAAGTTGGTCAAGGACCTTTGTGACGTCATCACCAGCTTCCGACGACATCAGGTTGTCTTTGTGGCCGATATAAAAATGGTGTTTAGGCAGACGATTATCCACCCTCATGACCGTCGTTTCCAGCTGATCCCTTGGAGAGAGAATCCTCGCGATCCTATGGTCGTCTACGAGCTCAATACCAATACGTACGGGCTAAGGTCGAGCCCCTACTTGGCAATACGTTCTCTTTGGGAGCTCGCAGACCGCGAGGGCCTACGTTTCCCACCAGCCTCCGCCATCCTGAAGGACGATATTTACGTCGATGACATTAGCTCGGGCGCCTCCACAGCAGACGAGGCGATCCTCTTGCAGGACGAATTGATAGGTATTTTGGCCTCCGCTGGTTATGAGTCGCGCAAATGGATTTCCAACTCACTAGCGCTTTTGGAGGGCTTACCCGAAGATCATCAGCAAGATCCACGTCTATTTGAGATTGTTGACAACCCCGCCATGATGGCTGTTCTCGGCATTCAGTACAGATCAGTCCAAGACATCTTTACGTATAACATAGACTTGAAATTGCCTTGTTCTTGGACTAAACGTCTCGTGTTGTCTACTGTCGCCAGAACCTTTGATCCAAACGGTTGGATTTGTCCTGTTATATTTTGGGCAAAATGCTTCTTGCAGCAGCTTTGGACAGCAGGATGGACTTGGGACGAACCTCTACGCGGTACTCTTGTTGAGGAATGGACCTCTTTTGTATCCTCACTTCCTGCCGTCAATGAGATCTCCTTGCCTCGTCCCATTTTTCCTCCCGGGAAGTACAAGGCAACCCTTCACGGGTTTTGTGATGCCTCGGAACGTGGTCACGCGGCCGTGGTGTACTTGCGCACAGTCAGTGCCTCAGGTCAGGTGCGGGTTTCTCTGATCATGGCGAAGAGCAAGGTTGCACCCCTTCGGACATCTCTGACCATTTTGAAATTGGAGCTCTCGGGAGCAGCCCTACTCGTGCGATTGTTGAATAACATGTCTAACACTTTGGGTAAAACAATTTGTATTAATGGGACCTACGCCTGGACAGACAGGCCAAATTGTTCTTTGTTGGTTGAAGGCGTCTGTCCACACTTTGGAAGTATTTTTCGCTAATCACGTTTCCCAAATACAAAAATCTGATGTCAAGCTTGTTTGGAGACACGAGCCAGGTGAGCTCAACCCCGCTGATTGTGCCTTCCGCGGATGCTTGACGCCTAGTTTGATAGGCCGTTTGCTATGGTGGGGTCCGGAATGGTTGAGTCTAGCAGAAATTGATTGGCCTCGAACGCCAGTTTTGAATACTTCCAACTTTCCGGGCCTACGAACACTCGCTCTTGAGAAGTTGGCATGCGCCTTCGACCCAGATTTCTTGTTGAATCGCTACAGCTCCCTTAACAAGTTGTTAGGTGTTACTGGTTGGATAAAGCGTTTTGTCTTTAATTTTAGGCACCCACAACAAAACGACTGACACCGTTTCTCTCACCACAGGAACGACAGGAGTCCCTCACCTTTTGGATTCGTTCTGTGTTATTGACACATTTTGAGAAGGAGATTGCTATCCATAAGTCAGGGAAATCGAAATTATCCGGAGCTGTACCTAAATTGAACCCCTTTTTGGACGATACGGGTCTTTTGCGAATTAGAAGGCGTCTCAAGAACGCCAACCTCCCTTAAGGGGCACGTCACCCCCTGTTGCTACCTAAGGACAGTCATTTGGTACGTTTGTTGGTAACTGACCGTCACTTTAAGAATTCGCATGCTGGTTGTAATGCTCTGTTGGCCATTATGCAACGCGAGTTTTGGATTTTGTCTGCCCGAAGAATTATTCGGAGTGTAGTTGTAACGTATGTTCGGTACTTACCGCGTTGCGTCACAGTACCGCCCATACGCTCGGCCAATCAGAGAAAGCCATCGTCCGCGCTCGCGAAGCCTGACCAAATATGGTCATAAACGGACTCTCACCCTGATGGAGGGCACGGTATATAAAGGGGCCGACAGAGAGGCCGGCACCGCTAGTCTAACGTCGCTTCTACTACCTACCTACTATAACTAAGCGTACCTACTGACCCTACGTCGTATCTACGTGTATCCTGGTCCCCGCTACGGGTAAGCACTACATTTACTGCGTTAGCGTACTGCCCATCTCTCTACCTGCTAGCTGAGGCCGGCTGACGCCACCTGCCTGACTCTATTGATTGTGGCTGTCCTAATGCTGCTTTCCTTCAGGTTCCAGGTTCACCTTGAGACTCCGGCTACGCTCCTAGACCGCTACACCTTCCTGCATCGCCTTCGACGTCACCTCTGCCGAAGAGTTTGGCCTGCCCTGCTCATCGTACTCGCACCGCCAGCGTCTGCTAGCTGAACCAACGGCCTGCGAAGATCTACCGCTACGCGCAGCCTTCGAGCAGCCTGCCTACACACTACCGGAGGGAACAACGTGGGAGACTGCAGCCCTTAGTGTGCAAGGGAAGTGCGACAATACTCGGCAATAAACGCATCTAGGACCTCTTCTGCGTTTTACTACCAGAACCCGTTACATAGTATATCGCTGCATCCCTTGCTATAAGCTCAAGGCTTCTACCGTGCAGCCGTTTATGGGAGACTTACCGGCAGATCGCGTAACTGAGAGCAGGACGTTTGACGGTGTTGGCACGGATGGTGAAAACGTCGACACTTCGAAACAGCAAGACTGTTAAGGCCTACTTGTGTGTCTTCGTTTGTCTCTCCACAAAGGCCGTACACTTAGAACTGGTCTCCTCGCTTACGACCGAGGCGTTTGTAGCCATATTTGACAGATTTGTATCCCGCAGAGGGCTGCCTTCCTTGATCCGTTCTGATTGCGGCACTAACTTCAAGGGCACTCATAATTATTTAATGACGTAGTTAATTTTCTTGACACCAACAAGGCTGATATAGGCAATAGGCTTGCCCGACGTGGGATAAACTGGTTGTTTTCCTCACCAAATTGTCCACACTGGAGTCGTATGTTTGACACACTTGCGCAGGACAATTATTGGTGAATTAGTCCTTACTTTTGAGGAACTTGCAACTGTGTTTTGTAGATTTCGTTAATAACCTTGCAACTGTCGTTATTGGAATTGCCCGGCAAAAGTTGTGAGCGATTGATAAAGTTAGTGATATATTGAAAATAAACCCTTTGATTCTTCCTTGAAAAACTAACACGGTTTTGTCATCTCGTGAAATATCACCCTTTGGAAATCACATCCTTGAGGCTTCAGGAATTGTATTGTAATTAAAGTAAAATTGGAATCCTCGTGTAAGCCGCTTTCGATTTATTTCTGTCATCAGTTAATTGTGATAAAATTTGTGAAACATTGAACATTGTAAACTTGTGTTAATTCATCCAGGTCCATCGTGCCGAAGAAAGACGCCTTGGATCCTTTGGTAGCTATAACGATTTCCTTGTTATTTTGGCCAAAATTATGAGTGTAATCTTATAGGTCTACTCCGGAACATAAGTGAAATTTGGATAAGTAAATTTGCATGTAATTGTAATTCACTGTGCAACACAGTACATATACAGGGTATTTTTTTATGTAGTTCAAATATTTTAGTACATATATTATACATTGACCAAAATTAATAAACACGTATTTTTTATTTTTTTGTTTTACCAAAAAATAACGAAGTTATCGCTTATTAAAGAATATCTACTTGAAACAGATGTTCATGGTCACCCGATGGCTTATCAGTTGTGAGCTCGACGAGACACAAAAAAGCGCGCGGGCGCGCTACGTAAGGCTGGTTTTAGAGTGACTCGCGCGGCACGCGCCGTCGGCCAGCGGGTCTCAACAGCGCGTGCATGACACGCGGAACACTAAAATGAGTTTTAGTATCGCGCGTTTCACGTAGAGGAGCTCGGGCGGCGCGCGCTTCGGCAGCGCCGGCCGACGGCGCGAGTCTCACTCGTGGCGCATTTGAACAGCGTGATTATGAAACGCTACTAATACTAGTGTAATTCTAAGCTAGCTATGGACAGCGCCGCTCGCCGGCGTGACTCTTAAACCAGCCTAAAGGTTGAACGACTTGTACCTACACCGATCAGATATCTACTATGTTCTAGCTTCAAAATTATTGTTATTCACGTACACACGGCGCCAAGTCAAGCTATACAGTTGCAGTACGATTTTGATACCTATTCCCTACGCAATAAGAACGGTACAAAGGTCAAAGTGTAGAGCTTGACGAGTAGCCGTGTGTACCTAAGGTTTTTTTAAAGTTTAGCACTGATCTACAGTTACTGAGTATTAATTCCAATTTTCCCTTCATACTACATTGGGCTTAGGACCGTCAATATGCAGAATAATTACATCTTGTAACGATGTTTACAAGATGTCATGATGACATCTTGTAAACAACGTTGCAAGATGAAATGCGCATTATCTACTGCATTTGGGCGTATTTAAAAAATTGGAATCAACTTACTACGTATTTACAATAATTTTCAATCAAAAATAAACTTACCTAACTGAGCCTTTATTACAAAAACCCTGCCACTAATTACTGTACTTTAATAATTGTTCAAAATATTGTCCGTTTCTTTGAATACACAGTCGTGCACGTGTTAATAAATGTCCATTTAGTTGATTTAAACCAATGGTTTCACTTTTAACTTGATCAAAAGCGTCTATTATTTTAGCTTTTAAATTATCTCGGCTTTGGGCCCTCTTCAACGAAAACACGGCGTTTAATTTCTCCCCACAAAAAAAGTCACAAATAGTAAGATCCGGAGATCTTGCCGGCCATTGTACGGGTCCACCACAACCTATCCGATTTTCCCTATATTTTTGATTCAGGTAATTGCGGACACTAGTTGTGTAATGTGGTGGAGCGCCATCATGCTGATAATAAAAGTTATTTAAATAGGACAGTGGGACGTCTTCAATAAGGCTTTCTATTGTCGAGTTAAGCATATTTAACCCCCCACGTGATTACAGCACGCACGATCGTGCTCTAATTCAAGTGGTCCTATGTGTTTACAGCACGCATGGTCGTGCTCTAAAAAAGTCGTCCTATTGGTCGCGGATTTTTTACGTTTTGTTTTACTTAAACCAAGAAACGAAAGTAGTAACTATTAGAATAGTTCATATTCTATGCAACTAAATCGTTTTAGAAGGGTGAGGAAACGAAACGTGCCAAAAAATATTGAAATATAATTATCTGTGTCTCAGTTGCGAAAGCGTCCGCCATTGTTGTGTTTTGTTCCGCGATCTTTATAATAAAAGTTGTCTTGTGGAAGAAACCGGTGAATATTTTATAAAGATACTATATAGATTTACTCAGAAATAAATAAATATTAATTGTGAAGTGACATTATTCGTGACAGAGACAAGAAATACAGTGATAAAAGGCAAAAACTTTTAAGAACGGCTATTTCTACTCTTGAAACTTGCTATTTTCGTAATAGTTTTATGATAAATACTCTTTTAGTAGTTATGAAAGACATAAAAGTACCCACATTATTTATCTGAAAACATATTTTAGCAATTAAATACTAGTATTGTTGTACGTTTTCACTGTTATCGTGTTTCAAATGGTAAATAATTCACAGCCACAGTGTTCGCTACAGTAACATGGCGGCCCGGCACGGCGAACTTTTTGTTACGCGTTCGGATTATATTTTTTTTAGTGGCGTTAGATTCATTTGTTACAAATAAATAATGTATTGTGTGAAAACCTAAAGGTATATGTGATAATGTTTTTGTGTTTATGAACCAAACAAGTAATGAAATTCATTAATATGTGATGAAATGTTTGTGCGAACCAGTGAAAAATAACAAACTTCTAAGTTTGTAAGCTTGTTTTGCCGGAAAGGTGAGTATTTAGTAGTAATTTATGTTATTATTATCATAGCTGATTTTATAACCAACACAATGATATGCAATTTATGTGATATAATTATATTAAGGTGTCATAATTTTTTTTTTTTCCGGTAACCTATGCCAATGAAAATTTGCAGCAACGTGACCCTTTGCACTTGTGGCACTTTGCCTTTAGTTTGATCGCACCTCAAGGGTTAAATAAGTTTGCCCTGTCAAAGTGCTGTCAATAAAAACGGGACCAATTATTTTATTTTTTATAAACCTGCCCACACGTTTACATGAAGCAAACTTGATGATGGGTTTCCCAAATCATATGGGGATTATTTAACGACCACCAATGTTCGTTGTGCACGTTGTACAGCCCCACACGCGTAAACAGTGCTTAATCAGTCCATTAGGATGTTTGCTTCGGGATGATTAATAAGCCATTCACACAAGACTCGTCGTGGTACTTGGTCTACTTCCTGAAGATGTTGTACCGGCTGGAAGTGGTACGGATGGAGTCCGGCTGCGTTTAGCAGTCTCCACACTGCGGGCTGGCTCACACCGAAGCGACGTGCTGCATCGTATGTGCTGGCTCAATCAAGTCTTCGACGTCAGTAGCCAGGCGAGGTCTGCCATACCCTAGTGCATGGCTAGGGGTTGTGAACTGGCCATGATCCAAAAGCCTTGGGTTGGCCGCTAAAATAGTCCGTTCACTTGGAACTACTGTGTTGTTTATTCCTTGAGCTCGCATACGAGGTACACTTTCTTGTTCCTACATTATTCTAGCTGCACGAAGGCTTTCACCACTGAGTAAATAAACTCGTACCATTTCGTAGTACACGCGATTTGAAAATCGTTGGGACGTCATTGTTACGACTTACGATCGGCGAGTGCGTCGGCGCTTGCGCGAAATTGCGACACGTGCCACTTTCTCGATGCGCCCGAGTTGACTGGCGCGCGGTCGGCAGGCGGCACGCGTATTGTTGTCCTTCCCCACGCCCCGCACCACGCGTCCTGCATCCATCGTCCCGTACCCCTGTCGCATTGCGCGCGTGTTTGATAGTATCATTGCAACCATAGATATATTAATTATAGTAGATATGCCCTCTAGACGAAAATGTATCGGAAACCTGTGTCGCCAGTTTGCCCCTACCACACGGCTAATACTACACATACACTTTAGTAAAATCAATAGAAACGCAGTCGCGCACACACTCCCATTTTTTAAATTAAAACGTGCAAAAAATCAATTATAGACTTTAGCCTGTCAAACATAGCGTTTATTTAACATGCGCCATCAAATTTACTCACACAAGAACATTTAACGCTATCACGTTAATAGATCTGCACAAGCACATCACCGCGTCGACCGGCCGCTTTGAGTAGCAGTGGCCGGTCTACGCAATGTATTCATTGGCTAGTCGCACGCGACGTTCGCAGTGAACGAAATACATTGCGCAATCGCCTACGTAGTACTAGATGGTACCCACGTATTGCCAGCAATGTATATTTTTTTTATTTGTCTACAAACTACATAATACTATTGTAATAACTACAATTATTACAAATAATTATCATTTGATTTTAAGGCTTTTGGACTAACCGGTGAAAAGAAATCCCTTCTCGAGCCACATTACATGCCTGGCTTCTTTTTCTACACGTTATAACAGCGCAAGATGGCTTTTTTTTTTCTCGGAGCTTCGTACGCTGTCGCAATATGAGCGCGATTGTTGACTGGTCAAACAAATTTTGTCGAAATATGAGCGTTTGCTCACACAAACGGTGCGCCTGCCACGCCCACAAAGCCATTCTACTCCTTTTAACTGTTCTGTGATTGCAACGAATAACGTTGTGTCTATGATTTCCTTGTTTCTCGGATATTTTAACTCGGATTTGGTGGGATAAAAAAGTGAAAAGTTATTTATGGAAATGTGTTCTATTATTGATATAGAACCACAGAAAATAATATTGGAACTACATAAAAAATTACCCCGTATGTCAGACCTTTGCCCTGGGCTAAAGACTGGATGAATTAATCCCTTCCACTGCCTTCTGTATACAACCATTCCCAGCTTTTCTAGCCCAGACTCTGAACAAAATCTATATCTCTAGTATCTTTAGCCAGTAGAGACCCAAATATGAGAAGAACAGAGTAGACGTAAAACTGTGATCCAGGCCCTCTCACTAAGGCCAGGTAAATTATTCACGATTACTTTATTATAATAATTAATCAAAATACGAGTACACTGTGTAGATACCATTCAATTTTGATTTTACTAGCTCCTTTATTCCAAAATGGAAAACTGCATTATATTTATTAATTTATTGGAATAGTTAGCGACAAAGAACATCATTAATGAAGAGAAATGTATATTATAAAGGAATAACACGTTTTCACGTCACAGTATAATCCATAGTTGATTCCAGGTAAACGAGACTATTATTTGGCGTAGAAGTGTCAAAAATGATAATTAAACACGGTTTTAAATTATAGCGTAGCAAAATTTAAATTAATTTTCTTGGTAAATTCACTTTCACACGAGTATCTGATTAACGCTGTTTTATTATTAAGAAAGGAAAGTTATTTTCTCATATTACATATATACAAAGCATCCAGTACCATGCAAGTAAATATAGAACATTTATTTATTAACTATTCTTGAGGCTGGTTTATGGAAGTTTTATTTCTATACGTACCATTATTTAGTGTCCATAGTACAAGCTCTGCTTAGATTGTTTTGTGTATGTGTTGAAATAGAACAGATTAGAGTTAGAGAACCAATAGTTTTTTGGCACTGTCTTACACTCGGAATATCAAAGAAACTGTACTAAATCATCTACCTATAACTCTAAACATCCCTAACACGCTACAATATCAGGTCAGCCTCACAATGTGAAACAGTTGCAGCTCCTTACAAATATAACATGTAAAACCATTATACTGGCAGTTAAAAAGAGTGGCCACGAGTTTTATTGCCCGTTCTTTCTCGTGGTTCTACCTATTGCATTGCGAACGTGGCAGTAAATGTAAATGTAGAATCATCTAGAATCATCTAGTAATTAACTTTAACTTTTGACGTTCATAAGCGTCACTTTGTGGCCTAAATGAATAAATGATTAAAAAAAAAAAAAAAAAAAAAAACAGTACACTAAACAGGCCGCGCAGCATATGTAGCTCTTCTATTTAAACACACATCATAGGCTACACGACAAGGTTTATAAATATACTCTTGTTCCATATCTCGCACAAAATAAAACGACATTGACGTACCTACACGACAGCACGACGCGCTTGGAATTTATCTGATCACTTGCATCGTGCCGACATACATAAATAAGCTTGTCGTCCACAACAACGCACAACCTGTCGTCACATCAACACCAATTAAAGTGTCCCTTGTCTCACACCGAGTTGCAAAGTTCAAATAAAATCAAGCTCTTTGTCACAACACCCCAAAACTTTTGCAATTATAAAAGTTTAAAGTGTATTTTTTGCTCGATAAATGGGAGAAACAGGAGGAACTTTATCATTATGATACAAGAGGGTTTAATCCGAAGTCATAGTTCAAGGAGGGATGCACAAAATGGTCGTCATACCTATATCTCGTGCACAAAGCTAGGAGAAAAAATTCGAGCCGTGAATCTTCGCTGGGGAGGTACGTTGTTTCATGATTGTAGACTGGCCACTTTTTGTTGCTCAGGAATCAGCTTTAATCTGTTGTATTTAAAATTTCTTTAGCTAAATAAATATTTGATTCGTTTGCTGACATGCTTGCCGACTTTATGTGGAATGTGTGTTACTTTATGTTTGTGTTTCATGAAGGTTGTTAGGTGAATAAGAGTATTAGTTGCACTACTATTTATCATTTTCTAAGCCATGATAAAGCAGACAATCAATATAACTTTTATGTCTTCAAGTTAGCAGCAAGAAATTCAGTCAGTATTTTAAATTTAAAGAATAATTTTCACTAGTCAACTAAAAGTCGTTACATAAAGACAGAAAGTCGCCGGTCTGATAATTTTACCCGTAGCTTTCTATAGAAACAATAGTTACAAGTTTATTGGAGCTTTTGCTGTGTAACTTTACGCTCATGTACTTTGGGGACTTACTGACTTAATGGCTAAATCGTGATACGTGCGTAACGTACACATCGTTTTAGGGTTCCATAGGTAAAATACAGATTGACAGACAGGTTACCTGTCTGTCCATAAAATTGACACGCGGGTTTCTTCATGACTTTTGCATTCATCGTTAAACAACCGATAATTAACTTTGTTTGTTTTCGTGTGAGTGTGTGGTCAGCTCTGGTGTCGAAGTTTTCAGACCGCCCGAATCCCTATCCTTAAACAAGAACCGAGACCGACAGCTTTAAGTGCCCTCCGAAGCACGGTAGCGCTCAGATGTAAATGTCATACACGGTCACCCATCCAAGTGATGACCTGTACAAGCGTTGCTTAAATTTGCCGATCTGTTACGAACGGCAAGCCAAGTCTCGCTATGAGGGCTAACTATTTATTTTTTTAGTCTAACTATTTAATACGCATTAATTTATCTTTGGAGAATCAGCTTTGCGCGCGATGATGAGAGTTTTAATTAACACGCTTTTATTAGGTCGTCGTGTATGTATGTAACTAACTATGTAATGGAACTAACTAACTAATTTAACCATCTTCCAAGGGTCGTAGCGTAGTGAAAATTGGCAGCTGTATGTAGTTCTGATGATAATTTAATAATATGTACTGTCGAACTGCTCTGAAGATGGAGCCGGAAGATATGACCTGGTACTTCATGATAGAAAAACGTATCATAGCTGTTTTGGATTTCTTATAAAAGTCTTGTTATGAACTTTGACTACAATTAGGTTTCAAGGTCTGATGATGAAGCCGGAAGATAGGCACTGGTATTCCATGATGGAGTATTGTATCACAGTCGTGTTTGCACTTATGAGAAGGGCCACGTAATGGACTTTGACTACAATTAAGTTTCAAGGTCTGATGATGAAGCCGGAAGATAGGCACTGGCATTCCATGCTGGAATATCGTATCATAGCCGTGTTTGCACTTGTGAGAAAGGCCACGTAATGAATTTTGACTACAATTAGGTTTCAATGTGTGATGATGAAGCCGGAAGATAGGCACTGGCATTCTATGATGGAATATCGTATCATAGTCGTGTTTGCACTTGTGAGGAAGGCCACGTAATGAACTTTGACTACAATTAAGTTTCAAGGTCTGATGATGAAGACGGAAGATAGGCACTGGCATTCCATGATGGAGTATCGTATCATAGTCGTGTTTGCACTTGTGAGAATGGCCACGTCATAAACTTTGACTACAATTAGGTTTCAAGGTCTGATGATGAAGACGGAAGATAGGCACTGGCATTCCATGATGGAATATCGTATCATAGTCGTCTTTGCACTTGTGAGAAAGGCCACGTAATGGACTTTGAACACGATCAGGTTTTAAGGTCTACATCATAAGATCATAACAAACCAATTATATATTGTAGACCACGCAGTGGTGTACTTAGGGTCCCGTACTTTTGCGGCTGGACAGGCGTATGTAAAAGTAGAGTAAAATCACTTAGTGATCTCCAGATTGAACAGCTAGATTGTTCTAAGCTGACAGATAAAACACCATGCTATACAGACGCACTGGCGGCGATGGAGAGGATGCGGGCTCATTTGCCAACTTAAAATAAATGTATAAATGTTTAAAATGTTTCTTTATCAAAGACCAAAAAGTATAAAATAAATTAATAGTTTAAAAAACACTGAAAAAACACGCTTTCATAAATGCACGTAAGAACAAATAATAAGTTATGGATCGTTCAATTTGTCTCTATTTCTGACTGAAGTGTAAACTATGTGCCTTTAAGTATAATATTTGATTGTAAAAGCGTGGGGCGCTGGAACTTGTTACAAAATCAAGTGAACAGATGTTACGGGAAGCTGGTAACACAGATTGGCGCTCTAACTGGAGTTGCAACACGACTAGTAGGTGGCTCTACATTAAACAGATTGTTCAAATTAGTAGTTCGTCAAACTCAGACAAAACATGCGCCAGCAGCGAGGAGAGACGACATTCACCGACATTTTTAACGCAATGCGTCAACAGTGACAAAATGTAGAGTTCTTGTTCGTGAGATATCTTTGGTTCCCTTTGGTAACCTTTTGGCGGCATAAATGTTATGCTCTTGTGCGATCTCATGCAGCTTCCGTATTATAAGTAGTAGTATTCGTATTTGTTAACAATAAAGTCTTTCCTGTTCCAGCGCCCCACGCTTTTACAATCAAATATTATACTTAAAGGCACATAGTTTACACTTCAGTCAGAAATAGAGACAAATTGAACGATCCATAACTTATTATTTGTTCTTACGTGCATTTATGAAAGCGTGTTTTTCTAGTGTTTTTTAAACTATTAATTTATTTGAGACTCTCGACGTCTGTAAGTCTACCCACTAGCCTGTCGCTACCTTAGTTCTTCATAAATGGTGTCATAATAAAAAGTGATTGAAATTAATAATATTTTGACGTCATTGAATAAATGACGTGATAAATAACTATATCAATGATTTAATTACAATTTTAAAACGTTGTTTGCAGCGTTTCACCTGTGGTGCTAAACCTACCACGTTGATAAATTAGTGGTGAGTTTTTACTTTTATGCACGTATATTATTACGACAATCTCGTTTATTGTACCTGCATAAAACATAATGATATATTCATATTGAATTTAACGTTTATGAAACAATTCTAGGAAACAAATCCAATTTCATCATTAGTTTAAATATTGATTTAAAGTACGAAAAGAACCAAGTAGTTTTAAAAGCAGAATACTTTCAGACATTACTAGTTATAAACGCTAAACGTTTAAACTTAAATATCGAAACGTAACGGGATTTAAGTATGTAAGTATTCACTTAACAAAAACACAAGTACGTTTAGTGTCATGGTAAGCGATTTTAGAAAGCTAAGTCCCAGTTATCTTTAAGTACCGTCTACCTAAGTCCAGTGCACTCAAACATTGTCGTAGAAAACAGAGCGGACACTAAGAAAATTAACCTTAATTAACATCACAAGTTCTACCCTTATCGTTGTCTCTTTCTCAGAATAAAGCCCTTGTTAGGGACCACATTAGCACCTTTTAAGAAAACGACTGCAAATTAGTACAAATGCTTGACATTCTTTTCGGAATAGGTCGGGGACAAAGTTTATTATACTGTTAATCAAAGAGTTGTGACTTAAAATATGTTTGGCCTCCTTTCTACTTTCTCCTTAGGTAGTATGAGTGCTAAGCTAATTCTAGTATTGCAATTTATAGGCTTCAGGTGGCCTTACGATTCCGGTCCTGAGCAAAGAACTAAGACCGAGGCTTGACCAGCCCTTTTAAAACAATGTCTGTCTTTCTCTTAGCGTTATCCCAGTTTCAATCTGGGGTCCGCTTACCAGTCTAACCGGATTTGGCTGAATATTAGCTTTTTGACAGAGCGACTGCCTGTTTGACCTCCGCAACCCGAAGGGATAGCGATATTCTATGGTTTAGACTAGTGTCAGTTTGCTTAGAAGGTACTGACGCCCTTTAACGATTGTCAAAGATCTTCATGACAACGGGGACCGACGGCTTAACGTGCTCTCCGAGGCACGGGAAAAACGATAATTAACAATTCAATACGCACATAACTCCGAAAAGTCATTGGTGCGCGCCGTGGATTCGAACCCGATACCCTCTGCATGGCAGTCTGTTGGTATCTCCACTGGGCTATCGCTGCCTATTTTAAACAATGTATCGCTATGATATAAATTCCACATAAACGTTTACCCATTGGAATGGAAAACTCTGTAAAGAGAGCTTAACTTTATCGATCTATTCAGAACAACAATTCAGGCTAAGATCGTTTTGAGGGCTTATAATAAACCTTATCATTACATAGTATAAAACAAAGTCTGTCTTCTGTCTGTCTGTCCCTATGTATGCTTAAATCTTAAAAACTACGCAATGGATTTTTGTCGGTCGCGGCAGACCTCGGCGGACATTCTTCGACCAAATTGGAGACATCCTAAGAAACGGATAGGTCCGAAGTACCCGCAACCGGCGAGCATGTATGAAAAGAGTAATGAGTGTAGAGGAAGCGCGTGAGGTTTGTAAGGATAGGAGCAAGTGGCGTTCTGTTGTCTCTGCCTACCTCGACGGGAAAAAGGCGTGAGTATATGTATGTATGTATGTATGGATTTTTGTGCAGTTTTATATGTACACTGACGGACTCATAAACTGCATCAAAGTAATAGACGACTGGTTCGGCGTTACACCAAACCGAATGTTCCTAGGTGATTTGAAAAAAATATTAATATTGTGGACTGTAAGGATGTGGGTTCTTATCACCTAGGAAAGAAGAAGTGAGTGAACTGGGTTCATGGGAAGAATAGGAGACGGGGGTATGGGAGCACGCCTTACCTTGTACGTCAGTCCTCTTTCCTTGCAAATGGTGGCCGCCTGGTGTCTCTTCGGGAATCCTGAAGATTCACTAATCACTCCGTCTGGATCCAACCCAGAATTATACAGTTTCACAAAACTTCATTCGCGGGCGGTTTGTTGCGTTTTTAGTATAAAGCGGTAAAAATATGACGGTGCGGTACATTTATTCGGCGCGACACGGATTATTCTAGACTGTTTCGTAGCGTCGTTGAATTCTTGCGACCAATCAGCGAGGCGTGCCTTTGAGAGGGAAGGAATAAAAGGATTGAACGTATTGGACGAGTAAACGTGGAACGATTGACGTTGATGTAATTAATTCTCGATAGAAAGGTAGATGGCGCTACCATATACCCCCGGCCCTAAAGTGTTGCCTTTAAAAATAAAAAATTCAACTTAGCTATGTTGGGTGTACTACCGCATAAACCATCAATAGGCTAAGACAGTGATATGATAATAAAATTAATCTAAATTAACTTTAGCGAAAATTATAAACGCAATAATAGCGAAAACTATAAACTAAATACTTAAACTAAGAGGTAGATCCAACTTCAGGCTAGATCTCACTGAGTTGGAAGCGGACAGAGACGTACAACAGGGCGCACGTAGCTCCCCTTCGATGTTTTTACGGTAACATAAAACGTTACGGTAACATAACGTTAATATAAAACGTTACATAGACACTGTTATGTCTGACATTATTTTCAATATTATGACTGTATATTTATTTCTTGTTATTATAGGCAGAGCTGGCCTAGTGGCGTTACCAACACCTGCCTCCTATACAGAGGGCATCAGGTTCTAATGCTCAATGCACACCAATATCTTTGTATATGTGTTTATTAAATTGTTAATTATCGCTTGTCCAGTGCCTCGGAGAGCAAGTTAATCCATCGGTTCTGACTGTCATGAAGATCTTTGACAGTCCAATGACTGTGAAGTCGGTACTTCAGAATAAACAGCCACTATCATACAAAGTTATTAAACATGTCTTAATCATGTAAAATTAACTGATATAGAGTGGCACTAGTCTAAACCACAGAAAATTGCTGTTACCTCTAAGTTATAGAGGAGAGACGGCAATCGCTCTGTGGAAATTTCTTATATTCAGTCAAATCCGGTTACTACAAATGGAATAACGCTAAGAGGGGGATTTTTATTTCCTGTTTCATATTTTATTTTATACTAGGAGAAACAGCAGACACTGTAACGCTAATTCTATTGACGACGCAACAAATGGTGCGCCCCCATTTGGTCGCGGGAGATAGGGCGCGCGGCAACGCAACACCGACACGCCTCTCCTCCCGTGACCGCACCCGACTGCGAGGGACAGACAGAACTATCCCTCGCACCCGCACCTTGGGACGCATCCTACGCAGGCCTCACTCAAGCCCACGTGGAGCGTCCCCTCCCGGGATCCCGCTTAGCTTCACCGTGGGTGTACCTCAAACCCACGGTTACTGAGCCCCCTCACCACGACAAGGTGGAGATCCAACGAGGGGGACTCTTCAGCTTCCTAAGTATTATATTAACAACATTTCTCAACATCACTCCGCTTGGAACAAAGCGTTAAAGAAGGACAAACACACTTTCGCATTTATTATATTAGTTTGGATTATTTAGTCCCTAAATCGACATCATTAGGCGATAGACAGCAAGCGTGTTATTTGCCAGCTAAATAGTTTGTTTGTCATCAAACAAGTTAGCTAAATAGTGGCACTAAAACTATGTGTGGACATTAAGTATTAGTTTATTAGTATTTATTTGGTTATGTATTGTAATTAGTTGCTATTTATAAACGACTCGTGGTTGCATGTGGCTTTACTCGCTGGTTATGATAAAAATCAACTTGTTTTTATGTATATTAAGGACCAGTTTCCCTGATGTCTGATTAGATAACGCATACAAATTTCGGTTTGAATTCATCTTGAAGATAAGATCTATCCGATGGTGAAACTGGGCCTGAGTCTCGTAACTAAATCATACGTAAATGGTACTAAACAGTGCACAACGCCAACTTTTTTCATCATGTCTTGTCTATAATCTTTCTTAGTACTAAGGCAATTGTCTTTCATGCTGGCTAAATGCGAGTTTGCAGATTTCAAATGTCTTTCAAGAAAGAAAAAGCCTGAAAGTGCTCCATACAACTTTAAGGCATGCAGGTTTCCTCACAATGTTTACCTAAACCGCTTTGCAAGCGATAATTAACTAGTTCCTATAAACTTAAATACTATAAAAGTCAGTGGGGTGCGTCTTGGATTTAACTTAAGACCGTCTGAGTAGCAGTCTATTATCCTATTCACTCGGCTACCTTAGTAAGTTGTTGCTAATTTTGATAATTTTTACTTTAAAAATGATGGTCTTTTATACAACAAATGGATGCGTCAATGTATAATGTTTAGAACTTGAATCAAATTACTAATATTTTTAACCGACTTCAAAAAAAAAGGAGGTTCTCAGTTTGACCTGTATGTATGTATGTTTGTCCGCGATTATCTCGCGTTTGGCTGAACCGATTTTGATGCGGTTTTCAGAAAAGTATTTAGTTACACTTAGGTTTAAACCTTCGGATACAGGTCAAACTGAGAACCTCCTTTTTTTTGAAGTCGGTTAAAAATATTAGTAATTTGATTCAAGTTCTAAACATTATACATTGACGCATCCATTTGTTGTATAAAAGACCATCATTTTTAAAGTAAAAATTATCAAAATTAGCAACAACTTACTAAGGTAGCCGAGTGAATAGGATAATAGACTGCTACTCAGACGGTCTTAAGTTAAATCCAAGACGCACCCACTGACTTTTATAGTATTTAAGTTTATAGGAACTAGTTAATTATCTCTTGCAAAGCGGTTTAGGTAAACATTGTGAGGAAACCTTCATGCCTTAAAGTTGTATGGAGCACTTTCAGGCTTTTTCTTTCTTGAAAGACATTTGAAATCTGCAAACTCGCATTTAGCCAGCATAAAAGACAATTCCCTTAGTACTAAGAAAGATTATAGACAAGACATGATGAAAAAAGTTGGCGTTGTGCACTGTTTAGTACCATTTACGTATGATTTAGTTACGAGACTCAGGCCCAGTTTCACCATCGGATAGATCTTATCTTCAAGATGAATTCAAACCGAAATTTGTATGCGTTATCTAATCAGACATCAGGGAAACTGGTCCCTAATATACATAAAAACAAGTTGATTTTTATCATAACCAGCGAGTAAAGCCACATGCAACCACGAGTCGTTTATAAATAGCAACTAATAACAATACATAACCAAATAAATACTAATAAACTAATACTTAATGTCCACACATAGTCTTAGTGCCACTATTTAGCTAACTTGTTTGATGACAAACGAACTATTTAGCTGGCAAATAACACGCTTGCTGTCTATCGCCTAATGATGTCGATTTAGGGACTAAATAATCCAAACTAATATAATAAATGTGAAAGTGTGTTTGTCCTTCTTTGACGCTTTGTTCCAAGCGGAGTGATGTTGAGAAATGTTGTTAATATAATACTTAGGAAGCTGAAGAGTCCCCCCCGTTGGATCTCTACCTTGTCGTGATGAGGGGGCTCAGTAACCGTGGGTTTGAGGTACACCCACGGTGAAGCTAAGCGGGATCCCGGGAGGGGACGCTCCACGTGGGCTTGAGTGAGGCCTGCGTAGGATGCGTCCCAAGGTGCGGGTGCGAGGGACAGTTCTGTCTGTCCCTTGCAGTCGGGTGCGGTCACGGGAGGAGAGGCGTGTCGGTGTTGCGTTGCCGCGCGCCCTATCTCCCGCGACCAAATGGGGGCGCACCATTTGTTGCGTCGCGGTGGGGCCGCAGAGGAAGAGGAGATGCGGTGTTGCGTTGCCGTCCTCCCTATCCTCTGCGGCCGCTGGGTGTTTTGGCGGCGGAGCCCAACACCTTCATCCGCCGCCAAGGGGGTTTCGTTCGGGGCCCGCCTGACCATCTGGCGGGCCAATACCCGTCGGGAGGTAGCGAGGAATGCTTCGGTGAAACCCTTCCCTCCGACACATGGGTACATGAGGAGCACGGGTTGGTTTTTAGTCAGTAAGAGTCTGTCAGTCCCCTTCGTCCTCCCCCCAGGGCGGAGGGACTCCAAGAGGATTTTCCAACCCGACACCAAAAAAAAAAAAAAAAAGGAAGCTGAAGAGTCCCCCCCGCGGGATCTCCACCTTGTCGTGGTGGGGGGGCTCAGTAACCGTGGCTTGGAACCCCGCGGTGAAGCTAAGAGGGATCCAGGAGGGGACGCTCCGCGTGGGCTTGACGGGGCCTGCGCAGGATGCGTCCAACGGTGCGGGTGCGGGGAACAGTTCTGTCTGTCCCTCGCAGTTGGGTGCGGTCGCGGGAGGAGAGGCGTGTCGGTGTTGCGTTGCCGCGCGCCCTATCTCCCGTGACCAAATGGGGGCGCACCATTTGTTGCGTCGCGGTGGGGCCGCAGAGGAAGAGGAGATGCGGTGTTGCGTTGCCGTCCTCCCTATCCTCTGGAGCCGCTGGGTGTTTTGGCGGCGGAGCCCAACACCTTCATCCGCCGCCAAGGGGGTTTCGTTCGGGGCCAGCCTGACAATCTGGCGGGCCAATACCCGTCGGGGGGTAGCGAGGAATGCTTCGGTGAAACCCTTCCCTCCGACACATGGGTACATGAGGACCACAGGTTGGTTTTTAGTCAGTAAGAGTCTGACAGTCCCCTTCGTGCTCCCCCCAGGGTGGAGGGACTCCATGAGGATTTTCCAACCCGACACCAAAAAAAAAAAAAAGGAAGCTGAAGAGTCCCCCCCGCGGGATCTCCACCTTGTCGTGGTGGGGGGGCTCAGTAACCGTGGCTTGGAACCCTGCGGTGAAGCTAAGAGGGATCCAGGAGGGGACGCTCCGCGTGGGCTTGACGGGGCCTGCGCAGGATGCGTCCAACGGTGCGGGTGCGGGGGACAGTTCTGTCTGTCCCTCACAGTTGGGTGCGGTCGCGGGAGGAGAGGCGTGTCGGTGTTGCGTTGCCACGCGCCCTATCTCCCGCGACCAAATGGGGGCGCACCATTCGATGCGTCGCGGTGGGGCCGCAGAGAAAGAGGAGATGCGGTGTTGCGTTGCCGTCCTCCCTATCCTCTGCGGCCGCTGAGTGTTTTGGCGGCGGAGCCCAACACCTTCATCCGCCGCCAAGGAGGTTTTGTTCAGGGCCCGCCTGACCATGTGGCGGGCCAATACCCGTCGGGAGGTAGCGACGAATGCTTATGCGAATCCCTACCCTCCGACACACGGGTACATGAGGAACACGGGTTGGTTTTTAGTCAGTAAGAGTCGGACAGTCCCCTTCGTCCTGCCCCCGGGGCGGAGGGACTCCATGAGGATTTTCCAACCCGATACCAAAAAAAAAAAAAAAGGAAGCTGAAGAGTCCTACATATATTACCGAAAGCTAATTGTAATTTAATGTAATAGTTTATATTACTTGGAATTTTCTTGACAACTAAAACGGAACTGTTCTTTATAAGACCACTTATTGTTGTCTGCTTGTCTTTTTGTCAGGTCAGTTTTTCACAGGTACGGTAGATTTTTATAAGATCTTTTACCATCCTCTGGTGCTGTTAATGATCATGACTGCCATGCCTGCTATAGCCATGCTGGCATGAATCCCCTACCTAAGGTTTAACAAATAAGCCTTAAGTTACTTTATACGTGTGAATGTCATTTGACAAACAACTTCTAAAAAACAATCAGGCATTTTCCAAACATACGACTACGACATTAAAAACGATATGCAATATATAACTGCCACAATTATTTATTTCACGAAATATAACAGCACAAGTCCACCTTAGACGATACATAAAAATAGCAAAATAATTGGCCGTCACATGCAGAACAAGTCGCCTCGCCTCTCGGAGTAAGGGCGGTTTCAGTTAGCGTTTAATGTGCGTATAAGCTCGTTTTTGGAAACGCATGTTTGCGCGTATAGGCGCGTCTTTTAGCACACACGCATCTCGTGCAAGCGTTGACGCGCTTATAAGCTCGTATAAGCGCGAGCCGTCAGAATCCATGTAGACACTGACAAGATATCACTACCGTTTCGAGCGAACACGCCGAAATATGCCCATTTACGCGAGTCCGCTTGTAGCGCGCGTGTAAGCGCATATGCTAAACCGACCGTATTAGAGCAGAAAAATCCGCTAATCTGAAAACGCCCTAAGTTGTATGAAACATGTAAAATAAAAATATTGAGCCGAGACCAGATTGCATGGCTCAGTGACGTTCGACGCTCGTTACTGGAATTGCTATAGAAAATATGGAAGTGACTTTAACGCTCATGTTCCGGCTTTGAACGATGCATTTTTTATTCTCCAGGGTATTACTATGTGTAAGCCTTCGTCTGATAGAAAATTTTGTGAAATTTTGCTGCTGGGAAGTGGGTGTAAAAAGTTAATAGTTCGTACCAACTGCTGCTTTGTAAAGGAGCACAGGATTGCAGTTTGTTGATTCAATCAATAAAAATGTTTGAACCAGATGAGGCGTTGAGAAAAGTAGCTTACGTGAAGAACACCAAACACGCAAAGTGATTGCCAGCCAAGTGAAGAACACCAAACACGCAAAGTGATTGCCAGTAGCTGGACACAAAGAGCTGAAAAAGGTGACGCAGGCTCTGTGGTGGTCGATATCTAAACCGCCCGAAGGCCTCCGACATGGCCTATCTATTCTTATCCTGACACAATAACATGGACCGAAAGCTTTATGTGCCCTCCGAAGCACGGTAGCGCTCAGCTGTAAATGCCACACATGGTCCTGGTCACCGACCCAATTGGCGACCTGTGCAAGCGTTGCTTAACTTTGTCGATCTTTTACGAACAGCAAGCTAAGTTTCGCTATGGGCATATGGGCGCAAATTAATATATAATGATTATATTGTTATGAAAATGTTAATAATATTTAAGATTGATATTTAAATAACTGTTTGTGAACACAGAACTGAGAACTTCACTACTTTACAATATTAGACACTGTATTGGCTGCTTAACTCTTTTATAAAGATTGGGTAGTTAGTTTATCGCTTAGTTATTAAGATAACTCCAGAACTTTCAAAGTAAATTCAATTAGTATTAAATAACATTATTCTGACACTTATTTTTACGGTAATAAATAACATGCGTTTATATTAGCATCCTGTTGATAGCGCCATCTGTTGACAATGTTGTAAAGCAGCGTTTAGTTAATAAAATAAATTTGTTATTCGTGTAAAATAAATCATTTGGTGTTGTGCAAAATTCATTAAATATGAATGTCGATTTTCGATTAGTTTATAATTAATTGTAAAGTAATTTCAATTATATGTTGTAAAGGAAGTGGCAGTTGTAAACATTAATTAGTGAATGACGGTTAGTGTATAAAAAGGACTGTAAGTCACATTTTATTTCAATTCTGTGCTAGAAATCAACTGATAATAAACCAAGTAATATTACGTGAGTGTTTTTATTATGGAGTCTGGACACCATAACCCTGGCGTATCGCCGATAGCAGCGGTTGGATAAACGCCCCCTAAGAGACTTCGGGATCTACGGTTGGCGCGAGAGTAATGGGTCTCTTGGCTTGGCCGCCATTACCAATGATGACCTGAAGACTGATGCGACAAGCGCTTGGAAGCGGTGTTTGGCGCTAGTCAACCCTGATCGGAGACTGCACGGTGTGTCGGAGTTATGGCGAGCACGTCTAGACTTCACGTGAGGCCACGTGCAAGCAAGAGCGACAGAGCGACTACGACGGGGTGCACGCACCGGGGTGTGCTGTGGCGTGAACGCTGTTCTGCTCTGAGTTCTACCAGAGGTTGCAGATGCGGGTTGTTGATGCACTGACCAGAGGTATTTATCCAGAGCTGATTTGATTAGTTTTTGAGAAACATCCTAATTTTATAAATTATGGTGCTTATACGATTACCTACTGTCCCCGTAAGGATTACCAGATACCTTAATATTATACAGTCAAAATTACGAAAGTTATACCCCAAATAGAATTTATAGGTAACTGTTGTTTATCCACGATTGGTACGTAGCAGTGCTACTGTGCTTATAGTCATGTTATGCCGTCGGCTGGAGCTCTTGTCTGTTTATTAATCGTTAGGCCATGTCGGAAACTTTCTGTAAAACTTACTTATCTACACAAGAAAGAGAAAATAGCTTTGTTGTTATGTGGTTCTACTAATGTAATTATTAGTAAAGAACGGTATAACTGCCCTTTTCAAGTTGAAGCTCTGATATAGATCCATTGTATAAATTGCTTGATTTGCTTTCAGTTTAAATAAGCTAATTGATGTGCTAAATATGAATTCAATTGGTAGACAACAGGTTATCTCAATAGTAAAACATTAAAGGAATCAAAACATAATTTATAGCCCTTGGTTACACATTACATAAGGCTAACTAACTGCATTACTTATGGCTAGTGCTCACGGCGCGATTATATGAAGCCTCTCTTGATAAATGACTATCCACCACAAAAATAATTTGCATAAAACCAGTAGGTAGTTTCACAGATAATTGCATTCAACAAAACAAACTTCAGTTTTATTATATTAGTACAGATAAATATTCAGAAGGTAGATATAAAAATAAATTTGTGATACACATTTTTAAAGCTAATATTTGTAAAGTTACAAAATAGGTTTAATTATATATTTGTGGACTCTGTAGGTGCTACATGATTTCATTTTAACATCATGTTGAAATTGTTACTGTCAACTTTCAGCTCAAGGTTATAAGACAAGGGAACCGAACATATAATAATAATAATAATAATCATCATTTTATTGTGAATCATAGGTCTAGAGGATGTTTGACAATAAATATTTGTGTTCAGCTATGTTCCGCCTGCAAGGCATACAATATTATGGTCATAAAAAATAATTTAATACAATCAAATGATGATAAAATATTCCATTTAAAATACAATTAACAATGTCATGCAAATTTATAAGTCAAATAATGTCAGTATAATAAAACCAATTACAATAATAATTATTATAACAATTACTATTCCAATCTAATTCATATAAATCAATTCTCCTTATTACAATGTCTTATCATCTAGAAATTCTTTAACAGAATAGTAGCATTTGCTAATTAGCAGTTTTGACAACTTATTTTTAAAGGAATTGTTATCAATTACGTTTCTTATTTCTGGCGGTATTTTATTAAATATTCGTGGAGCAGTGCAGAATATACTTTCATGTAACAAATGAGTTTTACTAGTTACTATACATAATTTGTCATTATTACGTGCTCTGGTGCGGAATTCAAATAAATTAAGATTAGCTTTCACAAAAAGTGCAGTTTCAAAAATATACAGAGATGGCAGTGACATTACATTTAATTTTACAAGGTGTGGTTTGCAGGAATCTGTTTGTTGTAGATTGCAAATACTCCTTATACATCGCTTTTGAGCACGGAATGCACGGTCGTGATCGGTTGAGTTGCCCCAAAAAATTATGCCATAACGGAGCGTAGAGGCAACATACCCATGATAGGCTGTCATCAGAGCTGTTTGATTTACTAGTTTACTCAACCTATATAATGCGTACGAAAACTGATTGAGCTTATTACATACATGTTCAATCTGTGCTTTCCAATTCAATTTATTGTCTATGTAGACTCCTAAGAATTTTGTGACATCTATCTCTTGAATGTTTATATCCGCTTGGTAAATGTTCAGCTTATTCTCTGATTTGATTTGTTGCTTAAAATTCATTATTTTAGTCTTATTTAAGTTAATTTTTAAGTCATTTTCGTTTAACCATTTAATAATTGATGTCAAAGATGTATTAATGTCATATTCTATAGTAGTCAAGTTTTTTCCTGTGAATAGTACAGTACTGTCGTCAGCAAATAGGGTCATATTATAATTAATTGTTTTTGGCATGTCATTAATATAAATAAGAAACAAAAGAGGACCAAGGATACTACCTTGCGGTATCCCAGTGTTAACATCTCTTATTTTAGAACTATAGATTTCTTCCATTTTAGTATTTATAGATACCTTTTTAACAACCGTGACCTGTCTCCTATTGTTGAGATATGATTTTATTAGTTTATGTACGTTACCTCTGATTCCATACCTATACATTTTATTTAAAAGAATTTCGTGATTTACATGGTCGAACGCTTTCGTCATATCCATATATAGCGCTACTGCTGGCGATCGCTTATCCATATTTGTTATTACCTCTTGTAAGAAATTATATACAGCAATATTTATAGACTTATTTTTTCTGAACCCATATTGACATGGTGTGAATAAGTTCATTTCTTCAAAGAATGTATTAACACATGAATAGATTACCTTTTCAAAAATTTTAGAGAAGACTGGTATAAGCGCAATCGGCCTGTAATTAGTAATTTGTGAATGATTTCCATTTTTGTAAAGAGGTTTTATTATTGAGACTTTCAACTTATCAGGATAAATACCGTGCTCTATACATAAATTCATTATGTGGCTTAAAGGAGATGCAATAATATTGCCTACATCTTTTACTACTTGGGTAGTGATATCGTCATAGCCTGTACTGTTAGTCCTCTTAAGTGAGTTAATAATTTTATAAATGTCAAATGGAATTGTTGGATGCATATAGATTGAATTACAATTAAATGTCAATTTGGAAGTGAAATAATTGTTTGATAACTGTTTATGTCCCGGTTGATCTACACTATATTTTGCCATGTCAATAAAATAATCATTAAAAGCATTTGCAATACATGTATTATCGGTAATTGTTTCATTATTCACGACCAGCTTGTCTAGTATATCGTTTGGGAACTTGTTCCTCGTAGTATTAATTGCTTGCCAAACAGCTTTACATTTATTTGAGGCCGTATTGATGTAATGATTTGTCTGAGCTTTTTTTGTGAGGGTTATGATTTTCTTAAAGCGCTTTGCATATTTTTGAAATTTTTTTCGATGTTCTTTAGTGGGATGCTTTCTATATATCCATAAAAGATCACGCTTACGTTTGCAGCATAACTTAATGCCCTTTGTTAACCATTTAGGTTTTGATTCAGTGTTTACACGAATTTTTTTTAAAGGAAATGCTAAATTGTAAATAAAACTAAACACATCTAGGAAATCATTGTAAGCATTATTCGGTTCCTCAGATTTATATACGTTGTTAAAAGACATTTGTTGCAAGTATTTTATAAATATAGCTCTATTTGTATTGGTGTAACAACGTTTTGTTATATACCAATATTTTAACAGGCATCTCTTTTTCAATGGTATCGTTAAAATTTGTGCCGAGTGATCTGATAAGGCAAAGTCTGTAATTTTGCCCTTATATCCTTTGATGTTATGAATTACATTGTCAATGCAAGTCTGGCTACAGCTACGAGTCGGTTTTTTAAATTGGATGGTCAAGTTAAAGCTTAAAAGTAAGTCTGTAAAATCCTTCGAAACTTTTGATTGGTCTAATAAATTGATGTTAAAGTCACCACATATAATTATTTTCTTGTCATTCGTACAAAGCTTTGTGAGTATTTTATTTAAAATTGAAAGAAAAGCGTTTGTCGTACTAGCACCCCTATTCGGTGTTCTATATATGCACAATATGTAAAGTTTGTAGTCTGTTAACTCAATACCAGAACATTCAAATAAATTAGTTATAGACATTTTATTTATTTTATTTAAAGTTTTAAATTTATAGTGGCTTTTTATTAAAATGCAAGAACCTCCACGTCTATTGGTTCTCATGTAATAAGCTCCGAGCCTATAGCCTGGCATAATTAAGTGAGATTCATCACCATGGGTCATGTTGTGCTCCGTAATACAAATAATATCAGCTGTAATACCTTTTTGAGTCAGCTCATCCAGTGATACAAACAACATATCCGCCTTATTTAGTAGACCATTAATATTTTGATGAATGATAGATATATTATTATGCACGAAATAAACTAGTGTTAGGAGCGTTATCAGAGCTATCTAAGTTGCTAATAATTATATCAGTTTGAGTTTCTAAGTGATCGTCAGTCTGAGTACATTTGTCTGTGTATTTTTTTACCGTGTTTGTTGCCATTCTTAATGTATTTTGATACTGCTGTTTCTTTTCAAAGTAATACAAACGTAATATTTCTTTTAATAAACACCTAGCGAGATTTTTTGCATAATTTAAATTTGACTTACTCGGTAAAAAGTTAGCGTAATTCATATCAATAAACGTTGCATGTTTGTGATAATTGCAAATAAAACGTAATAGATAATTTAATTTTTGTTCTCTTAAATGTCTATTGAATGGCACCTCTGTTAGAATAATGTTTGTATTTTTTACTGTTGTCAACCATGTTAGTAATGTTTGTTGTAAATTATAGGGATTGGTTTCATGACAACCACCTATTACAATTATATAATCTTGTTTACTCATTGTCAAAGTATATGTGTTTAAGGCTGATAGTATATTTCTGTAATCGCTACCTGGCTTCATGAAGCAAAACACTGAATATTCATCTCCCAGAAGATTTTGTAAAATTTTCCGTAGTCCACGACCCTGTTCATCGCATAATATAGCAACTCTTCTTTTGGTGGCGTGCATTTTTTCATTGGACGTAGACAGGTGTTCATTTGTTTGTTTGCTTATATTATTAAGGTTGTTTTTTATTTCCGGTGGGTTTTGCTCCAAATTGACGATTCCTTCATCAGTTGTTTCAGTACTATTCGACCTTATGTCATTCGTTTCGATATCCGTTTTTCCTACTAGTTGTATTGGCTCCTTTGTATGTACTGGTGATTTGTCTTCGGTTAGTAGTGAAAAATTGATACGCCTTTCGTCATACTTGTTTATTTGCTTTCGACGCGTTTTGCTTTTAATTTTGCTAGATACAGGTGTTGAGTTTGAAATGCTGAGATTTTTGTAAGTCTCGGTCAGCCTCTTGTATTTGTCTAACTCTTTTTGTAGGTTAGTATTTTCTGTGCTTAAACTATCAATTTCATTGTGTGCTGATTGTAGTTCTGCTTTTAATTGTAATATTTGTCCTGATAACTCCTCGTAAGAATTTGTGTCATCGAATGTAACGTCTTGTAGGCTTCTCATAGTCGAATCGAGCATAGCATGCTGTGCTAAGTCAGTAACAGATGAGGACTTACGACGGCGTCTTACAGTGACGTTAATGTTCTGTGACTCCATATTCAAAGTACAGAATTTCTAATTTTATATTTTTATGTTGTTTTTCTTAATTATTTACTTGAAGTATGTGAGGTTTAATATAATTCACAAGTATGAATTGTAAATATCACAAAAATTTCTCTGCACGCTGGGATTTGATCATGCGACTGTTCACACTAAAGCTGTCGTTCGTCTAGTTACGCCACGATAACTGTTACGTAGGATACTCAAATTGGTGTCTTGTAGGTGCAGCTTGTCATGTCAGTTAATTAGTTATGAAATTAGTTTAACTTGTGCTGGATAGGTGTCGTACTAATGACTGTGTTGATGATAACTGATCACGGAGCTAGTTTTGGTCATTTGGTATAGATGTCGCTGTTATTACTATTGATCGTTGAGATGATTTGCACTTTTGCACTAAAGTTTCGATTTTGTTTAATATAGTTTTATCACTTATTTTGTGTAATTAAAACTGTTGTTCTGTCACTATTATGTTCCTTAGTATAGTTTCTGGTGTATTGTTCTATGTTTATTAGGTAATGTTCACTTTTTAATCACTGCTTGTACACTTTTATGGTCACTTGGCAATAAAAAGTTAATGAGTCGTCACTTTCCTTGGATAACGTTAGTGGTTAGTCTTCATTGGTCACTTTGTTTGTTTATTGTCTGCTTTTTCACTTTCAGCGATAAACTTATTTAATAAAATTATTTTTCACTGGATATCTCAATATTTGTCGTTTAATTTTATACCTGTATAGAATGATTTGTCCCGACCATGATAAGTCCTTGCATAACCCGAACTACTGAAGCTAGAAACATGAGATCTGGACAGTAGATTCCTTTATGGACGTAGGCACTCACTTAGGTTCTATAATAGTCCACCTCTAAGCATTTTAGATTGAAAGTCTTAAGGCAGGTGACTGCTATCGTGTATAAATACCAAGCCTTAGTGTTTTACTTGGTAAATACAATTTATTTTATTTGTGAGTTCATTTGCAAAGTTAGTTGCATCTATATTCAAGATGACAACCAGTGATAAACCAATAAAGTTTAGTGCCAACCTTATTGCTTAGCTCTTGTGGGATACAAGACAGTTAGAAATATGATTATTAGGATAATGATAAGTGGGTTTAAAGAACGTGATGTGAAAATCCATATTATCTCTTTTCCCATTTAGCAGTATTTATTCTTGGCAAATAAAAGTAAATGTATGGACTACTCATGCTTTGTTTCTAAGTCAGTTGTGATTGGTCAGTTTAAATTTATTTATTCAGATAAACAATAAATTGTGTATGAATAAATAAGAATTACATTGGCACCACATGTTAACAGTTTAAAATAAGTATTAACATTATTTAGAAAATTCCCTTAAATATAAAGTCAAATAAAAATATTGATATAAACTAACCACCATATTAACTATACAAACTGAGTGGAATCATTTTTAGAAATAAGACTGCACTACTCTTGCTTTGTAATATTGGTAGCCTTTACATTTCTCTTTTATGGCTCAGTTGGCAAACAGTTCAACAATTTCACAGCTTGCACTATGCCTAAAAATATTCAATATTGGATTAAACATGTTCTTACATGAGTAATAATTATAGCACTAGTATTTTCGAAATTCTTGGATCTGCATGGTTTGAAATCATTTCATATTCGTGAAGAGTCCGACTGTTCACGGCTGAACATAGGCCTCTCTTTGTTCTTGCCATTTTGTTTTCCTGTTTGATGTGGATAAAACTTATTCTGAATATATAAGGTTTTAACTGTTTTATCGGAACTGCAAAATATGGGTATCCTGATAACCTTATATTTAATTATCTAAAATGGCACTGTCAGACAGAACCTGAGACAATTCAGTGTCTTTTGTATTTTACCTTATGCGTAAAATATAGGCTCCAACACTGTTGTAGCAAAGATAACTATATACCAATGCACAGGTTGAACATGCCTGACATATAGATATAGCTTAATAGACCGCACCACTTTGTAAGAGTTGAATTTTATTACATCTACAGTTACGAAGGTTCATGGAACTAATACTTGGGTGGGAAATGTTGCCCACCACCTGTCTTTTGAGTGTTGCAGGTTGATGATGACATCTTAGCAGATGACCTGACCTTAGTGTGAAGTGAGGATGGACGAGCCGTCCTTTACTTATTGGTATGTATGGATGACGGTGGCCCGCCCTTTTGACGTCGGTGCTTTTGTGTGTGGGCTGCGCGCACACGTGCCGCATGGGTGCTGTACTTGAGCTGGAGTCAAGCACTGTTTGCTAACCTTTGTTGCTGATTAACATCAGCAACTGTATGAGTAGCTTGACCGTACGGGCGGAGGATTCGTCAGATACCGATTTACGTGGGGGGTCCTCTACCTCCTCCACTGTCGTTGTTGGACCTATGTAATTGCGTTGTATTGATATAACTGATCATGACAAACGATGATGATTATTTTATGTATATGCATTGATGTGTTTATGAGGCAAATTTTGCATTTGTGTTTGAGTAAAATTTTATTTTTCCTATCCAACATCCTTCCCAAAACGCTGGCTGGCCACCATGCGTATCCTTGATCCTGGTCTTGTTGGCTAGATCCCGTGATGGATGATGCCGTGTGTTGGCTAGATCCCGTGATGGGTGATGCCGTGTGTTGGCTAGATCCCGTGATGGGTGATGCCGTGTGTTGGCTAGATCCCGTGATGGGTGATGCCGCGTGGGCTAGATCGACCCTATGTGGGTGATGCCGTTTGTGGGCTAGATCCCTATGTGGGTGATGCCTGTGTGCGCTAGATCCCGTAATCGGTGATGCCGTAATCGGCTTAGCCATGGGTGAAGCATTGTTTGTTGGATCCCGTGATGGGTGACGCATGCCACAGGCTGAGATCCTATGACTAGGTGAAGCCTTGTAAATAACTTTTAATTTTTATATTCATTCTTTTTGTTTGTTATGCTGTTTATTCTGTAACCGTTAAATAATCAGCGCGAGGAGCGCGCTGGATCAGAATGGCTATATGGGCGCAAATTAATATATAATGATTATATTGTTATGAAAATGTTAATAATATTTAAGATTTATATTTAAATAACTATTTGTGAACACAGAACTGAGAACTTCACTACTTTACAATATTAGACACTGTATTGGCTGCTTAACTCTTTTATAAAGATTGGGTATTTAGTTTATCGCTTAGTTATTAAGATAACTCCAGAACTTTCAAAGTAAAATCAATTAGTATTAAATAACATTATTCTGACACTTATTTTTACGGTAATAAATAACATGCGTTTATATTTGCATCCTGTTGATAGCGCCATCTGTTGACAATGTTGTAAAGCAGCGTTTAGTTACTAAAATAAATTTGTTATTCGTGTAAAATAAATCATTTGGTGTTGTGCAAAATTCATTACAATATTAATATCGATTTTCGATTAGTTTATAATTAATTGTAAAGTAATTTCAATTATATGTTGTAAAGGAAGTGGCAGTTGTAAACATTAATTAGTGAATGACGGTTAGTGTATAAAAAGGACTGTAAGTCACATTTTATTTCAATTCTGTGCTAGAAATCAACTGATAATAAACCAAGTAATATTACGTGAGTGTTTTTATTATGGAGTCTGGACACCATAACCCTGGCGTATCGCCGATAAGCACTACCTAGTAGTGGAATTTGGCACTATGGCAGGCTGGTGATAATAGTGAGGTTAACTGGCACGTGTAGCGTTAGCACCGCGAAATTGATAAAACCGTATACCCATGAAGTCAAACCAAGGTATAGCCAAATAACCTTAAATCGAAGCCCACATTAGCAAACGATCAAAGTGACCGTACATTTAACCCTACCGTTTCCATAGCGCCTTTACTCGACGTCAGTGTCAAGTGCACAGAGGGCGCAACGGACCAACCACGGCGAGCGACGGTTGATTGGGACCACTCAAAGGACCAACGTTTATCACAAACAACTTTGGTTGGCTGATAATTTAGTTAACGAGAAGTTGATTCAAGTTTTGTTTAAATTTTGTAGCAGTTTCTATTGATTTAAGTCTTTATATTTTACTGGGATGTATAATAGCTAGTCTGAGTACTTTCAAACTTACACTATTTGGTCATATAGTAACATTTACGTAACATTTTTCAATTACGGTATCATTTATTTTAGCATTAGACACGTTGTTGCAAATAGAAGGTATATCACTTTTCTTAGGGTGCATAGGGTTCCCACCAAGAACTTAGGGTCCCAAGCCAACCTCACCTGCAAGTGGTGCACCTGCCGATCAACGGACGAGGCTCTGGCAAACAAAATATCCCGATAAGTGGCAATAGGCTGGCCACCTATTACGTGGGATCAAAACACTGGCGAAAAGTGGGCGTTTAATATGCCTCTGCCTACCCCTTCGGGGAAACAGGCGTGATTCTATGTATGTGTGTATCACTTTTCTTCATGCCTAAGTAAAACCATCATTGACACCTTTATATATACACTAGCTGACCCGGCAAACGTTGTTTTGCAAAAATTTTTTTTTTTTTTTGAAAAATAGATGTTGGCCGATTCTCATAGATACCGGATAAGCACAAAAAAATTCATCAAAATCGGTCAAGCCGTTTCGGAGGAGTATGGGAACGAAAACTGTGACACGAGAATTTTATATATTAGATATATAAGTTTTGTATCCTTAACCGAAGAGCATGCATGAGAAATTTTATTTTTATGGGAATCAATGAAGCAAGAGAGATATGTCAGGATCGTTGCAAATGGTGTTCCGTCTCTGCCTATCCCTTCGGGTAACAGGCGTGAGTCTATGTATGTATATAAGTTTTGTACTTTAATTTACACACATCAACAAAGTCTAGGGATATTTTATATTTCATCAAATATCTAAAAATCTATGAAGAATTTTCTGATACAGTAAATAGAAGAATCATAGATTATTTTAAGGTCTTTAATAAAAATAAAAAACATTTCGTGTTTTTTTTTGTTTTAAATAAAAAAAATATTTTTTTTAATCATCATGGAAAATTAGTATGATAACAACAAACATTTCTTCTTAAAAAAATCGGGCAAGTGCGAGTCTGACTCACGCACCGAGGGTTCCGTACGCATTTTACCTTATTTGAGGTTGGGGCTAATTACGCTAGGCTTCTAAATCTGAGGGTCTAGTACCAGTTTACACTCAATCGTCACGGTGGACGATAGCCCAGACGACGGGAACAATTTCCATACATTTTCTAAATGCGCCCCCTAGCGGTCTCTATCGATCGCTTCTCTCCATTAGGGGCGCTTTAACAAGTACGAAAATTAACCTTAATTTTCAACTTTTTGAAATTTTCAGAATTTTTCCTTTATTTGTGCTGTAGGACCCTGCTTTTGGCCAAATTTCGTGATTCTAGTTCAACGGGAACTACCATATAGGTTTTCGACCCAAAACCTATAGGGTACTTACGGTTGACCTAGAATTGTCAATTTTTGTCAAAACCAAGGTCTTACAGCACAAGTAAAGGAAAAATTCCGAAAATTAAAAAAAGTTGAAAATTAAGGTTAATTTTGGTGCTTACAAGTTTTCGCAAAAATCTAATTTTGACCATATCTTTTTATCGGGTCGACCCAGGACCCTGATTTTTACACACCTAATAGGAACCATAGACCTCAGTATCTGGTATAAATTTCAAATTGCTAGGTCCACCCATTCCTGAGAAAATCGGTGGTGACACACGGACAGACAGACAGACAGACAGACAGACAGACAGACAGACAGACAGACAGACGGACAAGAAAGTGATCTTATAAGGGTTCCTTTTTTACCTTGTGAGGTACGGAACCCTAAAAACTATTAATTTTAATAAAAATGGAAAAAATCTTGTAAAATCTAATCATTAATAATCAGTGTTGCCACCTCTTACATTGATTACACATCGACATCGATTCTTAATACTTAAAATTAAATTGTCAATGTCTTGCTGCGGTATGAGGTCCCATGTCCTTTGCAAATGTTCGTAAAGTTGTTGTTCAGTCGTCAAATTTGGTGGAAAATCTCTCAAAGCTTTTCGTTGTAACATGTCCCAGGCATGCTCGATAGGATTTAAGTCGGGCGACTGTGCAGGCCAATCCAAAACTTGAATATCGTGCTCTCGGAGAGCGGTCGATACCAGCCGTGCCGTATGGCAAGGAGCATTATCGTGCATGAGTAGAAATTCATGGCCTATTTGAGTTCTGTGTGGGACAATAACGGGCTCTACTACCTCCTCGTGGTATTTTTGTGCAGTCATGCTGCCTTGGATCCAAACGAGTTGGGTTCGTCCGCCAAGACGAATTCCTGCCCACACCATGATTGTCCCGCCTTGGTATGGGTGGACCTCCTGAGGGTGCCGTAGACGGCTAACTCTCCCTGGAGCTCTCCAAACGCGTGTTCTTCGTGAATCCGGGTGAAACCCAAACCGGGACTCATCGGTGAACAGCACCAAAGACCATTGTTCGTCACTCCATGGTAAATGCTCCCGATCCCACGAAAGCCGCCGACCGCGATTGCCACGTCGCAATGCTGGAACACGCAATGGTCTTCGAGCATGAAGATCAACTTCATGTAACCTTCTTCGCACGGTTTGGTCGCTTACCAGCAGCTGGTGGTCCTCCTGGAGCCTTTGCACTAGTTGCAGCGCTGTGATATTGGGTTGTCTTCTGGCGGTCATTTGGAGAAATCGATCCTGTCTCTGCGTAGTAACACGATATCTACCTGTGTGCTGTTCGGCTACATCTCCAGTACTGCGATAACGTGACCACAACCTTGATATCACATTTTGACTGGTATGTAGGGCCTCAGCAACGACGCGTTGAATTGCACCATTTTCTAACATGCCCACGGCTCGTAACATTTCATCTCGACTCAAATGACGACGTGACATGACTTTTAAAGTTCGTACGTCACGTTAAATTAAAAAAGAAAAACAATTAAAAACCCTTTTCATTAATAATTATAATAAAACAGTTTTAACTTTCTTTAATGTAACGAATTACTAGCAAATTTGCCGCCATATTTTGTTTATTATTTTGTTTTTTTTCTTTCCATGTTCAAATTTTGAAAATAGAATAAAAGAGGTTTTAATCTGTATATAAACTTTTTGTGGAAACTAACAAGGTTCTAAACTATAAACTCGTAAATAATTTAGGATTAAGATATCCCTAGACTTTGTTGATGTGTGTATGTATCCCAAGACCATAATTATATTGATTCCAATAAATAGTAAATACTTTTAAACTTTCACGACATGTACACATAGTAATAGTCATATATATTTTACCTTTTATTTTTAATTAATTACGCGATATAGACCCGTTGCATGAATATCAAACCAATACTAGCTGGGAAACTAAAATATTTGACTTTTATATCTGCTTAGTTGAAAATTAAATCGTAGTTGCTTGAAGCTGGCAGTCAGACTACCGTCTGATAAATCACTTAACATTTTTTTAATACTCCTCTGTAAAATGACTTGGTCTTCACAATCATTTTTGTCAACGGTGGTACTTCTACACACACACCTAAAGATGTCTTCACACAAATGTATTTTATCATATTGTCGGTTTCTACATATGTTAATGACTGTATTCCAAGATGTTTCACACTATTGACATATCGCAGCCGTTGAAAACCGACAAATAACCAAGTCGGCCATAGCCGAGCATTTCCTGGAGTTAGGATCCAATCAATGGATGTAACTAAATCAGTTTTATAAAATATTTTTAAATACAAACATTATTCTTATACCAGTATTGTTATAACAGTTACATTCAGATTCAGAAAGAATTATCGTGCTTTAAAGTGTGGGAATCAAAACGACCGCTTACTGCTTACCATTCAGATTCGAAGCACTAGACCAAAAAGTCAGTAAAGAGCAAAATACATATATTAAGGAGCAAAAACCCAAACTCCTAAAGCCTATACAAATATTAAATCTATTTTGATCGTAAATTGACTGAATGATAACTTGAACCTATTTATATATAGTAATGTTTATTTTAATCAAAAACCTCACCGTTTATTTTTTCGTATATTGAATGATTTTTATTTGGCAACATATTTATATCGAAAAATTGCAATAAGTAATGCTTGGTTAGATTGTAGTTTTTGACTGATTTATGTGGTCATGTTATAGAATCTACTAATCTCGGTTCTATCATCAAGTACGGAAAATATTATATTTATTGTGAGTAAAAGGTTACTTATAGACTTAGGGCGCCTGTTATACTAAAGAGGTATTATCAAGAGAAAGGTGATAGAGGAAGATGACTTAGATGAAACTCTTCTCAGCTTCCTCTTGCAAATAACCTTCCTCATTCTTGCTTCGTTTTCTACATAGAAAAGACCGAAAGTATGAAAATGACTGGTTTTTCCTAGCCGCAAACCATAACAGGCTATTACTAGCTGCACTGAACACACTTAGAACTTAATATTTTACTTTCCGTTTTAGGCATATACAGCCGTAAATATACACACAAATTCCAAGACATCATTTAATTTACAAGAACAGTTTTAATATTTTTTATTTTTTACATAGGAAGACAAACAAGCAAGCAGGTCACCTGATGGTAAGTGATCTCCGCGCCCATAGACTCCTGCAATACCCGAAGGATCACAAGTGTGTTGCCGACCTTTTAAAAAATAATATGCACGCTTTAAGGCCAATGTCGAATAACCACAAATCAGATTTCTACCAAACACTGAAAACGTTCAAACCATTACGTTAAAGTATAAAACTTTTACTTGCCACCGTTATAAGCCATAAAACTGAAAAATCACTCACTAAAAATAAAGACTATCAAAATAACAACAAAAATATCAAAACAACAACACAAACGCTTGACTGTCGATAGGTAAGTTTTTATTGTCCGTGGTGGCGGCTTTCGGCCGCCGGCCAGTATGCTGACGGAGGCCGGCATAGCGTCACATCAGCCCTGCTAGCGGAGCGGAGGCTACACGCCGCTGCTCACGCCAGCCAGCAAGAAAATGTTCCTTATTTCTTGTTTAATATGATCAGTAAAATTTATCTTGTAAAGAAGTTGTCACACCGATGACACTTTTTCTTTTCATCAATAATGGTGAAAATTATATACAATTTTCCAAATAATTTTCGCAATAGATGGAAAATACTATTGTTACTTATTAAAATTGCCAAGCGATGGATTAATTTACAATATATTTTATTTACTTCTTATGCATGGGTGAATAGGACATCTATGTATGTATATGTATAATAAATTGGCGGGGTAAATGCATCCATTTTGTACCTACTTAGATACCTAGATACGTTTAAAATTTTATTGTTCCTTAAAAATATCTAAAACTGCTGGCAATATTCTTCTTCTGTCTTTCTTTCTTTTAAGGAAAAAAGCGTTAGGAACAGCTGATACACATCAGACTTAAAGCAACAATTTGTGGTTCACACATGATTATCCCGTGCAGGTTCAACCTTTGACCGTGTAAGTCAATACGTCATAGATACTTCTTTTCCTTTAAACGAGCATGTAGCTATATTATGAATTTCTCTAATCGTCAGCCTACCGTAGTTTACTGCTGGGTATATTCGGGATCTAAGTCAAGCTGTATGACTACTTTACAATAATTATAGTATTGATACTTGTGGCGGAGTACTACAAATGAACGACGAATATGTCACACAAATTACGTCTCATTTATCTCAAAAGCCTACACTCCCACAAATAGTACATAGTAAACTGCTAAGTATTAAATCATCTTCAATCATCCGGATGGCGGCACGATCGCTTGTTAACTAATTTACCGATGGCAAAGAACACATGCTAGCGTGTTTGCTACCTATGTAACCAGCAGTGTATATTGTACGTGAAGATAAAATTGGTGCTCAGTTGCATTTCTTGATTGTGCATTGCTTTATCTAAACACTTTCATTATGTGTAGTAGATTCAGTTATGTGTAGTTTTGGGATATATATAATATCTCATCATCAGCCTTTAATAGTTCACTGCTGGACTAGGCTAAAAGCTTTGAAAGGAGCAATTGGCCTACTATACCACGCTGGCCGAACGGGTTGGTATAGGGTTTGTATCAAGTTTCCCTTCTCTTACAGTGCTGTTCTCTGCATAATATGCTCCCTCTGTAGGCTCTTACGACACCCATGGGATGATATGGGGTGGTGACATTCCGTATTCTTAATCTGTCACCACACGGACAATAGATAATATACATGCATATAAATGGTCTTAGAGTAAACTACATGATTATGTATAAGGTGCTTTTGTACTTGGAATAACGAGAATTGAAAACAGGTTTCTACACTATTTATTCTAGTTATATCTGATTTGATCTTTGAGACCGATATAAGACATGTAGTGCCTTTGAGACCGACTATGGATCTCGATATTGTGTCTAGTGTTCTGGTGGTTTGATTGAAAGTACGCTTTTTTGCAGCCAATTGTAAGCTATATGCCCTGGACGAGCAAAGGAGCTGATTCGTGTTCCGGTTATTTTAGTTATGGATTCGTTTTACATACTCAAAATTGTTGGAATTACAACTATGCTGACAGAACTTCTGTGAGGTAGGTTTATACTATGTCAGATGATTCCAATTTGAGTGTTATCCTAGTTTCCCAGGGGGATTTCGTTTGGCTTAATTTAATAGAAAAGTCTGATTGATGTTCCCGTATCTTGATTTGGAATTGTTGCACATATCTACTGGCCCTGTTGTAATTAAAATATTTTGATTGATGGGTTGAAATATCTCTAAATCACTACATAATATAAAATAAAGTCTGTCTTCTGTCTGTCTGTCCCTATGTTTGCTTAAATCTTAAAAATTACGCAACGGGCTTTAATGCGGTTTTTTTTTAATAGATAGAATGATTCAAGAGGAAGGTTTATATGTATAATTGACGTGGGTGAAGCCGCTGCCGACGTCTAGTTTAGTATAATATGAATCCAACGCTTAAAAAATTGACCCGACAGATCTTAAACAAATTTAAATGGGACTGGGGTTTGAGTGCTTCTCATGCGGAGAAAGCACTCAAATAAAAATTATCATTAAAATCGGTTTAGCTGGTAAAATATTCTAAGGTGTTTACCTAGTTAACTAAAAACCGTCGAATTGAGAACCTGCCTTTTGAAGTCTGTTAAAAATTTCGTTCCTAAAATCTAATCAATATCAAATTACTGTGACTTCTCAAATATTTTATCACAGATATTCCTGAGCTAGAATAAGCTTTACCTACACGCACTCTACGAGTAAGTATGATCATCTATATCTATACTTAATATAATAAAGTGGAAAGATTTGTATTTTTGTATATTTGTTACGAATAAACAAACTAAAAATGTACTGGACGGATTTAAAAAAGTCTTTCAGCATTGTAATGCGACATTATTTCTGAGTAACATAGGCTATATTTATTTCCAGAAAATAATAGAGATCCTACAAAACCATCAATAATGAAAGGCAAGGCGTAAAAACTTTTTGCAGGAAATGTCTTTCATGGCGTAGAAAAATAATGTAGGTACTACATTATTAAAGAATTCGTTATTACCTACAAAAAAGTGCAGCATAAGTCTATCTACTAAGGGAAATCCACAGTAACCATTTTTATAAATAAAAAGATAGAACATATAATGGACTATTTTGGAAGCTATTTTAGGCAATGCAGTATTATTTCTTATCCAATTAAATACGCTAGATATGTTGTATATTTAATGTTGATAGAAATTCTCTTTTACAGTATATCATTATAATGAGTATCTTAAAAGATGTAGCAAAATAAAAATAATGCGTGAGAAAATAAATTCAGCGCTCGCACACCGATATCCCATCGGGATGGACTTTCTTGATGTGATCGAGTATTTAAAATAAATAATAATGAAATAAATCATTTTTTGTTTAAGACTGTTTAAATACCTGTAGATTGCATTTTGTATGACTCAAATTGAACATGCTATTCAAAAGAAATAAAAGTACCTACCTAAATTAAACTAAAAGTATACTAAGTATTTCGCAGTCCACTTCTGAACAAGGCCATCTTCGTAGCAGAGAAGCAATAATCAATAATTAAAAGATTTGGCCTACTATAAACACGCTAGCCAGACGCGTTGGTATGAAGTTTGATGTAGAGTTTGCCGTATCTTCGCAAAGTGACTATATGCTTCGTGTATTTTCCTTAGACCTCTTAAGAGGTCTAAGGAAAATACCCACCCACGGAACGAAATGGGGTAGTGATACTTTGTATTCTCAATCTAAATAAAATCAATTGATAACAAGCTGAGCCCGCGGTTACACCCATGCTATTTAAAGCTCCTGCGCCGCACCCATGGCTCATAGTATAATGTTATATAGAATAAAGCTTCCTCGATAAATGAGCTACTAAACATAAAAATATTTATTCAAATTAGACCAGTAGATCTTGAGATTAGCGCGTTCAACCAAGCAAACAAATGAATAAGCTTTGTTATAAACAAAAAAGCTTTGTTATATAAGTTTTTCACATTATTTTATGAAAATGTATTTTCTTTTAAGACAGATCCCGCACTAATATAATCCTGTATCGCAGATACATTTACAAACATTCAATCAAAGGACACAAATAACACCTTGGCTCGAAACAGTAATTTGTAGATCACACAAAGTATTTTTTGTGTGGTAATCGAACCCACGACACTCAGTGCAGGGCTAAAAAGCAGTGCGAAGCTTAGTATTTGAATTGTATTAGAGCGGGTAAAGCTGCGTGTTATGCCAGGATATCTGCTGAAATGCTCAAGGTAGGTGAAGGCGTCACTGCAGGCTTACTGTACCTAATGTTTAGTAAATGTTGGTGGTTCGATCGCATACCAGGTGATTGGATTTGCTTGGACAATGCCGTAATTGTGCCACTGTATAAGGGCAAATAGTCTCAGCAGGTCATAAAACCTAACTTCACGCCTTTATTCCTGAAGGAGGAGGCAGGGTGAATTAAACAGCCACACTTCGCCAGTTATGTTTTGGTCCCGATATAATAGAGGAATATAAGTGAGCCTTTTGCCATCTACCGGGCACATTATTAAGCGAACATTTTTAATGCATACATAACTTCTAAACGTCAGAAGTGTGTGTCCGGGGTACTTGGAGATCGAACCCGAGACCATCGTCTCGGCAGTCCCTTACGTATACCACGTGGCTATCGTCTCAGCAGGAATGTAAAAAATATCTCGGTATAAGCCTCCTGAGTGTTTTTGGCAAAATGTATGCAAAGATACTGACTGATAGAGTGATCTCTGAAACTGATAATAAAAATTGGGCTGTGCGAGCAGATTCAGAGAGGAAATGGGATGTATGGATCAAGACTTTTCAGGGAAAATCTTAATGACACAAATAGTTTCTGAGCTTTTATTGACTTGGATAAGGCTTACGATTCAATAGTGAGAGATGAACTTTTATCAACAGTTTCTGTGTATAGAATGAGCAGCAGTCTGATACGGGCACTTACATCCTTATGTAGGGAATCAACTGCCTGCGTCAGAATAAACGGGGCCTACACGGATTGGACTAAACTTTGATCATGGTGTTGGTCAGCAATATGTCCTTGGCTATTCGATCTGTTCATGGACAGTTGTCTGACTGATTTCAAAGAGTCTGAATGTTAATCAAGAAAGCGTGAATCAATGTTTGAGACCCTAATACGCTGACGATCAGATTCTTTTTGCGAAGTCAGCGTCGGATTTGTAGCCGATGGTCAACATGATGCATGAGGCGTATAAAAAGAAAGGTATGAAAGTGAATGTTAACAAAACCAAAGTCACGGTCATAGAGAGAAAGTGGAACAAGTGAATGAGTGTGCATTTCGGGTCTTTGTTTACGAGAGATGGAAAATGTAAGGGAGAGTGAAAGCAGGAAATTGTGTGAATGGCGCCTTATACATTATCAGAAATGGTATGGAAATTCGGTAAGGAACGCCTAAGGCGAAAAAGGACCAAATTAAAAGTACCCAAAAATTTAAAAGTAGTAGCGCATGCTTGATGAGATTAATGAATGTCGAGGAAGCGAAAGAGGTTTATCCAAACCGAAGCATTTGGCGTTCAAAAGTCTCTGCCTACATTAAAAGGAGACAGGCGTGACGATATAGATAGATAGAAAGAATCGAAGCTTTACGCCTTTTAACTCTGAAGGGGTAGGCAGAGGTCTATTACACACCCAAACTTCGCCAGTTATGTTTCGGTCTCAATGTAATAGGGGGCGAGCCTATTGCCATCTACCGGACACATTAAGAGAATGATAATTAACATTTTAATACACATAACTTCGAAAAGTCAGAGGGGTGTGCACGGGGTACGGCGGCGATAGACAGAAAGATATTTATAAAACAAATGTCCACCGTGCGAAGCCGGGGCGGGCCGCTAGTAAAATATACATTAGTGATAGTTGTACCGTTGGTTCAAAGATCAATCCATTTTTAAGTTCTTTATACGTCGAAATGGCCAGGATCTCATACATTTTGAAACATCTCCATAATTCATAAGCGGACAGTTCTTATACCACTTTATTTTACTTGCTTTTCATTCAAAGTATATTATTATATCGATTCCTATGGGTTGCGGAGGTCAGACACGCAGTAGCTCAATGTAAAAGCTAATATTTAGTGAAATCTGATTAGACTAGAAAGTTGACCCTGGGATTTCTAACTGAGATAACGCTAGGAGGATGATGATGATGCAACAGTAACAGTAGGTGCCGACTCCCTATGACGATTGCTATAACGACTATCAAAGATCTTCATGACAACCGGGACTGGCGGCTTAACGTGCTCTCCGAGGCGCGGGCCAAGCGATAAAGGGTTTCAATAACGCACATATTTCATAAAAAATGCGAAACCTTCTTTTTTCCGACGTTTCCTTCTTCGTAGGTGGGATTCGATCAGGGAAATATTGATATAAATAATTATAGACATTCGAGTATTTTGGTAATTTTCCAAAATACTCGTGTTTCTGTAATGACTGTATAGATATTTGTTTCTATACAGATTTTCATGTTTGCTGTCAACTCTCGCCTTGAATTTCTTTCCCCTTTTTCACAATCAGTAATGTAATGAAATCTATAAATACCTTATTACTAATAAAAATACCTTAATACTGTCTTTCACGAATCAATTATTACAACAGTTTTGTAAATACAAAATTAACACTTACTTTATTTTCTGTATATAGTGGTTTACAGTCCGAAAATAGCGCCGAAACTACTACCAACTAAAATATGTCAACAAACTAAACATGCACAGCATTTTCATCATAAATCAAAGTAGAACAATACTTAGAAGGTCCACCCTGAGGTCCAAGGGTGCCGCAGACATGGGACTGAAGGCTAAATTAAACGGTTAAATTTTAATTCTAATTTACATGCATTATAAGTTATATCAGTGGATGTTTTGTTTATGGCTGAATAGATAGGAGGACAAAAAATATATTCATTGCAAGAATCTATGATAGCGATCTAAGTGAAAATAGTCTTTACAAAACTTGGCTCTACAGTAATTATCTATGTAGATAGCAGTTGTATTATAGCGAGCTAGCCAGATAGCCAGAGTGAAAGACGGTATACTGTATAGTCGTGATTTCAACAAAAATCGACTAGTTTCAGACCTATGAAGGTGTCAAAATTAGGTGTCATCAATAGACATCAAGATTTTAAAAATAATAATTGGATTTTAAAATAGAAAATCGTCAATTCGGTTATTTATTGATCCTGTGGCGTATCGAGAGTGTAAGCGACTGTCACGCCGAAGGTCGTAACTTCAATTCCCGCTCAAGTCAAACATATATAATATTATTATGTGTGACATAATAGTAACATGGATATTTGTCTTGGTCTGAGTATTTTGGTGGTATTTTATATGTATGTAGGATATTTTTTATTCCTTTTGCAATTTAAGTAATTTATTTATTTATTTATTTATTTATTTACCATTTGGAAAACCAACAGCTATAACAATAAACATAAAATGACTGAAATTTGAAGCAGTAAGCCAATTACAGGTTCTCACGGATAGTCATAGAAAAGCACTATTACGAGTCAACATATGAAATTAACATAAAACTACGAGTCGAAGAATTTAAGATTTAGCTCTCTGCGCGCCATGATGCATTTGGTATTAAATGGGTCAAAAGAGTATTCCTTACATATTTTATTGAAAACTTTGATTGCTCGCACCATATACGTGTTTTTTCTATAGTTGGTTGATGAGAATGGCATCAATATAGGTGGATTGAATCTAACTGATCTTTGAGGGACGTTGAAATGCAGTTTCTGCAACAAGCTGGGACAATCAATTTCGTTAGATATTATTTTTAACATGAATGACAAATCTGCTAACTGGCGACGATGTTCAAGTGGCTGAAGATGAAACTTTTTGCATAGCTTAATGTAATTATTTGAGTTATACGGCACTTGTAAACGAAAACAAAGAAACCTTATAAAACGTTTTTGAATATTCTCAATACGGTCAATGTATTTATAGTAACACGGGTTCCAAATTTGAGAGGCATATTCAAGGTGACTTCTTACAAACGCACAGTAGAGAATCTTGAATGTTTTTGCTTTTTTGAAACATTTTGATATCCTTATTATAAAACCAAGTGCTCTTGAAGCCTTAGAGATCATTTTCTCAATATGCACATCAAATAGCAGCTTCGCATCATGGTAGATACCAAGGTCTCGAATCTCATCCTGTTTCGGTAGCACTTGACCTTTTAGCGCATAAGAAGTTGATATTGGGAATCGTTTCCTGGTAAAGGTCACCACTGAACATTTAGCCGGGTTAAGATCAAGCTTATTAATCTTGCAGTAGACATCAAGACGCGACAGATCTTCCTGAAGAGCCTCCATATCTTTTGTTGATGATATTTTAGAGTAAATCTTCATATCATCAGCAAAACACAGAAGGCTAGAATTGCGGAAGCAAGAGTCAATGTCGTTTACATATATAATAAAGAGCAATGGGCCGATTAAGGAACCCTGAGGAACACCGCTAGGGATAGAAATCCGACTAGAAATATAATTGCTGACTACGCCCGCCTGAGATCTATTTTCCAAATAAGAAGTGAACCATCTAAGAAGGTCACCTCTTATTCCAATGTTAAAAAGCTTAGATTTTAGAATATTATGGTCGATCCTATCAAAAGCTTTACTATAATCGGTGTAAACGACATCAACCTGTGCCCCACCATCCATACATTCGGTCAGATAGTCATTCAACAAGACCAGATTCGACACCGTGGAACGACCTCGTAAAAAACCATGCTGCGAGGGGCTAAAAGATTTTTTTAATGCGGCATAAACTTGATCATATACAAGTCTTTCGAATACTTTTGCCAATACACATAATTTAGAAATTGGCCTATAATTAACTATCTCATTTTTAGAACCTTTTTTATGCACAGGCGTTATGTAAACAGACTTCCAGATCTGCGGGAAAGAAGAAGTAGTGAGCGATTTCTCAAACAGTAGGCAAACAGGTCCAGCAATGCTTTTAGCGGTTCCCCTAATAAATCTCGGTGACAAGTGATCAGGGCCAGCTGATTTAAATGGATCAAGATTAAGTAATAATTTAGTGACAGTTTCAATATCAACTTCAACGGAATTTATATCACACAGCATATTTGAGTTAGATAAAGTGAAGGAGCCGCAAGAACTGAAGCCCATTGATACGTCGTTACTAGGATCAAGAAAGTTCGAATGAAAATGAGATGAAAACGCATTACATATTGCATCACCGGAAGATACTGTTTCATCACCATATTTAAAGTAGCTAGGTGTTGAGTTGGACTTGGCTCGATGCTTCACAAAACTCCAAAAAGACTTGGGATTATTCTCAATAGACGCTTCAGTAGATGCAATATAAGTAGAATAACACTCCTCTTCAAGTTTTTTTACCCTATCACGTAAAAGTTTGTACGTACAATTATCAGCAAGTCTGCCATATAACTTAAATTTACGTAGGTACTTATACTTTTCTTTAATTAAGCGCTTAAGTGGCGTGTTATACCAGACTGGAAAGGAGTTATGATATATATTTTTAGATGGAACGTATTTATTCTGAGCAGCTGTTATGATTTTATAAAAGTAATTAATACAGTCCTCGAGCGATTGATGCATAAATATGTCCTTCCAGTTTAATGCCGATATTTCATTATTGATTGCATCAAAGTCCGCTTTATTGTAAAAATAGCGGGTATGTGGCGCCGAGATTAAATATGTGAACTCGGCAAAACTCACCTCTATCGAAAGAACGGGGTGGTATTTATCAACAGGTACTAAGGGTGACATAGATTCACTAACAGACACTACATCATTACATAATACCAGGTCCAAAATTTTCCCCTAGAAGTTTAATATTCCGTTATATTGATTGAGACCTAGGACACCCAACTCGTCTATTAACATTCGCTCGTCTTCACTATTAACATTCGTAGGTAACAGAAAATTATTTGACGACTGCCAGGAAATTCCACTTAAATTAAAGTCGCCCAAAATCAGAAACTTATCATTAGGATTATTTAAGACAGTGTTATTCAGCTTATTTAGAAAGTTTACCAATTGTTCTGAAAATGAATAACCCCGACTTTCACTACATAAATAAATGACACATAAATTTAATTTATAACAGGTTCTGGTGTTAGGATATCGCAAATTTACCGTCACCCACAAATCTTCGGCGGTCGAATGAAATATCGGCTGGGGCATTGCAAATATGCATTTCTTTATAGCTACTAATACGCCACCCCCGCGCGTTTGACCAGTACGGCAATAATCGCGATCCCGACGCCACACAATATAATCATCACCAAATAACTCCGAGTCTGAGACACCGCTCACTAGCCAAGTCTCCGTCAAAACAATCACATCACACAACATAAGGGAAACCTGTCGATAAAAAATATCAGTCTTAGTTCGGAGCCCACGTACATTTTGGTAATACACTTGTAGGTTCCTAATAACACTATTAGTCATTACTGATAATAATAAAAAGCATAGCATTTGCATAAATAGCACAATAATATCTTGAGCCGCCACAAGTAAACATCATTATGGTAAACATAACTAAATTGTAAAAAAATATTAGTTTAAGTTCAAAGACAGGTAGGATATAATTCCTCGGTAAGTAATAAGTAGGAGCGTAAATGAGCGAGAAATAGTTCAAGTTAAATATCAATGCTATAAGCGTGAGCGAGACAATAATATTCAACGATACAGCTGTGTAAGGGACAGCGCAATAAGCAAGACAAGACAAGCAGTAGTCAAGTGACGCATCAGCGTGTAGGGCAGGGGAGCTAAACCTTTTACAAAATCTTAAGAGAATGTAATTAATATGCAATAATACTAATATTTGATAGATATGAGAAGCTAATATAAGATAGTAACAACAAATTGAAATCCGAATGATGTAACAGATTAAGAAATTTTGTTTAAATCCTTTTCGTTATTAATTATAAATACATGAGATCCATCTGATTTGCGAACGTGTATTTTTCCGTGCTTGACCCAAACATGTTTGTAATCCCTTTCCTTCGCCAACATTTTTGTCTTGTTAAGCAGCTTCTTAGAAGTCGAGTTGAGATGATCGTTGACAAAAACCTTGATTGAAGGGCCTTTATACCCTAGATCTTGAGTAGTTAAGCCCTTGTAGGAACGCGCAGCAGCAATAAAATCCTCTTTTACGTACCTATTAAGGAAACTCACAATTATAGATTTTTCCTCAGAGTTAAATAGTGGTATCCTAGTTAAGTAATTGATTTGACTTTTAGGTAACGTAAAGTTAACTTTCTGACTGATATTCTCCAAGATTGTATATAAATTTTCATTTTTGGTGAGGGGAATTCCTTTAATTTCTATATTGTTTAATCTTGACCTTTGATCATGAGCAGATAGTACAAATTTAATACTCTCGATTTCAGTTTCCATAGACTGCATTTTATTCCGTAGAGTATCAAGGCCGGCTATTCTGGACTCGAATTTATCCAACTTCTCTGCAAATTCATCAATCCTTCCGCTATCAAATTCCAAGCTCTTTTTGAGGTCTCCGAGTTCATCCCTAATATTCCGTATATCACCTGGAAGTGATTTGAAGCTCTCCAATTGCGCCTTCATATCTCGGATCTCAGCAAGAATAATTTCGTTAGACGTAGATTCAGATGCGGACTGCGCACTGGGTGACGGAGAGGTGGCCCGACAAGATATACACTTCCACAAGGCTCGTCTATCTGTCCCGAGTTTCCTCCATCCTGCTTCAATCATGTTGACACAACCAAAATCATAGTGCTTCTTGCATATACCGCATTGAACACCGTCGTTAAACTCCGTATTACAAGCTGCACACTTCATATTAATGAGATTAAATACGCGAAGGAATAGTACAAAAGGTTGCGAATCGCTGATCGAGGGCGATGACAAACGTAACGTGCTTAGTGAGTGCTCGCGCGCGTGCGACTGGTGAATGTGAACGCATACTAATGTGAACGCATTGTTACTATAAGAATAAACTAATTGTGAACGTTTCCGAACTATTGTCTATGATCTTGCTCATACCACTTCCTGGAATAAGACATTACGAGTGTGACTTTCTTGATGGAAGAAGCTAACTACGTTGTTGTATTATACGATGATATCTGTAAGAAGAAAAAGTTCATGATTAAAGAAGTTGGTGTTTTCAAAAAGGTGCTTTCAGACCCGCTCCTACAAATTCTCGTCCGGGATAGGGTCTAAGTGACGACAAAGTTTTGCAATTTTTCACAACGTCGGCGCAGAGGCAACGCGCGGCGTGGGTGCGATTACCGGCCGACATCAAATCATATCCACAAACTTCTTGTCCACATTTCGCACATTCCAACGAACGATGGCGGAGAAACCAGAGAATAATGACGGCAAGTACAATCCATTCTATATGATTGATGTTATTCCAAAATTTACGAGGGACGACATGACGTACTCTTCTGTAAAATGGACACAGGATTTAGAGGACAATGCTGAAATATTTGGATGGAGCCCGCATCAAAAACTTGTAATAGCGCGGCGTTGTCTATCCGGCACGGCGGAATTATGGCTAAAAACGGAAAAAGCGTTCAAAGCATACGATGAACTCAAGGCGGCTTTGCTCAAGGAGTTCCCGAAGCTGATAAATACCAAGCAAATGCACGAGATTATGAGCAAGCGGAAAAAGCAAGCTAATGAAACCTAAAAATAAATCAGTACATGCTTGTTATGAAAGAATTAGGAAAAAGGGCGAGGTTTCCCGACTACGTGGCTATTCAATATATAGTCGATGGAATTTCTGACTACGAGTCTAATAAATTATTATTCTATGGTGTTACGTCGTACGCTGCATTGAAAGAAAAATTAACTTTATACGAGACATTCAAACAGAAATCAAAGATGGCGGGGTCCGCAAGACAACGTGATGTAGTGAAAAATAAGGCACAGGAACATCCAAAAAATGTAGTGTGGTGACAAAAATCATATGGCCAACTCGTGTATCAAAGGAGTAAAATGTTTCAAATGCAATGAATTTGGTCATATTGGGATGGAGTGCAAGATGGCGGCTAAGGAACGGAAATCATCGTATCAAAGTTATGGCGTGAGCGGGAAGTCAGATCGCCGATCGATGTTCGTCCAATATCATTCACCAGAGGGCGCGACGAACGCGAAGCTAGCAGCGATTCCAAGGAGCGAGTGAGTGAACACGCGTCAAATGACAGTTCCGTCGATGCATTCACTCCGCGGTTCAGTAATCAGTGTCAAAAGTGTCAAAACGTGCTAAACGTAAACAAAAGTGTTTCGGTTATAAATAATAGTGTGAAAAAGGTTAAAATATGTGATCTTACGGTAAACTGTTTAATTGACACTGTTAGCGATTAAATTTAGTTACTTACGGGTTGTTTTCGAAGTTAAATATGACATACGAACCTCAAGAAATGTCGTTGACTGGCTTGGAAGCCTGCAGAGTGTTTTCTATTAGTAAGTTTTACACTGATTTGATCATTGATGGTCAAAGTTACAATATTTGTTTCCATATAGTTCCTACTAAGGTCACGCCATATTAAATAATTCTAGGTCAGCCATTTTTAATCAATCCTATCACTGTGATTGATAAAGGTTCAGTTGAAGTAAGGCCTCAGTGGTATGATAGCTCATACCAAAATGCTATTTATGTATTTTCCAGCTATGACGACCAGAGTTCAACTATTCAAGAAATTATAGATAATTACAAGCCGGTAAATATGAAAGAAGTTCCAATAAAATTGAAAATTGTTTTGAAAGATGATATACCTGTGTCACAACGACCAAGAAGATTAGCTTTAATTGAAGGGAGTATAGTCAAGCAGCAATTTGATGATTGGTCAGCTAAGGGAGTTATTCGTCCTAGTCAGTCAGAGTATGCTAGTCCGTTAGTACTGGTTAAGAAAAAAGATGGGAGTATACGAGTTTGTGTAGATTACAGAAAAATTAATCAAAAGATGGTAAAGGATGAATATCCACTGCCAATAATCGAAGACCACATCGATAAATTGTGTAAAGTGAAAGTGTTCAGTAGCCTTGACTTGAAAAATGGATTTTTCCATCTGCCCATCGAAGAAGACTCTGTGAAGTATACAGCTTTTGTGACAAGTAACCCAGAAGGCCAGTACGAATTCTTAAGAGCACCTTTTGGGCTATCAGTGTGTCCAAAATACTTCACACGGTACATTAACATTATATTTGCAGATTTTATTAGGAATGGAGTTGTGTTGATTTTCATCGACGATATAATAATACTTTCAGAAGATGAAAAACAAGGTTTACAGAGGCTTAAGGATTTGTTGAAAGTTGCTGCTGAATATGGGCTTGAAATCAATTGGAAGAAGTCACAAATTCTCCAACGTTCTGTTGAGTATCTAGGGCATATCATATCAAATGGAACGGTGAAGCCCTCCGTAGAAAAAACTAAAGCTGTTATGACATTCCCAGTGCCTAAAAACTTGAAAGAGGTTCATAGCTTCATAGGATTGACTTCATACTTCAGAAAATTTATTCAAAATTATGCATTAGTGGCTAAACCCTTAACTGAGTTACTGAAGAAAGACAGTGAATTTCATTTTGGTGATATGCAAAGACGAGCTTTTGAAGAATTAAAATTGAAACTAAGTTGTGAACCTGTTTTAAAAATATTCAACATGCAATTGGATACTGAACTACATACTGATGCCTCCAAATATGGATATGCAGCCATTTTAATGCAAAAAGATCCCAACAATGGTAGCTTACATCCAGTCCACTACATGAGTAGAAAAACAACAGAACCTCAGCAGAAGTGTAGCAGTTATGAGCTCGAGGCTTTAGCTGTAATAAAAGGTGTGAAAAAATTTCGAAGATATATTATGGGAATCCATTTCAAGATTGTGACCGACTGCGAAGCATTTCAGAAGACCTTAACCAAAAAAGATGTATCTGCAAAAGTAGCTCGATGGATACTGCACTTACAGGATTTTGACTATTCTATAGAACATAGATCCGGTGATATGAACACAGTGATAAGATGCAGCATGTGGATGCGCTAAGCAGATATGTGAATATAGTTAATGTGGAACTACAGGCTAGGATAAGGAAAGCGCAAGAAGATGACAAGTTAAAGATAATAAAAGAAGTTCTTAAAGAAGATTATTTTTTGGAAAATGAAATTATTTACAAAAGTGTACAGAAAAAGTTGGTGGTCCCTGAATTTATGGACATGGAAATTATTCAGAAAACTCATGAAATGGGTCACTTTGGTAAAAAGAAGATTAAAGATATTATAAAAAAAGATTATTATGTAGCAATGTTGGATCATAAAATTGATAAAGTTATCTCTATGTGTGTGCCATGTTTATTGGCAAGCAGAAAGTCTGGAAAAAAGAAGGCTTTTTACATCCCATTGACAAAGGAGAACTACCGTTGGATACACTACACTGCGACCATCTAGGACCATTGGACGCTACAAAGAAAATGTACAATTATATTCTAACTGTAATTGAAGGGTAAGTGGGTGGCGTAAGTGATGGGTACACCAAGTTTGTCTGGATTTACCCTGTTAAGACCGTGACTGCAAAAGAAACTGTTGAGAAACTCAAGTTGCATCAAAATGACTATGGTAACCCACGGAGACTAGTAACCGATCGAGGGACAGCTTTTACCGGGAAAGAATTTTAAGAGTATTGCCAGGAACAGGCGATTGAACATGTTACCATAACAACTGAAATTCCTCGTGGCAATGGCCAAGTGGAAAGAATGATTCGTATCATTATTTCTACTTTAACCAAGATGTGCATAAAAGAGCCTGGTCATTGGTATAAGCATGTTAGTAAACTACAAAGAGTCATCAATAGTACTTATCAACGGTCCATTAATACTACGCCATTTGAGCTTTTAACCGGAGTTAAACTCAGAATGAAAGAAGACATAAAAATTTTAGAGTTTTTGGAAGAAGAAAGTAGAATAGAGTTCACGCATAAGAGAGATGAATTAAGAAAAGAAGCTAAAGCACAAATATTAAGGATTCAGGAAGAGAATAGAAGAAGAGAAGAAAGAAGGAGAGAAGTACAAACGAGGAGATTTGGTAGATTGCTGTGTGTTCTTTGTATTGACAAAGAACACAGTTTGGGAATGCGTTAAAATTAAAACCAAAATTCTATGGACCATATAGAATCACCAAGGAGTTAGGAAAGGATCGCTATGAGGTGGAAATAGACAAATGTAAGGAGGGACCGAGGAAGACTACATCAGCTGTAGATTTTATGAAAAGATGGCCTTAATTCACCTCCCCTTTATCAATCTCAGATTTACTTTTTTATGTTATACCTGGTATCTTAATCTGTTTAAAAATAACTGAGTCAATGACCAGATCAGTGTAACCCTTCCCAATGTATGCAAATATTGCCTATTTTGTTTTGTATTTTACTTTTTTTATTGTGTATCTAGGTATGTCGTACAGCAACTGAATATGGCTGACTATTTTTCAGTATTGTTTGTTTTCTCTTGGAAAATTCAGTTACAAAGTGTTATTAGAATAATATTCTACATTTTTAGGTTCAGGAGACTGTTGTCTCATTGTATACTGTCTTGTGCAATAATAATATTATTGTGTTTAATTGTATAAGGGGGTGCATAGGGTTCCCACCAAGAGCTTAGGGTCCCAAGCCAACCTCACCTGAAAGTGGTGCACCTGCCGAACAACGGACGAGGCTCTGGCAAAAAAAATGTCCCAATAAGCGGCAATAGGCTCGCCACCTATTACGTGGGATCAAAACACTGGCGAAAAGTGGGCGTTTAATATGTCTCTGCCTACCCCTTCGGGGAAACAGGCGTGAGTCTATGTATGTATGTATGTTAATTGTATAACTTTTTCTTCTAAGACATTGTACTTAGTAATTCTGTAACAACCAGTCTGAGGCCAGACTGTTTGACAGGACGGCCGAGTTGTAGGATATTTTTTTATTCCTTTTGCAATTTAAGTTTTTGTTTTTCGTGTGAGTGTGTGGCCAACTCTGGTGTCGGCGTTTTCAGACCGCCCCCGAAGGCCTCCGACATGGCCTAACGATCCTTGTACTCAGACAAGAACCGGGACCGACAGCTTTACGTGCCCTCCGAAGCACGGTAGCGCTCAGATGAAAATGCCACACACGGTCACCCATCCAAGTGGTGACCTGTGCAAGCGTTGCTTAACTTTGCCGATCTGTTACGAACCGCAAGCCAAGACTCGCTATGAGCGCTACAATATCGACGTAAAGTATGCAATTTAAGTAATGTGAACGCATTGTTACTATATATATGTCTGTTTTAATTACAGGAAGAGTAAGTTTATAAGGATATCGCGAATTAAAATTGCAGATATCTCTTTTGGCAGTAAATAAACTTGAGTTATTTTATTACGTGATGAACCTGAAAAAACCCCAAGCCATTCTTTTAATCGCATCGCATAAGTTTAAGTCGTCAGACTGGCTTACCAAGCTGGCTTAATATTACAAATCCGGGTCGAATTACTTCCATTAAAGCACACTCCTTTGCAGCCACATAAAAGAAACTAATAAAGTTTTACATCTATGCAGTAAAGATTAATATTATGTGCAGTAAAATAGTACAATAAAATGCATGCGCACGCTGACTAGTTAGTAAATCGTAAACTTTTTATTTTCCTTTTTCTTCATAATAAGCATGTTGACCGCTACATGGAAACAAGCAACACCAAAGGAGTCACAAGTGCGATGCCGCCCTTTAGGACGGATGGATGGATGAAAAGGAATAGGAGGAGGCGCAGGAGGAAGAAAGAGGGAAAATGGGATGGAGCCTCCAGCACTTACCCTCAGCGAATCAGACGCAACAGTAAAACATACTTTACGTCGATATTCTGTAAGATGGCAGTACTTCCCCGATCGATCAAGCCGGCAGCAAGGCTTTTCTATCTTTCAAACCCTTGTGATTTATACTCATTTATGTAACTGTTCTCCTAGTTATTCGAAAGGAAAGGTAAAATATTATTTTCTTCCATTTGCTTCAACTTTGGGGTTTAAGTTACACAAGCTGTGGTCATGAAATTACAGATATTTATCATGACATAAAAAAATATCTTTTATTTAATAAGTTCGAATGCAACAGACAACGGCAACAACTTACATGTCTAATCGATTCTAACTCCATATTGAGGCCTTCTCCCACCGCACTGACAATACTTTCACTTCTCGTCCTCGTTGCCCATTGTCTTGTAATGATTTCTGTATTGCTTCATCATCATCATCATCAGCCTGTCTTAGTCCACTGCTGGATAAAGACCTCGTCAGTGGCACGCCACTGAGCCGGATTTTCGGCTTTCGTGTCCAGCTCTATATGTCTTTATTTCTAATCCTGTTATTGTTAGAACTTCAGTTTTCTGATTTTAGTCTCTTAAACACACCTGCCACTATCATCATGCTCACCCTAAGGTTGACTGGTAGAAAATGCCTTAGGCATTAAGTCCGCCTTGTGCAAATTGTATTGCAGGAAGTTTAATAAACAGATAAATGAGACAGTCATTTTCAAAAGCTACATTTTGTCAACACTAACACATATTAATTAAGCAAAATGTTGCCGAAAAAATATCTCAAGGGAGGCACAGAAACAGTGCGCTGTTATGTTTGTCTTTTTTGGTAGCACGGGTTGGACCGTTTGAGCCAGAAATTTTATAATATTTCGCGACACAAACAATATTTTCATATTCCGTGCTCGTATTAATTTTCTTACACGTGGAGGTGGTGTGTGGCTAGATACTATATGTGTGGTTTATTTAATGTAATTGGCTGCCTCCGTGGTCTAGTGGATAGCGTATGCGACTGCTGATCGGAGGTCCCGGGTTCGATACCCGGGTCGAGCAATAGTGTAACTGGGTTTTTCCGAATTCTCAGTAGCAGCACGGCGTCTGGTAATGAGCCCAGTAACGGCAATAGGCTCGCCCCATATTATTACGTGGGACCTAAAAATTCATGGTAAAATGTGGGTGTTATATTACACCTCTTCCTACCCCTTCGGAGATACAGGTGTGGTGAGCCTAAAAAATAAAAAAGGTATTTAATGTAAGTTTGCTTTATGGATTCATGATTGTTTATGGCAGCGTTAGCTTAGTGGACGTATCAACATAATGCCATGTAGAGGAGTATGGGGTTCACACCGCTACCGACTTTTCACTGTTGCGTATTACTCGAAAGACATGTGAAGTCTTCCAACCCGCACTTGGCCAGCGTGGTGGACTATGGCCTTACCCTTCTCATAGTGAGAAGAGGCCCGTGCTCAACAGTGGGACAGTATAAAGAGATGATGATGATAGGTACAATCAACACAATATACATCTTAATAATAGCCCAAAGCCCTAATGCAATGCACCTAAATACTGCTTCGTAACACTGTTTTGTCGTACTTAATAGTGCCGTAATGAAGGTTCCTTAGTAGGTGTCAGAGGACCTCTGTATGTTAGATCTTTATATCTATATGAGTAATTTGAGGGACAAGCTAAATTAAATTAAATCCTCGATTGTAAGAAAGTATAAAAAATCAAAAATGTTTTTCACGATGAGCTCAGCATCGCAAAAAAATCAGCGCAAGCTGATTGGCCCGATTCGACTTCAAATCGTTGAAAACTCGGCGTGAGCCAATTACAGACAGACTACGATAGAATTGATCTCTCGTCGTTGCAGCTGACCTGTATACAAGGCTGTTGCTTATCAGAATAGCAGAGCCAATGTCAAATTACCCAGAGCGACACCACAATTGCAGTTCACTTAAAGACCGATTTGACTTTCGAGCTGTGCGTTAACAACATGATTCATTTATTTGCGTTTTCTTATCAGTCTTTCACCTACGAAAATGTCGCCGACAAAAACTTTTATTTTCGTCTCTTTTGACGACATGCCTTTCAAGTTACAAAATGTTTGAACAACACACAAGATCCGATATTTATGACATATCCTAACGGCGGATTGAGCATCTCAACTTTGGAAAGTGGCAGATGTTACCAAGACAAAAAAAGCCTCTAAACTGCTATTTACAGACAGTACAAAATACTATATCAGGAACTAAATACACATTGTAAATATATCACACTAGAGAACGCCAGCAGCTACGCCTGCTTTTTTTTTTTAATTTACCCGTTTTGGCCGATCCCGTGGGAATTTCGGGAAATCCCTTCTTAGTACACCCCTACGGTCCCCAAGGAACATACATGCCAAATTTCAGCTTCCTGCGCCCAATAGTTTCGGCTGTAGCGTGTCTGTCAGTCAGTCAGTAACGCAAGGATTTTATATATTAAGATTAGGCTTAGGATATTGTAAAGTCATATATCTTCCTTTATATTTAAATATGCACCGAAAAAAAAATCTTTAATACATAGAATCACCATGTAAATTATTTTGGGAAATTGTTTGGACCCGCTTGCAAATTTGTTTTAGTTTATTAACCAGCAACTGCGAATCGTTACACCTGGCCGTCAAGAACGTCGTGCTAGTTACGATAAGTAGGCCCTGAACGTCTTTAGGGGTAAGTCGCTTAAAACCAATCCGCAAAACCAAAGCGCGAAACTTAAAGCAACTATGGGAACTTCTCACGATAAAAAATAGATTTTTCATCCTGGAAATAAAATAAACGAAGCACCAACCGCAGGGCAACAATCCCGTCAATTTACGTTCGCTATTTCGTTAGTATTGCTGAAAAGAACATTTATGCAAAAAATTAAGCTCCTCAGCGTATGTGTTACATAGCCTCACCCAAAAAATCAACATCAATACTGCACTGGTAGCATATCATGGTCTGGTGGCATCCGTATTGCGATACGGTATCATATTTTGGGGTAATTGTAGCCTTCGGGAGTAGGTGTTCAGAGCCCAGAAACGTAGCGTGCGAGCGATTTGTGGCATGAAGGTTACAGATAGTTGTGTTCCTAAATTTAAGTCCTTGCATACACTAACCTTCTCATGCTTATACATTTACGAAGTAGCTGTTTTTGTCAAATGTAACCAAGAATTGTTTACTCCAGTGTCACAAATAAGAAAAGGTCCTCTTAGAAGCCAGTATAAGAATAAACTACATAATGTACCTTACAATACAACATTATTAAAGAAAAATATTCTAGGAATGGCTGTAACCATTTATAATAAAAAACCCGATGCTCTAAAGGACGAGGGAATACACGTTTTTAAAAAAAGGCTGTCAGAACTTTTGATTACAAAATGTTATTATAAAATAACAGATTTTCTAGAAGATAATCAAATATAGTAATTATATAGATATGATATTTCTAGACATTTTAATATAATATTGTATTAACTAATCACCATTAGATTTTGACATGACTACTTCCTTTACTTTCTTTATTTTTCCCTATTATACTATTGACATTATTTTAAAATTATTGATTGTGACATTAACTATTTCGTACAATGTAATTATTCAGCAATTTAATTTATTTAATTTATACACTTAATTTGCACGCTTACTGAAGGCAGAATATAGCAAATCACTATTAATTGTAACATTTAATGTATGTACCTATATTCTTTGCAAATAAATGGATTGATGGATTGATTGATACCCGCTTCCACGCAGATTGTTGTCTCTCTAGCGGCGGCAGTAATCTAGTTAACATCATATTGACAGTAGTGGTCAGAGCTTTTTAGAATGGTGCCAGACCGCAGTGGAATTTCAATCATTGAGCTTTTGCCTGCGCTGTGGTGTTACAAATGCTAATTTATGACTCTACGTGGTATTTTACTTTGGGTTTTACTAAATGTGTCAATAAAGGTGTATTTATGATGATGGAGAGGTGGTTTCACATCAGTGTTATCACAAATTCCACTAGATTAAAAAGCAACAAAATATAATTTGGTTCAGTCGTATATATGGGCGCAGTGATATGGTTTGTTATATTGTAAAGGCATAAACGTAGAGCAGAGCCATCTAGATGACTAAATGATAACTAAGCGATACCTAAACCCGGAAGTTAATATTATTTTAATGTAATGTTAAGTAAATAACCAGTAAAATATTAATTGCATTTGCTTGTAATTAATATTATATAAATTGTGTTACATTTCTGTATTTACATATATTTCTTAACGCAGTATTGGTTGATATCGTCTTTAATAGTTTCATTTAGCTTTGTCGCCCGCCAACACATTTCGGTAATTTAATAACTAATTAAATTGATCAAGATGTATTTCGACGCTTTAGCTAAAGTAACTGGAATTCTATATTGTTTCTTAATTATAAAGATTAATTGAAAGTTTATACATACGATACTTTAATTAACGTAATTAAAAGTATGTTTTGATACTGAGTACCTAAGTAAAGTTGAGGCGACGGCGGGCGGCCATGACACTTTTCATCGGACTTTGGTATAGTGAATGAAGAATTCAAGAATATAATGCAGTTTTCAGTAAATTTGTGTGGTTTCATTTGTGGATCCTCTGGGGATGTCCTGGTGATGGTGCCACGGCGCCGAAATATACGTTGCGAAATTTAGTGCGTGCATCGAGAATTTTCTATTACGAAAATTAAATAACATTCTATTTGATTCAATTTTAATACTGACCGCAATTTGAAAATAAAAATGCCATGATAAGGTGTGATAATAATTTGAGGGCATAATAGTTAATGCGGTCAACGTATTCTTACACACTCACTTCCAAGTAAGCCAGGATGAGTGCTTAAGTGTCAGTTTGCGTTTTATGAGAAGTCAACAGAAATTATTCTCAGTTTCACCGCCTCTAAAAAGGATTTTTCATTTAGATACATTTTAAATTAAAAATAAACTTGTTAAAATTTATCTGACAAATAATCTTACCGGCACTTATCAGGGAGCGATACAGCTGGCTCTTAGTATTGATTTTGTATACAATATTTCACATTAAAACCAATTAATTTTCTAAAAATACTGACTGTGTGTGTGTGAGTTGGATTAATATCCAAAATTGCTAATTAAAAATCTGCCTTTGTTAATTAGCTACCTCAGTAATTTAAAAACTCAAATGACTTAGAGAACCGGCGTAATCTCGTAATCCCCTAAAGGTTTTACTTCGGGAAGTGGATCATCGTCAAGTTTACTAATTTTCTTACCTTTGGACTGTTTTAAAGATATTTCGAAGGAAGGGTGTATTAAGTAGGTATTATTGTAGGGGTGGCACGAGTGTTTCAGTTGTAAAGTGAAATAAATCCATTTTAATCTTAAATTTGTTTTCAACGGGAGGGAGCTATGTCCAGCTGCGGACTACCAAATGATAATGATGAAGATTTTAACCCAAAGATGTTTGTATTGTTTTCATCATAAAACTGTAGCACCAACTTTTTCATTGACGTACCTATATTAAAATCGAACTACAGATTTATTTGAGCAATAAGATGGTTTGGACTCTAACTAAAATCTAACGGCAATATGACATAAAGTTGACAAGTTGAACATAGAGATGAATATTACAAAATTGAAACGCGTTTTACGTTGCCTCCTTAGTCCAGTGGATAACGTTTGCGTCTGCTGATTAGGGAATCCGGAGTTTGATTCCCGGATCGGGCAAAAGTGTTACTGGATTTTTCTGAATTCTCAGTTACAGCTAGCTCAGTTGCAGTCTGGCAAAGTGCCCGGTATCGGCAATAGGCTCGCCCCCTATTACGTGGGACCTACAAATTTATAACATGGCGAAATATGGGTGTTATTTTACACCAATGCCTACCCCTTCGGGAAACAGTCGTAAGACAAAAAGAAGAAACGTGTTCTACAAAAGGGCAAGCCCTAACCTAAGGCCACTTCTACTTTGTAAAACTTCATCCTGAACTTATATAACAGCAGCGTATGGGTCAGTTGTTAGTTTATATTAGCCCACGGTTGGGCAGTGGACAACCGCACCGTACAGATAAATTACATGTATACCTTCTACTTCGAGTGAGCGTCCGTCCAAGTTAGTTTTGATCCACTACTATGGGAACATAATTATAGGGTATGTTTTTTATTCGCTTGCTTATACAACATGTAACAAGTTTAATGCACATCCTGAAAGTACTTTGATCAGAATCGGCTACTGAATCCATTTCTGACATTTTTAAAATCATTTTTTTTTAAATCCCTAAATAATTAAAATTACGTAAATTATAGTCACTCATTGCTTTCAAAAGTCGAAATATACGAAAATAAACCTTAAGTCAACGTAGAACGGCTTCTTTTTAAATGCATTTGCTTAATGGTTTCACGTACAGGAACGCACACATTAATACAACATAACAGTCGGTACGAGACAATAACACACAATTTACCACCAAAATATCTATCATCTTTCTTTCGCTTACGTATTAACAGCAGGAAAGAGTGAGACGTAACGTGTCTCACGTCGGTCGCCCGCGCTGGTAGCTACAGCGCCGGCCAGGCGACCATTGTTGCGCTTAGATAAATAAAATTAGTCATCTACCTGGATTCTCTGTGAGTGTAGTGAAAAAATATTTTAACAAGTTTACTTTTTTATTTACAAAATGTGTATTATCAACATGATAGTGCCGCCGCGCATTTTACGTAGAACGTTCGAGATCATCGTGATGTCGAATACAAGGAGCGCTGGATCGATCGCGACGGTCCTGTCCAGTAGCCTCCTAGGTCGCCTTACTTGACGCCCCTGGACTTTTGCTTTATGGAGACATATCTACCTATTAAACCACTAGTTGATTGTGACGAGACAACAAGTGCCGGGGAGTTAAAATAAGATATCAGCTGCTTTTGAAACAGTGAAAAGAAACACTGAAGTGTTAAGTGAACTAAAGGAATATTCAAGTCAGGTGGTGGACACCTGGTGTCAGCATTATAAAAAGAGGACGCCGAACATGTGACAATAAGCCTATGAGTCATTAGGTTATTCTAGTAATGTAAAAAAAAATATGATTCACAACTTTAAACACGCCGTTCTTCTTTAATTCTCTCATTGATACTCTTTTACTTTAATTTCTAATGTAGGTATTAATAATGCTAACTAGGTATGATTAAATTAAGATAGTCACAATAGCCACTAACGATATCAAAAAATGATAGACCGTATCGTATTTCGCTATCGTTTGTTTACCACAGCAAACGTTTCATGTGATTGTGTGCGTGCGCAGGTTTGTAGTGACCACACATTTCACTTATAATCAAGTTTATACTTTCGATAAAAAACAATGTTTAGGCTAATAAAAAAAATATTTCAATGCATGTATTATGATTATAACAAGGTTTTCTAATTGGGGTATCTGTGGATGTGCGTTATTTCCGTTACACGTTGTATATATTGTGTTTCTTTTTTACAACTCCCGCACTAGGAATTAATCCTGTGATGCGGGGGACTTTACAAACATACAACCAACGGACACAATAAACACCCAGACTAGAGACAGCAATTTATGGATCACACAAAGCGTTGTCTCGTGTGGGAATCGAACGCACAACACTAGGCGCAGTGCCAAGCGGCGAGGCGGCTGCTTAAACCGCTAAGCCAACCGTGCAGTCAAATCCCTACTAATATTATGAATTCGAAAGTGTGTATGTATGTATGTATGTATGTATGTTCCGTTTTCACGCTAAAACAGCTGAACCGATTTTGTCGAAATTGCTCCAATTGGCCCAAGACGCTGTAATTTAAGTAACAAGGGATTGCACGAAATTCCTACGGGATCAGGAAGATAAAGTTAAATTAAAAACAAAATGTGCGAGTGTACCTGCGGTCATCCCATTTTTTATTCCATATATACATACATACATAGACTCACGCCTGTTTCCCGGAGGGGTAGGCAGAGACTAAGGAACGAAATTTGCAACGATCCTGACATACCTCTCTTGCTTCATTGGTTACGGGTACTTCTAACCTGTCCTCTTTTTAGGAAGTCTCTGATCTGGTCAGAGAACGCCGAGGTCCTTAGGTGCCTTACATATCTGCTTGGTCAGTCTTTCGTCATCATTTTATTCCAAATTCTTTGATAAATAGTACCCGCTATATAACTATTACTACTTTAGTACTATCTATTCTGTGCTATTACTACAATAGTCAACGTTGCGTATCGTAGTAATGAGAACTGACACGATTGCTTTATGAGCACTGGCACACGTATGAAACTTGTAGGTTTGAGTTATAGTTTATATTTCTTTCAGATAATAACTTACCTTCACATAGACCCGATTATTACTAATCGGGTCTATGTGAAGGTAAGTTATTATCTAATGAAACAACAACGGGTATATGTATCCATACTAAGCTCTTGATGTGACCGGCATAAAAATGTTGTAGATTATTTCTACCGTAAGGGCAGGTATTTGTGTGATCCACAAATCTTCTATTGATTGATTGGATGTTCTTGAGTCTATTGGTTGAATGTATCTTTTACGCTACAGGATTTATTTCTAATAAAGGCATTACCTTTTAATAACAATCTAGACTCCGCTCACAACTACCGCCGCGTTGCGTTCGCTATTTTACACCTTTAGGGCGCTTGTACACGGTAAGAAAATTTACCGTGTCCGCGGCAGACAAGAAAAATTCTTCGTGTACACGACAAGAATGTTGTCTGTTCTACACATAAAAACATTTCGTGCCTTCCGCAGACATGACCAATCGGAACGTGTACACGACACGATTTTTTTCGTGCAGTCGTCAGTCGGGCGTAGGGCGCGCAAGTAATAACAAGTCTGATAATCATTTTCGTTTATTTATAAAAATATTAACTACAAAGCAAAAAAATAATGATAATTGCATATTATTACTATAACAAAATGAAAAAGGAAACGAAAAACAAGAGACTTTACTGGGTTCATCCAATTATACAAGAGAAAAATGAGGCTGAACCCTACTACTCTGCCCCCCACAGCTCCGCAACAAACTTCGCCGCGTCGTGTTTTGCGCAGACAAGATTTTTGTTGGTGCACCACTGCGAGCAGTGTACACAGTTATTTTCTAGTTACGACACGAATTCTTGCGTAGGCCCGGCGTATTTTCTTGCCATGTACAAGCGCCCTTAGGAAGGGAATTTCTAAAAAGCCTATCTTAATACTCTCAGTCCTTAAGAAATATACATGGCAAATTTCAGCTTCTTGCGTCAAATAGTTTTGGCTGTACCCTGTATGTAGATCAGACAGTAACGTAAGAATATTATAAATACAGAATATAATTTCGCGCATGTGCTCATCTTATATTGTTTAGTAGTTAGAGATTATATCGTTAGCCCTTGTCTACAAGTTAACGACGACGTTGCTAATCACCTATAAGGATTGCCTAGCAACACCGTCCTTAATAAGTGGTCGGTCTAATAACTGATGCCGGCATAACGATATCGAATGAAAGCTTGCACCAGATCAAAGCGGCTGATCAATGCCTAAATATTATGCTTCCGATAATTAAAGGGCTGTTTCATCTTGATACTCTTAATGAATCAGAATACTTCGCCTGCGGTCAAGGTTTTCATCAAATTGGACTAATAAGATTTGCTTCTTTCGGACCAATAGGGTGTTTAAAATTGATGATTAAAGATCAATAGTTAAACAAGGGTTTTGTTAGAACTCTAGCTAGGTATGGACGTTTCATAGTCATGTCTGATGCTTCGTGTATGTTGGTATAAGTTAGTTCAACTTTGATAATACCACTCCTTCTATCATAGAAGATTAATGGAAAATACAACTTCCGCTGTTGTGATTCGCGAACTTATACCCATTTTTAGTCTTTCTCGACTAAGTGTTCACATTTTCTCCCTTTCTCTAGTGATTAATGAGTATCACTTTTTCTATGTTTCTACACTGTTGATTATGGCGCTTGCAACAGTACGTGGTATATATCCCGAACAACAATATAATATGTACAACAAATGTTAAAGATCACGAATAGCATCACTGGTGTCTAAGAGCTGTGGATATCTTACCAACGTTATGTTTGTAATACATAATGAGGCCGTACGTTCGATTTGAATAAGTGCTTATATTACACCTCTACGAATCAAAGTGAACTTATGTCTATTCTTCTGTTTCCCTCGTGTACTCTAGCTTTACGAGGAACTAACTTTTTAACGAGGATTTATTTTGCGAGATTTGTAAGCGTATATTATTAAAACTGTTTTTGTGTCAGGTCATTTATGGTTTAAAGACTTTCGGGGTAAACGCTCCGAACTCTTTAAAGGTATTTTCTATTCGTGCGCGGGTGCGGATTTATTTTTTTTATAAAAAGATTTGTGGGAAAATGTAACCCGGGGCGGGTCTAATCCTGTGTGAAAGGATTATCGATATTTGATGAGATCTGCGTGTAACACAGAGTTGTAGATACTGGTTGAAACGAATGTTCAGATAATTGCAAAGCTTGTATGTTATTATTATGATTATTACGATAGGATATAAGCGACACGCAGCAACGGTGAGTGTATGTAGCATAGACTCTCTAAAGCTGAACTGACTATCTTGTTGGGATCACGGGATGTGGTTGAACTCGGATGGCTCAAAATTGGGTATCGGTATCGGCTCAAAAGGCGAGGCCTTCTAGCAAGTGACCTTTCAAGGCTGAGATGAAGATACATTTAAGATAGCAATCATGAATTGAAAATTAAGTAAAATATGTACTACGCTAAAGGCATACTTGTATATAGCTTTGAAAGCCCATGAGTATTGTCTCTGTCATTTTAGATTAATATAAATATATATTATCAAATCTTAGAGATTCATGTGTCCAAAATGATGACGTTGGTAGCTGCATTTCGTACCAATTTCTGTAAGTAAACAAGACTGCCATGATATTGCATTTAACATCAATCCAAATATAACTTTGCAACCAATATTTGGACCCAGAAGTTCTGCACCAAATTTCGACTGCGATATATCCAACACGAGACGATAGTCGATACTACTCATCGTATATTGCACCAAACCTACTCTAACAAATATTCGGAATGATTATCTCGTACCGTATTCACAGAATAAATAATTTATTTTACTATTTTCGGAGCGGACGATATACATATCTCTAAAAGACTCATAGACTCATATTGGGAAGGTACTTTCATATTTTGAGCTATTGTAAAGCATTATCTGTATGTCGATCGTTTCTCTAGATTAGTCTAGATAGCCAGATAAGTTTTAAGTATTGAATGACCTTCACTGCGTGGCAAGTGGCTGCAACATTTTTTGTCAATTATATTCCTGTCTACCTTTCCTGCCTGCCCCATGTAAATGGGCCGATCGACCATTCTGCAAATGCATGATAAGGATCGTCTGGTGGTCCTGAAATAATGGACTATAAGAAAAGATTTTGTAATGTTCCACAGTTGTATACTGACTGCCATATTTAACTGAAGTTTATTCAAGGAAAAGTTATTACAAAGTAGATTTTGACACGACTACTGCCAAAAAAGTTCAAAACTATATTCTGAGTAGACTTTGGAGTTTGAACTACTTATACATTAGCTAGCTATCCGATGCGCAAAATTGTCCAATGAGCTAAATTCAAACTCAGAGTACACCCACTATCTTACCCTTGGGTATAGCAGACTAGTCTACCCACGATCGCGATTAATAAACGCCCATCGAAACGCCGGTATATAGGTAAAGGGGTATATTTATCATAAATAGATTAGTTACCTAACTTATTATACTGTATATAAATCACGAAACTTCAAGCATCATAGCACTTCAACATACCCATACATAACGTGCAATTACCCAAACAGTTGTTTTACAAAAAATGCGGTTACGCCGACATTGAATAAAACGCCCGTATAACATATAAGTTAAAGGTATATAAGTTTAAGTTATAGGTACCGGTATAACGGGCCGGGATAAAAAGGATTTTCTATACTTTCCGCGAACGCACGTGATCCAAGTACGGATTGTACCGAAGAAGGCGCATTACTTGGAAATACACGGATTGAAATTACAGCCGGTGCTTTTCTTGAACATTTCTGAGTTAGTCATGAAATGTATTTGAATTCGTACGAGGTAAAAGATTTTTGCTCTCGTGATAACTCTCAACTGATAGGTCTTAAGAATGTCTTAAGATTAACATAGACAAGAAGAAAATCATGTTTAACGTCCATGTCGTACCTGCTCCTATTCATTTTGGCAACTCCATACTCGATGTAGTCGACAAGTATATTATACCTACCTACCTTATACCTGTAAGGTAGGTCCAACTATGAGAATGAGGTCAAACATCGAATCCAACTCGGTTGGGCAGCGTTCGAGAAACTTCGGCATATCTTCACGTCCGATATCCCGCAGGTTCTCAAGATGAAAGTCTTTGACCAGTGTGTGTTGCCCGTATTGTCATATGGAAGGGAGACTTGGCCGCATACTATAGGCCTCATTAGGAAGCTCAAAGTCACTCAGACGGCGATAGAGAGAGCTATGTCCGGAGTTTCCCTGCGAGATCGAACCAGAAATGAGAAAATCTGCAGGCAAACCAAAGTCAGCGATATAGCTCTCCAAATAGCCAGTCTCAAATGGCAATGGGCAGGACACGTAGCCAGAGGACCCGATGGCCGTTGGATCAGAAAAATTCTGGAGTGGTAGCCACGCACTGGACGACATAGCAGAGTTAAGCCTCTCGCAAGGTGGATTGATGATATTGTTGGGATCGTGAGCAGCGGATGGAAGTAGGTGGCACAGAATCGGTCTATGCGGAGAGCCTTGGGGGAGGCCGATGTCCAGCTGTGGATGTCTTTTGGGTGATATAATGACTATGGGAAAGTAAAGGAGAATCGCCTTTTTTTGCCCTGGATGCGTCTATTGGTTTACACAAGCTATGGCCACGAAAGATGACTCATTCCGAGAGCTACCGCGATGACGTCATCATTCCCTACCCCATGCTGAAACGTCGGGGCAAATAAAGTCTAACAGTATTTATTATGTGAAAGATCGAACAGCTGGCGTCGATACGTCACAAAATATTAGATGAGCATCGTAGAAGCGTCACGTAGACTGAGCATAGCATGTGGAGTTGGGAAGCACCGTAGATTTTATTTATTTTATACATTTTTGCGTCCGTAGTTACTATGGGCAAGTACAAGACACAACTATATAATCTATCACAAAAACAAATTAACGAGCATATCTTGGCAATGGATGAGTTAGTGGACTTGTGTAAGTACAATGAAGAGAGGCTTCAAACTTTGACTAATAATAGTCATGGCAATGAACTTAGCCAGGCGCCACAGAGTCATTCACAGTCGACTACTTTGAATTATTGCTCTGATTTGCTGTCACTCTCTGCTGCAGTGGATGACAGCACCATTAATTCCATTAATTCTTATTGTAATTCTAGCACTTCTTTCTCACCCCACATTACAAACACCGACAAGCTATTAATGTTTAGCGATGAGATAGGTAAAAACATGAGCCAATTGTTGAGGCAAAGGACAGGTATGACTATTACTAACTTATGTATGCCTGGAGCAAGCTTTTCTCAGATTATGCAATCAATTTTATCTAAATCATACTGTCCTGAATCAACAATAATTATATTTATTGGGAGAAGAGGAAATGCAAATATTAATTTAATAAAGAGATATTTTGACCAATTACTGAATTTAAAAGTTAAAAAAATTCTGTTACTTGCTTTTCCTTACAGTAAGCTGTTGCCACAAGCTGAAAATGATTATAGATTTAAGATTAATTCCAAATTACATACCATGACATGTTATAATAATTTAATTGACATTATTGACTCTAATGGTCTAATTAGAAATTTTTATTTGCCATATGATAATTATTATATATCACAATTTTATAAAAGACAAATAGCATCCTCGCTAGCTTATTGTATTAATAACACAGCCAAGGTTTTGGCTAACCACACTGCTTTTATTGAGCAGTCAAATTTGACATGCAATATAAGCTTGGAATCCGTTCCAAATTCTTCAAAATTGAATTCTGAGACAATAGAGTCAATCTCTGGCAATATATTTAATAATACATTGAATTCTGTACCTAGTTAAAGTGACAAAAATACAACTCCATCAACCTTACCTACAAAAAATAATTTAAAAAATTGTATCAGCCTGGTGCACCAAAATATACAAGGGTTGATGGGTAAGGAGTTAGAATTGGAATTGTTTATGAACTGTAACAATATTGATATTTTATGCATTACAGAACATTGGCTAAGAAGCCACCAGTTCATATTCAATTTCAATAACCACCAGGTTGCAAGCTCGTTCAGTAGAGAAAACTTTATCCATGGTGGCTCATTAATCATAGTTAGCAAATTTCTAAAATTTAAAGAAAGGACTGACATTGTGAGCCTCTCTGTTGAGCGAGTAGTAGAAATCACATGTGTTGAGTTTGAGCAGTTCATTGTTATGAGTGTATACAAACCTCCATGTGCACCATTTGAAAGGTTTTTAGTTATTATGGAGGATGCCCTTAGCAAAGTTTGTAATTGCCGTAAAACTGTTGCTATTTGTGGAGATTTTAACGTTAACATATTAGAAAAATGCTCTTCGACTATCAAATTTTTAAATTTATTTAAGTCATACAATTTATGTCATAATTTTTATGAACCAACTAGAGTGACTGCCACAAGTGGTACTTGTATTGATAATATATTTACTAATATAAAACCATTACACAAATCTTTGATTAATATGCTTCAGTCAGATCACAGTGGGCAGTTAATCTGTTGTCCAAGAAAATGCCCGAAAGTCAAGAGAAAAATTATTAAATATATACCAATATATATAATAATATATTGGTATATATTTAATATAATACTGAAAAAAACAGCTGAGAAATGGCGGCGAATTTTTTCCTGTGTAGGAAAAATTCAGTTTTAAAATGCATACAATAGCATAAAACAGACAAATATGGGCCTAAACATGTGTATTACTGTATATAATAAATACACAGTTTTATATATATTCCAATTCTTGCAATAATCTCCATAGAAAAATAAAACAATCATCAAAGAAGTCTTCAACGTAAACCAAAATGGCAAGCAGTTTTTAATTATGTTCATGGCTGCAGAAATCTGTGAAAAATAGCAGGAACTGCCAATATATAATATTGAAAAATTAACCAGTTATAAAATACTAAGTGGATGAAGTTATAGTTTATTGCGATATACATATGTGAAAGCTTGTGCTGGTGTTTTTGTTTGGTGATTTTGTACCTTTTTTATCTTTTTATAATTATTAGACAATTTTATTTAGTAAGTAAGTTTCGTTTAAAAGACAGCGGTGACGGGACGCCGGCACCTAGGCGACGTCCTGTCACCAACGTCATGTGTAAAATTGTAAATAATAACATTGTGTATAATTTTAAGATTAAATTTACAAATACCTAATATTTATGCCAGGCGAGGATATAAGTGATGCGGAGTTGAGTGCTAGTCAATCTACCACATCGTCGCTGATTAACCTAGTGCGCTGCCCTGCATGTTCTCAAGCTCGTTTTTTTAAAGGTGAGCGGGGCTTGAAAGTACATTTTGGCAAAATACATAAAAACCAAAATGTGCTTTCGGGCCCCAGTTCCATTTCACATTCTATTTCTTCCCAAATTCCTTTTTGGCAGTACTTAGGTGCTTTAAAAAATTCAATTCCGGTTCTGAAGCGAGTTCCACGCGGAGCGAGACCATTAGTAGCTCATAATTTAGCTCACTGTATTGGTCTCGTTGTGCGTGAGAACTCCAAAACAGCTTGGGAACAGTTACTCACTTTCCCTTATAGGATTCTACACATTCAAAGCAACTGGACATCATCAAAATCTTTGACAGCCCAAATTAAAGATCTTTGTAACAATTCTGATAACAATTTTGACCCTAAATTTTCTGTAAATAGATTTAAGAAAACAATTTACCAATGTGTAGAGTCCAAATTAAGGGAAGGTGACATTCAGGGGGCGTCTAGGTTATTGTTTAGTAGCGATGTGGTGGCGCCTTACTCTGCAGACGCCCTAGCAGGTCTGAAGAGTAAGCACCCAGCGCCAGCTAATGACCTCACCTTTCCCGACATGCCTGACGAAGGTTTTGAGTGTCTGATTGTTTCAGCCAAGGACGTATTTGAAGCCGTCTGTTCCTTTCGAAGTGGATCCGCTGGCGGCCTCGACGGCTTAACACCTCAGCATCTGAAGGATCTCACAAGTGCAAGTGCTGGAGAGGCTGGTGATGCACTTTTGAAGGCGCTGACGGCTTTAATTAACCTTATGCTCTCCGGCAATGTCGCTACAGATGTCACCGACTTATTGTACGGGGCCAACTTGTGCGCCCTACGCAAAAAAGATGGTGGCATTCGGCCCATTGCCGTGGGGTGTACCTACAGACGTATGGCAGCCAAACTATGCTGTAAATATTACAGTGACATCTTGGCGGACAAATTTCAGCCAATCCAGCTTGGCTTTGGTTCCAAGGGAGGCTGTGAGGCTGCCATACATGCGCTGTCTACGTACCTTGGCTGCGGTAAAGGTGAGGTCGTTCTAAAGATTGATTTGAAGAATGCCTTCAACTCAGTGAACAGGGACACCTTGTTGACACAGGCTAAATTAGAAACTCCCAAAGTTTTTAAATTCCTTTGGCAATGCTATAGACATCCATCAAAATTAATTTATAAAGACTACGTTTTGGAATCTGCTGTTGGTCGTCAACAAGGAGACCCTCTCGGGCCAGTTATTTTTAGTTTAGCCATTCACCCAATAATAAAACAAATAAATTCTAAATTTAACGTCTGGTATTTGGACGACGGGACCCTGGCAGGGGACGTTAACACTGTCTTACAAGACTTAGAGCTAATAAAAACTAAATTTAAAGCAATTGGTTTGGAACTAAATTCAGACAAATGTGAAATTTTTATTAATGACAATTTGGACAACCTTTCGATCTTAACAAAATTTAATTCTTTGGCGCCAAATATTAAAATCATCAATAAATTTTCCTTCCGCCTCCTTGGGTCCCCTATTTTCGACGACGCTTTTGGATCTTTTATAGACGAACAACTACAAAATTTCTGTGAAACTTCAGAACGGCTTTACAAAATTAATATTCATTCGGCTTTCACGATTATTCGGCACTGCCTTTTTGTTCCAAAATTTACATATTACTTGCGGTCCTCTCCTTTTTGGAAACATTTATCCCTATTGGAAAACATTGATAATATTATTCGGCATACCTTGAGCAAAATTCTAAATCTTGACATGAACGACCGAGTGTGGCTTCAAGCGACTTTACCAGTTCGTTTGGGCGGCCTCGGCGTTCGCAAAATTACCGATGTAAGCCTCCCAGCGTTTTTGGCCTCGGTCCACGGCACTGAGGAATTGACCAGGAAAATTCTAGAACCCACACTGGTTAATTCTGAGGTGCCGTGCAAGACTGATGCCATTAACGCTTGGAAAATGGCTTGCCCGAGCTCTGACTTACCCCGATATCTATCCTCTCAGAGGCAATGGGACGGGCCGCTCTGTAGCAAGATGAGAGAATATCTTTTAAGTACTGCATCCAGTGTTGTAGAGCGCGCCCGTTTGTTGGCTGTGGGAGAGTGGGAATCGGGGCTATGGCTTCAAGCACTTCCATCGTCCAACATAGGAACTATGTTGGACGACACAACTTTCCGCGTCGCTTCTTGCCTACGCTTGGGAGCTGTTTGCAATTCTCCGCATCGCTGTCACTGCGGTGAAGCCGTCGACAGTCTTGGCCACCATGGCCTATCGTGCAGCAAGAGTGCTGGGCGTTTTTCCCGACATGCCCACATTAACGACATAATCCGTCGAGCTCTTGTCACCGCCGGAGTACCAGCTCATCTTGAACCGAATGGGTTGGTACGCGACGATGGGAAGAGACCAGACGGTATGTCCTTATTACCTTGGAAGATGGGCAGGCCTCTGGTATGGGACGCGACATGCGTCGATACCCTTGCGCCATCACATCTTCCAAGCACAGCTGGATCGGCTGGCGCTGCTGCTGCATCAGCGGAGACCCGCAAACGGCGCAAATACGCAAACCTATCTGGTAATTACGTTTTTGAGCCGTTTGGGGTCGAAACTCTGGGGCCATGGGGGCCTAGTGCACGCGCTCTGTACAAAGAAATCGCTAAAAGGCTGATCGACGCTTCCCGTGACCAGAGGGCTGGTTTATATTTTGCAGAGAGAATAAGCATTGCCATACAACGTGGCAATGCTGCCAGCCTTCTGGGCACGCTACCAGCCGACAGCGTTGCGGAGGAATTTTTTGACGCCGCGTAGTTTCTATTTTTTTAATTTTATTTATTTAGTTTAATTGGTTTAGTTTAGGATAGTTTAATAATAGTTTAGTTGCATAAGTAGTTTTATCAGTTGTATATATGTTATTTGTTACTTCAATAAAGTCTATACCAATAAATGAAAATCGACTTAAAACTTTTAAAGACAATTTATCTCGAAAAATGCGTTGGTTGCCTCATCATGACGATCCGGGTCAGTTATATAGCTCTTTGTTTGACTTGATTAATGACGAATTTCAGACTGTATTTACATCCAAAAAATTAAATGTAACTGACCGTCTGATGTTTAGTGATTGGGCAACTGAAGGTATTCATAAAAGCCGGATTAGGTTATATGAACTGTATGATGAAAAAACTTATAATAATAGTCAGAACTTTATTAATTATGTAAAAAAATATTCCAAAATATTTAGACAAGCTTGTAGTACAGCAAAATCTATTTATTTGAGAAATAAAATAAAATTATCAGAAAACACTATAAAGGCTACCTGGAATGTCATCAACAATGAAACTGGCAGAGCCAAAGCACGCAGCCATGACTTCTTATTAAATATCAATAATGTGAGTGTTGCAGAGGACCTGGAAGTAGCGACAGAATTTGAGAAGTTTTTTTCTTATATACCTATAATAACTACAGGGTCGCTCGACTCATCTTCCATGTCTGCTGAAATGCTTCTTAGGGACTGCGTGCCAGAATGTGGTGCAGCCTTTGAATTTACCGTTGTGACTACTAAAGATGTTATTTATCAATTTAAAACTATAAATATGAAAAAGACAATGGATTTGTGGGGATTGTCAGTGAAGACTGTTTCATCTATTATTACTGGTATGGCGTGGTGCCGAAACCGTGGGGTTCTAAGCGACTTGGGAAGGATTAATGGATGGACTGTATTAGGGCGAGTTCTGGGTCGCCTAGAAAGGAATAAGGGAAGAGGAGATTTAGTGGGTATAGGCTATTTTAAGGATGGAAGGCACTTACCTTATACAGCCTTGGTGGTTTCGTGATACAGCTGCTTGTTTTCACTTCACTCACGAGCGGGTTTTCCTTGGTGGAAGCGGTGATAAACACATACGGGAGCGGCGCGGTACGAACGAGACGGCGATACAGCGGTGCGGCGCGGAGCGGTATCGAGACGGCGTTCTTAGCGAGCGGAATGTTCGAGATTGTCCGCCGCGTTCACGATCGCGGCGACGAAATCAGGCGCAAGGCAGTGCCTCTTCCAGGGAGAGGGAAAGAGAGGGACGGAAATATGATATCGCTCGCACTAGACAAGCGTGGAACGATTCATGTTGATGCGATTAGTTATATATACGAAGGTAGATGGCGCTACCATATCCCCCCGGCCCTAAAGGGTTGCCTTTAAGAAAAATAGAATTGAACTTAGCTATGTTGGGTGTACTACCGCATAACCCATCAATAGGCTAAGACAGCGATATGACAATAAAATTAATCTAAATTAACTTTAGCGAAAACTACAAACGCAATAATAGCGAAAACTACTAACTAAATACTTAAACTAAGAGGTAGGTCCAACTTCAGGCTAGATCTCACTGAGTTGGAAGCGGACGCGAATTGATCAGTGCCTCGACTTGTGCAAGGACAGTAAAAAGCTCTTCGTAAGAGAGGATCTGTTGACCTATAACTTTGAAGAGATGCGTTTTAATTACTTTGACCATGCTTGCCCAACATCCACCGAAATGTGGTGATGCTGGTGGAATAAACTTCCAGTCAATATGATCTATGGAGAGTTCTTCCTGAAGACGAGTACGATAACCCGCGACGTGATTGAAACAAGTAGCGGGAACAAGTTCAATCAATTTACTAACGCGGTTGGCGACAAAGTCTGCCAGCGGTGAGAAGAATAAATCCTAGCGAGCACTACCTTGGAGTCGGAAAATGCGTATATTTATTAATAGAGTGGTGGGGCAAAACTGTGTCTTGAACCTTGCGGAGCAACTGAGACAGCAGAAGGGCCGCGCACAACTCCAGTCTCGCAACCGAAATGGTTTTAACAGGCGAGACCTTAGACTTGGCACAAACTAACTGCACCGAGTAGTTAGAACCAATGCGGAACTTGCAGATATACGACTCCGCCGTAAGCATGCTTGCTGGCGTCAGCGAAACCTATTAAGTTGACGGTACATCCATCTACCAACCCAAGATGACGCGGAATAAACTTGATTGAGCGCGGTAAGCTCAATACAAAACTGGCCCCAAGCGGCGACAATATGGTCAGGGGGTGTTTCATCCCACTCACACTTTGATAGCCAAAGCTCTTTGATCAAGAGCTTGGCGTACAAAATTGTGGGAGTCACAAACCCATTATGTCCCATAGTCGAGCTACTGTGGACAGCATAGTGCGCTTGGCGCACTTATCATCTGGTGGTGAGACGTCAAACCGAAAACTATCACAGGATTTGTCCCAGCGTAAACCGAGAACCTTATGCGGTACAGACTTCTCAAACTCAATGTCTGGAGAAGCTTTATGAGAATCTGGTATGCGTGCGAGAACCTCCTTAGAGTTGCTTGTCCATTTGACAAGATCAAACTGGCCTCGCTTGAAAAGCTGAATAAGCTCTTCACAAAGCGAAATTGCTAGCGGAGCGGATATGACACTACAGGCAATGTCATCCATGTACAAAGCGGAAGTGTAGTATAGTATAGTGTAGCGTAGCGTAGCTTAGCATAGCGTAGCATAGCGCAGCATAGCGCAGCATAGCACAGCATAGCGCAGCATAGCGCAGCATGGCGCAGCATAGCGCAGCATGGCGCAGCATAGCGCAGCATGGCGCAGCATAGCGCTGCATGGCGCAGCTTGGCGCAGCATAGCGCAGCATGGCGCAGCATATCGCAGCATGGCGCAGCAAAGCGCAGCATGGCGCAGCATGGCGCAGCATAGCGCAGCATGGCGCAGCATAGCGCAGCATGGCGCAGCAAAGCGCAGCATGGCGCAGCATAGCGTAGCATGGCGCAGCATAGCGCAGCATGGCGCAGCATAGCGCAGCATGGCGCAGCATAGCGCAGCATAGCATAGCATAGCTAATTAGTGCTTTATCTTACACACAGTTTTAGCACCCACCTTGATCTCTTGAAGAGCAGAACAACAACAAGACGTAATACAATGAGAAGTATGTAACGTAGGTACGGTACCCATAATCACATACCCAAGTACCGTCTCAATAGCGGGCGGTAAATCATATCGCTCACTATGAACTATGTTAGTTAGTAGCAAGTGCGGAAATATTGAAGCTCCGATCAAAAGATCAATGCCTGCCGGATTCGCAAACTCCGCGTCGGCTAACGGCAATGATTCGAGATGAGTGAGTGATGCTACGTCTACATTAGCGTTTGGCAACGTGTCTGTAATACGTTCCACGATAAGTGAAGAAATGTTAAAATTAATGTCCCTATTAAAACGCGAATGTATTTTAACATCTACGGAACCCCTGCAATGCCTTTCTGATCCGCCTATCCCTTTGACGGTTGAGTTAGTATTTTTAAAATTATTCCATAATCCGAGGCGTTTGAAGCATTCCAATGTTATTAGATTGGTCTGAGATGCGCTATCTAGCAGACAACGTACCATGTGCGGCGACCCATTAACATCGTATACGATAACTTGCGCTGTCGCCAACAGTACCGTGTTAGACGCCGTACACTGCGTTTTGGCCCTGCGCGGATCATTATAGATGCGCGAGTGCCGTCCTCGCGTGCGCGTCGCCCGCGCAATGGATGTCATACACAACGATACTTCGCCCTCAGACGCGGAAGGCGCAGCTACCGTGGTCTGCTGCACCTGCGGCGCGAGTGTGTCAAGGTCAGCGGCTTGACTTGACAACCGGTTATTTTTATCTAAATGTAACAGTGTATGATGTTTTTGTTTACACGTGCGACATCTCGTTCTACTGGAACAATTACTCGTTTTATGTTTTATGCTTAAGCAATTAATGCAAGCTTTGTTATCCTTTACGCTTTTAAAACGAGCAATTGGATTTAAATCATTAAAGGTGGGACACTTATAGTAATGGTCGTGCACTATATTACTGCACAGACACTTCTGTGAATTATTACTATTAGATTCCGAACATGTTACGTAAGATTGTGGATTAGGGACTGAGTTATTATTACTATTTCGCGATTTATTCAACCTTTGTTTGTTGTTGTTAGTGTTAGACGGGCCAGGTGAACCAGACTGCGTATTATTAAATATTCGACACTGATCTTTGATGAACGAAATAAAACTATCTAGTGTAGGTATTTTATTATTGCGTTCCGTCATCTCGAATGCGCGAATTGTATCTGTGTCAAACTTTTTTAAAGCGAGTTGAAGCAACATAAAGTCGGAAAGATCTTCTAATTTTAAATTCCTAAGAGAATTAACCGCGGTTACGAAGTTATCAATAAACAGCTGGAAATTCGAGACAGACGCGTTGCTGGACAGTTTGAGATTTAAAGCTTGGTCAAAGTACGTAGACGCTAGAACGCGCGTGTCTTGATATCTGTCAAGTAGTGACTGAAATATGACCTGATAATTCTCAGCACTGGGTGTGACACCTGCAAATACGGACTGGGCCTTCGGTGACAGTTTACCTATTAAATAGTACAACCTGTCAGCATCTGTCAGAGAACCATTATCGTGCACTGTAGACTTAAAACTTGCATAGAATAACGGCCAATTTCGTATATCTCCGTCAAACGACATAATCTCGATTGGCGGTAATCTCGGTTTGCGGGCAACGGGCTCTGCCGAACATTTACCCTCCAATTGCGATTGTATACGCTTAATAATACAATAAAGATCTTCGAATGAGGTATACGCCTGATAGTTCGGTTTTTCATCAGGATTGATAGAAAGTAATCTTGCGTTATAATCGTCTAACAACTTATGAAAATCTGTTCGAATACTATCTACTGTTGTACAATAACTGAGAAATGCTTCGCTATTACTGTCAGACATCGATTCGGTTTTTGAGCATTCATATATGTTTTGGATGCGCTCAAATAAAATATTGCGTTTCGCTTCTAAGATTGTCATCTCTTTGTCTTCCGACACGCGGGACTTCTTTTGTTGTGACATGCTTACGTAAGTATAAGCTAATGAGAACGAAACAAAATAAGAATATCTAATGTATCTATTATTTTACCTAAGTAGGCAACACTTTAGAGCTGAGGAAATAAAAGTTGCTAGAAATATGAGATTTATAAGACAACTATGATAGTTGCAGAAATAATAATTTAATAAGTAGGTAGCTACATAAAAGTTTACCTACTGATGCGGGCGGAAATAACCATGTGACGGTTATGTGAATATATTAGGAGTATAGCTAGGTGCTATAACTGCCTAGGTATAGCGGTATAACGTATAAAACGTAAATGAATCCGACTCGTATGGATAAAAAAAAATGGTATGGCGTGGTGCCGAAACCGTGGGGTTCTAAGCGACTTGGGAAGGATTAATGGATGGACTGTATTAGAGCGAGTTCTGGGTCGCCTAGAAAGGAATAAGGGAAGAGGAGATTTAGTGGGTATAGGCTATTTTAAGGATGGAAGGCACTTACCTTATACAGCCTTGGTGGTTTCGTGATACAGCTGCTTGTTTTCACTTCACTCACGAGCGGGTTTTCCTTGGTGGAAGCGGTGATAAACACATACGGGAGCGGCGCGGTACGAACGAGACGGCGATACAGCGGTGCGGCGCGGAGCGGTATCGAGACGGCGTTCTTAGCGAGCGGAATGTTCGAGACTGTCCGCCGCGTTCACGATCGCGGCGACGAAATCAGGCGCAAGGCGCACTGCCTTCTCTTCCAGGGAGAGGGAAAGAGAGGGACGGAAATATGATATCGCTCGCACTAGACAAGCGTGGAACGATTCATGTTGATGCGATTAGTTATATATACGAAGGTAGATGGCGCTACCAATTACCATAATAGCTCCACATCTTGCAACAGTGTTCAATGGTTGCGTCGCTTCTGGAATATTTCCTGATTTAATGAAATATAGTAAAGTTATACCTTTATTTAAATCTGGCGACACATCAGACCCTTCTAATTTTCGACCTATTTCTGTATTGCTAACAATTAGTGAAATTTTTTAAAAATTAATACTTAGTCAATTGCTTAGTTATTTCAACAGACATGATCTTCTTCACAAGAAACAGTTCGGATTTACGAGGGGTCGTTCAACTACTGACGCAGGAGTAGAGTTACTCAAAAGTATATTTACAGCTTGGGAGAAGTCGCAAGATGCTTTAGGAATTTTTTGCGACTTGTCCAAAGCCTTTGATTGTGTACATCATGATACTCTGGTCAGGAAATTATATCATTATGGCATTAGGAACAAAGCTCTTAATCTCCTGGTTTCTTATTTGGGCAACAGAATCCAGAAGGTTCAGATTAATGATAAGACATCGCCAGGTTCTGCCTTTAAAATGGGCGTCCCGCAGGGTTCAATACTCGGACCATTTCTATTTTTGATCTATATCAACGATTTACCCTATTACGTAAAGAACAATCATGAGATTGTGTTGTTCGCAGATGACACCTCTTTAATTTTTAATATTAAAAGACAACAGAGTAATTTTGACGAAGTAAACAACGCACTCTCTAAAGTTGTTAATTGGTTTAATGTAAATAATTTATTACTCAATGATAAGAAAACTAAACTCTTAAAATTCTCCATGCCCAATGTTAAACAGATGGAAACCAATGTAGTTGAGCCCGTCGGGACAACCTTATTTCTAGGTATTATGCTTGATTCCAAACTTCAATGGGGTCCGCATATAGAAAGACTTTCGGGCAAACTTAGTTCTGCAGCTTATGCGGTTAAGACAATTAGACGCCTCACAGATATAGAAACAGCTAGAATGGTCTATTTCAGCTACTTTCATAGTATTATGTCATATGGGATTCTTCTCTGGGGGAATGCTGCAGACCTTGACACAATATTCGTTCTGCAGAAAAGAGCAATAAGGGGTATTTACAACCTCGGTCCTCGTGTTTCTCTAAGAGAAAAGTTCAGTGAGATAGGCATTCTAACTGTTGCTTCGCAATATATATACGAGAATCTGTTATATGTCCACAAGAACATTGACACATTTAGTAAAAAAAGTGATCTACACACTGTTAATACTAGACATAAGAATAATCTTATAGTTCATAGCACCCGCCTCCACAAAATAAGTAACTGTTTTATGGGGCAGTGTACACGCTTTTATAACAAGCTCCCTCTTAATATAAGAAATTTATCTATAAATAAATTCAAAATTATTGTTAAAACTACACTGTGTTTAAAAGCATATTATAAAATTACTGATTATATAGGCGATAAAAATGCTTGGGATTGAGCTGCTCTAATTCAACACAAAAATATAAATGATGTATAAACTGAACAATTTTAATTTGACTTTTCGTAAGCACTTTAAAAAAGTTTACACGAAATAAATATTCATTTCATTTCATTTCAACTTTTTAATCGGAATAAGTTGAGGAATAATATATCATCAACTTACCTTAATAACTTGATGGAACACATTAAGCCTTCTATGTCGTATATATATGCTATATATTTAAGCAATTATCCGCTTACTTCTAATCGTTGAGGACTTCTGTCTTCCATCATCATCAGCTCGGAAATATTACTCAACAATTATATAAAACACATAGGTACGTTTGCCTAAAATATTCTAGAGTTGTCCTCGATTACATGTAGATTCATTTCTGATTTTGTGACAATGCAAAAACCTTAAAAGTGCGCCCTTTTAAATAAACAATATATAGAAAAATCAGTTCACGGATGCCGGAGAAATAGTTGAAATCGTACTTTTTTGAAGTTTGTACAAAATTATTCTGCTCCTTGTGTCGTAATCTTCTGTATTGATGGTCATGATTTCCCTTCTGCATCACTTCCTCTCAAATAGTATTTCCACAAAAGTTTATATTTCTAGAAAAGATACACGTTTCGGTACACTTATCTTTCTTATTTATAACTTCAAACATGAAACGTTGAAAAAAGAAATTTGACTTGAGTCTTACTCAACGGCTCCTGTCACAATATTCTCCCGTACATCCCCGCCCCTCAAACCAGAAAGCACTCAGAGCCGCGCACTCATGTGAATCCATGAACCGATCGCGCCATTCACCGGCTAAGTAACCGCGTGATTTAGACCGCGCAAGGACGCGTGTTCGACAAAGTGACCCGCTTTGATATTTTAAAGGGAGGTTATTACTGCTAAGCTGTCTTGGGTATTGTGATGGAGGGGTTTCTGGCTAGTGAAGGTTAATAGGCTAGGTTCTACGTGATCTATATTTAAGCAATTGATGGGGATTGGATTAAAAACGTACTTATCTTGAAACCTGCTTATATTTTTTTTATTTATAAGCAGCGATAGTCGAGTGGTGAGACCGACAGACTGCTACGCAGAGGGTTTGAACCCATGGCACGCACCAATAACTTTTCGAAGTTAAGTGCGTATTAAATTGTTAATTATCGCTTGTTAATCGATAAAGGAAAACATCGTGAGGATAGCTGCATGTCTGAAAGTTATCCATGATGATCTCAAAAGACATGTGAAGTCTTCCAACCCGCACTTGGCCAGCGTGTTGGACTATGGCCTTACCCTTCTCATGGTGAGAAGAGGCCTGTGTCCAGCAGTAGGACAGTATAAAGGGCTGATGATGATGATTTTTTTATGTCAGGTAGGCAAAGATCTGGGTAATTAATCTGATCTCATAACCCTCTTTGACCCCTTAAGTAGATAGGGCAATACATTTGTTTGATCAAAAGTGCGTATCAAAAATCAGTACATTGAGTTTAGCAAAATTGAGTTTAGTGAAGAAAAATTATCACCCAGAAATTAAACAAGCGGACCAGTGTCTTTAAAATGTATACTGCTCATGAAAAAACAAATTTTATGTACGCAAACTTACACAGCAACCAACCTTATAATTACTGAATTCTAATAACAATGATTTTTTTTCAGTGCTCAATCACACCTCGTGCGATTCGAACGCGATCTTGGCGTGACTTATAGTAAACAAGTAACCGGTTTTCTATCGGCCGGCGCGCGCTCGCGACGCCCGGCCGGCTATTGTGTGTGCTAAGTTAATTAACTCTTTATAGCGAATGGATTGCGAGCCAGATTACAATTGCTCGGGTGGTGACCTAGTTCACGATGAAATTATATTAGATGCACAAGTTAATGATGACCTTACACATTATTTAGATGAGGAGAATATGCAAAATCAAAACAAACGCATCTGTGTGAATGACAGTGGTGGTTCGTGGCAGAAAGTCACAAGGCAGGCTAAACGAAAATCTGTTCAGGATAATATTGGATCTCAAGAAATGCATATACAGATATCTATCTATGCAAAGGACAAGCTGCCGAAACAATTTGCATTAGCAAGATTACTAAACGAAAATGGCGTGCGCGGTATAATTAAAGTAAAATATGTTAACCCTTTCAAATTATTAGTTACCTTTGACAACGAAACCAATGCAGATCATTTTATATCTTGCACTGCATTTAATGAGCTTGGTTGGCGTAGGCAGAAAACGTGGGAGGTTGGCCTGTCTTATGGCATCGTCAAAGATATCGACTTAGATCTTTCGGAGGAAGACCTTATGAAACATGTTCGGTCTGATAAAATTATTGTAGCTGTAAAGCGGCTTAATAGACGGGATGAACAGGACACCGAGCGAGTCCATAAGAGAAGCGTTTAAAGGTTCATCTTTACCTAGCTATACCTACCTATGGGAGCTGAAAATTAATGTCTCACCGTACATATTCCCAGTATCGCAATGTTCAAGATGTTGGAGATTCGGCCATACATCAAAACTGTGTCCCTCGAATAAGCCTCTATGCCCGAAGTGCGGGAACAAGGATCACTCAAATTGCGAAACGACACATTATAAATGCATCAACTGCTCAGGTAGACATATGGCACTTTCCAGGGAGTGCCCTGTTTTTAAAAAAGAAAGGCGTATTTGGGAAATTATTGCGGATTTCGGATGCACGTACCAAAAAGCTCTAAACATCTACGTCGCACCAAGTCCTACTAGACAAGAGGACACTGAACCAGAGCTACAACACACGAGCACATGTAACGCGCCCCTCAGTAGCAGTACGAATATCATTGGTGGACAAGATCGCGACACGTTACTGCACGCTGTAACTTCCATGTGGAAAGAGTCGAGCCAAGCCAATGTTTCCCAAAATACTATTCCTCCAAAAACACAGAAGAAGAAGAAGAAGAAAAAGATTCCAATTCGCCTGTCAAACAACGTCACAGCTGATATGTCCGTTACAAACTCAGAAGAATCTGCCAATAATCTCCAAACTGAATCATTAGAATTTTGCAATGTCGACACCTCCTCTTCTGCTCCTGTCAGCAATAATGATCACAGCAAGCCTTCAATTAAGGACTTATGGCAGAACCTAAAATATATAATAAATAGCGCTAAACAAGAATTGATTATAAAATTTTAATATTGGTTAAAGAGAATCACAGATTGGCTAGATACATTTTTCCGTAACCTAATACCTGATACTGCTACAATCATGAGTTTGTTTGTGTCGCCTAATGGATAAAGTTAATAATAAAATAACAAAGCTGAATATTATACAATGGAATGCTCGCAGTATTAAGCCTAAGTTATTGTTATTTGAACAGTTATTAATCCAAGAACATGTGCACATCGCTGTGGTAAGTGAGACCTGGCTTGAACCAGATACACATTTTAGTATAAATAATTACCGCATTTTTCGTCAGAATAGGGACTCCTCTTATGGAGGAGTAGCCGTATTAGTACACACTTCAATTCAAGCTCAATTTGTCGAGATACCTGACAATAACTTGGCCTTGGAAATTATCCATGTCAAACTGTTTAATTGTAGCCAGTTAGAACATGTTAAAGATGTTTACTTTCCACCAAACATTATTACAAATAATCATACTTGGGATTATTTATTTTCTATCGCTAGGAGGAAATCGGCCATCTTGGGAGACGTAAATGGCCATCATTCAAATGGGTCTCACAAAACTGACACTAGGGGTTCGCAAATCTTAGACTCGATACTAGATTTCCACTACATGATTTTAAATGATGGTACACCTACTCGATTTCAGCTTGTTGATGGTGTCTTGAGACAATCGACTCCTGATTTATCGGTCATATCGTCTGACATGGCTTTAAGCTTTGATTGGCGAGTCACTAACGAATCATTGGGTAGTGACCACTTAGTTATAAAAATCTCTACTTCGTTTAGTACAGAAATACAGCATCAAAAAAGAAGGAATTTTAAGAAGGCTGACTGGCTTCAATATCGGTCGTATCTTAAGGAGAGATTTGATTGTCTCAATTTTCCATCAACGGATAACCCTCAAATGGCATACAATACTTTCGTCAATCTAGTACATGATGCTTCAGAAAAATTTATTCCTTATGTAAAATATAATAATACAGTCCCTTCCAACAAATTCCATTCGAAACCTTACTGGAATCCGGAACTCTCATGGTCAGTCGCAAATCGTCGCCTTGCACTGGCTACGTTCAGAAAAAACCCAACACCATCAAACTACATCGCGCTTAAAAACAAAATTAGTATTTCCCAAAGGCTTATTAGACAGGCTAAAAGACATATGTGGCAAAAGTTCTGCTCGTCAGTAGATGGGAGCACGTCTGTCAGTGACTTGTGGAATAAAATGAAATGGATAAAGGGCTATAAATCAAATAAAAATTACTTGGATCCGGATAAAGTAATGGGTCTCTTATACAGTCTCACCCCTGATTATGTTTCCCAGGATGACCCGATATTTTCGTCCCAAAATGTTATTTTAGCTACAGAAATTACTCTCCCAGAAATTAATAAAAGTATAAAATCTAAAGATACTGCCCCCGGTTGTGACCAAATCTCGTTCAGTATGATTAAAAATCTCCCCGATAACGCTAAAACATATTTGGTTAAATTATATAATACTTTTCTTTCAACTAGTTTTGTCCCAAATCAGTGGCGCCATATCAGAATTGTTCCTATCCCGAAACATGGAAGAGACCCCAACTTAATCGCAGCCTTAAGACCTATTGCGTTAATGTCATGCCTTTGCAAAATTTTTCACACAGTTTTACAGAAACGAATAGAATGGCATTTCGAAAAAAATTATATGTTATCGAGCGATACTTTGGGCTTTAGGAAATGCAGGTCATGCCTTGACAATTTGAGCCGCCTGGTTACTAGGATCCAATCAGGTTTTTGTCGTAACTGCGTTACGGTTGGCTGTTTTCTCGATGTAGATAACGCATACAACAACATAGACATCAATCAACTATTAGCAAAGTTGGATAACTTTGGAGTCGGAAAACAAATGCGCAGCTATCTCTGGCAGTTCCTTCGAGAGCGGCAACTTCAAATAAAATTAAATAACCTGACCGCAGTTCGTAACACCACTCGTGGACTTGCGCAGGGCGAACCGCTATTTCCCTTGCTGTTTAACATAGCCACTATAGATATATGTCGATTAATGAGCTCCGATAACATTTACATAATCCCAGTTTGCTGATGATTTTGTGATTGGTTGTATGAATAAAAACCTATTTAATGCTGCCGACCAATTACAGTTAGCAGTGAATGGTATGGCAATGAAATTGGCTGAAATAGGCCTTGAGATTTCACCTTCCAAAACTAAAATATGTATGTTTAAAAAGGGTCGTAATTACCAAAATATTAATATTAAAATAAATGATTCAGTTTTACAAACAGTCGACAATGTTAAATATCTAGGATTTTGGCTCGACTCTTTACTAAGATGGGCAAAACATATTAATGAACTTTATGAAAAAGCTTCAAAATTTTTAGGTATTCTCAAATTTTTGGCAGGATCAAATTGGGGTGTTCATCCCAAGCATTTGAGAAAAATGTATTTTAGTCTATTAAGAAGCCGTTTGGATTATGCTTGCTTCTTATATGGTGATAGTAGTCAATGTCATTTATATAAATTAGATAAAGTACAAAATCAGGCGATGCGCATAATTGGCGGCTTCATTAAATCAACTCCCATTCACGTGATGGGCAGTGAACTCAGCATTCCACCGTTACACGTATGTAGGTGCTATTTAGCGGGTAAATTCTTACTTAAAAGCAAATCTTTATCGAGTAATATTATAATTAATAACTTATTAGACACTTTATTTAATTTAATTCGTTCATGGAGTAGAAAAAACAAACCAATTTTAATCTTAATGCACGAACACTTAAAAGATGTGCAGATTCACTGTAGTCAAAATTTAGAAATGTTTACTAACTGTATTTGGATGAGTTACATTGATATTTCAAAAAATATTAAAAGTGACACTATAGCCAAACCCAAGAAACAGCATCAACTTAATGTTATAATTAATCTTTGTTCTACATATTTAAATTCACTATATCTTAATTCCTATCACATATTTATAGACGGGTCCAAAGAAAAGGGTGAGATTGGAGCAGCTTTTTTTGATCCCCAACAGGAGACGTTTGCGACTTTTAAAATTTCACCTAATGTATCAATCATGTATGCGGAACTTATAGCTATCAGTGAGGCTTTGTCGTATGTTCGATCCATAAGTTATGAAAAATTCGTCATTTTAACCGACTCCAAAAGTGCCCTCCAACATATAGCTCGTTGTACCTCGACTTTTCGAGGCACTCCGCTAGCTTATACAATAATTAATCAAATTTTAGAGCTAGAAACAAACTGCAAGTCGATAAGACTTCAGTGGATTCCCTCCCACATTGGCATAGCCGGTAACGAAAAGGCGGATTCACTTGCCAAACAAGCCTGCTCCCAGGGTATCTCTCTCACAATCTCACCCTATTTTTCGGACTGCTTATATATAGTTAAGAAATTTTGCTACAAAACATGGCGCGAATATTTTGACCAAAGGTCAGTAGAACGCGGTATCTGGTACAAAACCATTCAGCCAGAACCACTAACCATTCCTTGGATTAATAACTGTACATTGAGCAGACAAAATTGTGTAACAGCTATGAGGTTGCGGTCCGGTCACATTTCGTCAAAGAAGTTCAAGTTCCTTATGGGAATAGCACCACCTCCGACATGTGAATTATGTGCATTGGTAGAAGACGTACAACATATTTTGACGGAATGTGTCCGTAACGAGCAACTTCGATTCCAGCTATTAGGCCTAAGACATTGTGAGGTAGGGTTATGCAACAGCATTCTGACTAACCCAATGTCAAACGAAGCTAGAGGACTATATAAATTATATTATAAGTTTATACACAATGTATAGTATTAAAATGTAGCTATGGTGGAGCGACATAGTCATAAATGGACTAAGCTCCGTAAATAAAGAAAAAAAAAACAATGATTTTCTAGTTGGTCGTACTCTTAAGCGTCTATATTTTCTTTGACAATATGTAAAACATATGGAGAGGTATAAAACATTGAGTTGAATAAAAAATAAACTCTAGACAATGTTTTCACTAGCTGGTATTAACATGACTTCAATATTATTTCGAATAACATCAAAACTATAAAGTCTTTGGGTTAGACATACGTAATAGTTATTTAAGTAAAGGATTGTGTGTGTTAAGGGCGAAAGGGTTTCGTCACAAAGATACCTCAACCCTTCTGTTGGTAGGTGTACCCGGAATCCATTTTGTTTTGTACCTGCATTGTAATTGGTCTGTTGAGTTGTATAGTCTCTATTTATACAGGGTGTAAAAAGACCCTTAACGAAAACTGAAATCCCATGTTGTACCAATCACTACGAACATTTTTTACTTCTTCGGCACCATACCTGGGAAATCACTGGTTCAGGAGATATTGAGGCTCAAAGTTAATATTGATTTTTTCTAATTAGGTACAAAATCGATGCATTTACCCCGCCAATATGTTCTTTAGAAGCCCTATGACCCCATGGATAAGTAGGTATTTCGAGCATTGCACGCGCGCGCTTTTAATTGCGGTTTAAAAAATGTGAAAACTTAGAAAAAAATTCGTTTCCCAGGTATTATTTTTGGTAAGTAAGACTTGGCATGATGTCCACAACGAGTAGACTTCGGCTTGGTGATGGATCTTGTGACACCCTGTATAAAAGGCTACTTTTTCAAGGTAGTGTGTGTGAGTTTTTCTATATTCAGTGATGCATGAGAGATATTTTTTCACTCTTGATACTATGCAGTGAAAAATTTGTAGTTTTTTTTTTCAGATACCTTTAGGAATACAGGCGGGTTGTATAGGGTTTGATGTTATATTTCCCGTCCTTTCGCAAAGATGCCATGTGTGTGTGGTGGCAAACTGCCCATTTCTGTCAAGAACATAATGAGGAACTGTCACACGAAGGCTTTTCCACGATGTTTGTCAGCGATTGTTCATAATTTAATACGCAAATAACTTCGAAAAGTCATTGGTGCGCATCATATATTCGAACCGGATACCCTTTGCATATGAATTTTTCGGTCCCTCCACTAAGCTATTGCTGCCTCCCTAAGAAACTATTTGCTTTGCATACTTTCCTTTGTCGCTTCTTTCCCACTCACACCTCTGGCATTGAATTTGCGACTACTTTAGCCTTAACATAAAATAATCTAGTTGAAAGATGTGTTTCTGTATGTTACACTCAAGACGATACTTGATATTATCATCATTCTTCGGAATATTTTTTACCAAGTTAACTAAGGCAAGCCCTCAATACGGCAAACCACCTCATCACTCAGTTTTAAACTCTTATAACAGTGTTTTACTTCTTGAAACTTCATCTAAAGTACCTCCGACATCCGTTTAAACTTAGATTATCTGATAAAAGCATCGCCTTCTCGTCCTAATTCAACACTGAGTGCCATTATCATCATCTATATGTATATAATTCATACGTCCTGACTGAAAGTCAACATACAGCCGAAACTATTGGGCTCTTGAAATTTAGCATGTAGGGGAGACCGGGTATGGTTGTCACACTGGTTGGTTGTCACAGAGTCCATAACACTCAATTAAATGGCGTGGTAGGAGCAAGGGAGTAGCACATACATTTGTACCTCCCATACCTCTGTTCCTTGGGGACCGTACGGGTGCATTAAGAAAGGATTTCCCAAAATAACCCACACGATCGGGCTGTAACAGTAAATTTGAAATAAAATGTGCGGGCATGCTCTAGTCTTATAATATACTAGACTAGAGGACGCCAGCAGCTACGCCTGCATTTTTTTTAAATTGAATGGAAGGAATTTCGGGAAATCCCTTCTTAGTGCACCCCTACGGTCCTCAAGGAACGTACATGCCAAATTTCAGCTTCCTGCGCCCAATAGTTTCGGCTGTAGCGTGTCTGTCAGTCAGTCAGTAACGCAAGGATTTTATATATTAAGATGAGCCCGTGGTTACACCCGCGTTATTTAAGGCTACTGCTACGCTCCCGTGGCTCATAGCGTGATGTTATATAGCCTATAGCCTTCCTCGATAAATGGGCTATCTAACACTGAAATAATTTTTCAAATCGGACCAATAGTTCCTGAGATTAGCGCGTTCACCCAAACAAACAAACAAACTCTTCAGCTTTATATATTAGTGCTAGTATAAGATATAAAATCACTTATCCTTACTGGCATCATCACAGAGCCTAAAGTACTGACGTTAAAAAAACATGAAATTTGATCAGTGAATTAATTATAGGTACATTTAACGTAGGCCACTAAGCCTTATTATATAAGGGCGAATTTCTTATATTCTACCCGATTTTCAGATCTAAGGCGACTGTTAGTCTATTACATAGGATTTATACTAATAGTGCTAAAGACACGAATAATGCCGGCTCTCTAGTCACTCGAGGATTAAGTATTAAGTATGGAGTTGATTTAAGGCAAGATTATCAACTAAGTTTTCGTCTTAAGACTTTGGTAATGTAATTGATATGGTGTATTTGTAATTTACATACATACATAGACCCTCGCCTGTTCACCGAAGGATTAGGCAGAGCCTACGGAACGCCATTTCCAACGATCCTGATCAAATTTCTCATGCATGCTTTTCTGTTTGTTTATGTTTTTTGTTCGTATTTTTTTTTTGTAATTCTGTAACATGTTTCACTTCACATTCGTGAAGTGTTGAACTGAAAATATCAATTTTGTCATCCTATTAGAAATGCGACTTTACCATTAGATTTGGTCATACGAGTTTACTCGCTACGCGCAAAATATAAACACAAAATAAACCCCTATAAACCCAGCAATTTGCAAGGAATTGTTGTTAAAATAGCTGTAATTATAATAATATATTATTATTGTGGTTCATCCACATAATTATTTCGTGTTAATAAACTTTATTTCAGCTTCTTTACTAAAAGTTCAGCATAATATTTATTTTCTAAAGTGGAACAACTCAAACCGCACACGGTTAAAAGCTCCACGTCGCTTCCTATTCCAAAATAATTTAAGCGTTAGTTTCAAGAACAACATACGCACTGGTTTTCAATCATTATTTCGTAATTCAAGATGTATGAAATTAATTTCGATCTAAAGCTTCGTAGAAAACATTCTAACAATTCAAAGAATTATAATGGTGCTGATACATTTGAGCATTCACCTGTAATGAGTATTGTCGCCAAGATTACAAAATAGAAAAATAAACGAGTGAATTTTAGCGAGCATTCTTACGAACAGTCTGAAACGGACGTTCTGGCGTACATTTTAGCGAATTGACAGTAAATTTTCTTTGACGTTTTTGCTGATTAGAACGTTCGCTAGAAAGATTGTGAAAATGTTCGTAGCAATGTTCGGCTCTGTTCGTTGTTGAGTTCGACATAACAAAAACAGCGAATGATGGCTGTTCTGTTACAAATGAATGCTCAAATTTATCAGCACCATAATACTGAGCTCGTCTGTATAGAGAAGCTACTTATTTCCTCTCGCGAATGCCATAGTAAAACAACCCGTGGTTCTGTTTCAAAATTGCAAGCTCGGTAATTACGGTTTGTTTCGAAGAAAACTTTCGTAGTGAGAGTCATTATTTAGGACATCATTATGTGAAGCTTTTATTTGAGGTTCTCGGTAACGCTGTGTTTGCGGGTGTAGTATTAAGAATGCTGTGTGTCCTGGAATTAAGAGAATTTCTCTTTATTTGTAATTAAAGCTGCGAGGCTTGCGTAAATGTATTATGGTGATACCGAGAAACCTAAATATAAAAATTCTTGCGGACGTAGCTACGGGCATCCTCTAGTAAACTACAAAGCTTGATACATGAATTACTGCACGGATTGCATAGTGGATTACGAAGCGACGACTGCGCTGTGTGTAATAGGTTCGAACACTGCACGAGACAACACTTTGTGTGTTCGATAATTTGTTGTTTCGGGTCCTTGTGTTATTGTTGTTAGTTAATTGTATGTTTGTAAAGTCCTTCGCGATATAGGATGCATCCATTGTACGATGTTGTTTAAAACAATATCATTGAATAAACGGCTCTGTACTTTCCGTTTGCTATGTTATAGAATTAGGTATATTGTCTCAATTCTGCACAGTCTACCTTCTGCCTGTGAATGCATAGTGTGCGGAGACACTATGAAAATATCGTGACATCCCGAATTTATTCCAAAGTCTGTTAAAGAGTTATTGACGTTCAAGGACATTTTCACTATTAGTTTGTGCTGGCATTGTGCCCACTAGATGTCGATAAAGTACGTCAGCCCTCCCCTTACAGTTGTAATTACGATAACATACATTAGAACATACATTTCCTGTGAAACATAACTATCTGAAAAACGTATAGGCAGTTAGTCCAATTTATGATTTTATTATAATTCTTGTGGGTATACTTACTAATACTAGATATTATATAACTGGATGATATTTTAGTATGATGTTCGTCAGTGACAATATTTTTATTTGTTTCTTCGTTGCGTAAATTTATAAATACACAAGAGAATGCCCGCGTCCACAGGTTTTCCCGAACCCTTGAGACTTTCGAGAAATCCCTTCTTAGTGCGGTAAATCCCTCACGGTCCCCAAGGAACATGCATGCCAAATTTCTGCTTCGTACGCTCAATAGTTTTGGTTGTGCGTCATCTATCAGTCAGTCGGCAACGCAAGAATTTTACATATATATTATATTATAAGTACAGAAGATATTTGAACTCAGGCGGATGAAAAGCTTTTCTCCTCAATTCGACACATTTTCTCTCAGTTAGTTTTCTAAATACGTTAAAATTCAGCAGCGATGCGAGTGTGCAACAATGACACTGACTATTCATTCTAGAAAGACACACAACCATACGCAATATGAATGATCCAAACCCAGGTTTATTTCAAACTTGCCAATACGTCGTGAAAGTACAAATTTGATTTATAACAATAATTAGCTCTTCCAGCACATGAGGATATTAAAGTTGGTCCCAGTTAGCAAAGTTTAAACAAAAGGTATTGTGTATATACTCGCCACGAACTTACTTTGTAATTAATATCTAGTTATTTAGCGGCACTTATATGAGGGCTAATTAAAACTCACATTTATGCAATTTGAAAGCATTGGAACATCACAATTAGTCTTAAGGAAGATGTAGTGACAAAGACTGAAAAAGGAATGTTATGGTTTGGACCTTTGGATGTATGGATGAAACAAGAAACACGAAAGAATCGGGTACGAATGAAATAGGTAAAAGTACCAATAATCGACGAGCATGCATGATGAGATTAATGAATGTCGAGGAAGCGAAAGAGGTATATTTGAATCGGAGCATTTGGCGTTCCATAATCCCTGCCTACCCCAATGGGAGACAGGCGGGATGATACATAGATAGATGGAACATCGAAATCTTTTAAATAATTATTATCATCTTAGTATGAGTTCTGTAACGGTCTGCTTTCTTTTGGCAGGATATTAGTATCGCTACACATCTGCGTTACCAACTGCGCGGAACTTTTATGATACATCAGCCGAAATTAAACCATCCATTGACCAGTGTTAGCATATGTGAAAATGGTCGGTATTTTAAGTTTTTAATAATGATTGACGTAGATTTTGATAACTACTAGCACCGACAGCCATATTTGTTCTCCGAGACAGGTTACCCATCTATAAAGGAAACAGTGTCGAAGATGCTTTACCTCACAGTGCTATTGAGTCACACAGTAACCAGTGCGTCAGAATAGCATGTAATAGTTTCCTGGGTAGTTTGTACATGCATTAGTAACCAACCCGTCTCTAAAAAAGAAATAAAGCAAATGTTTAAATACATTAGGGAAGGAAAAGCTTAGTCTAGCTTGCTAACGATGGTCATAAAACATTCGAGCAAGGCAAGACGGGCATGAACGTTCATGGCTCTTACGTACCTTTTCTAAATCATATAAAGAAAAATACAGGAATAATATGCATAATTTGAAACAATAAAGTATAAATTAACATCACGTAGTTATAATAATAGAGCAGATTAAGTTTAGTGAATTTAAAAATAACCATTGGAATGAGAGAAAGAGAGAGAGAGATCATGGTATGATAACGTTATACGATATAACGGTAACAGTAGGTAAATTGAGTAAAAATTAAGAATAGGCAATAGGCAACACGATCCAAATATTTAAAAAAATACGCACTGTTTTCAACTGAGTTCATAACAAACAAAAAACGTGATCTAAAATGTTTGTGAGGATGGATGTTTTTTATTCTCTTACGTAAAATTTACAGGGTGGCTTTTAAATAAAATTGGCATTACCATAGCTTATTTAAGAAAATTAAAATCTTATTGGCTTAGATAAATGATTGGTATGGCTTTGCTCGAAGCGATACAAATATTTATCTAAGGTTATAGGCTAGATTTGATGGCACCCACATCGAAACGTGAAACGTGGGCAGCGTCACGGGTGAAATCTAATAATTATATTAGTCACAATAAACCTCAAGGCTGCAACAAATCAAGATTAATATCATCACAAGCGAACGTGTGACATTTTCCGATAGCCGCAGTAAATAATATTAAGTATCTATACCGCTTAGTTATTCTCAGGGATCTGCTACATACATATCTATACACAACACGGTGGTACATATTTTTTTCACTTTCCCAATTCGGATAAAAAATGTCTAAAATCGATATATGTATGTCTGTTTGAACTTCTTGATTTACTGACTGACTGACAGACAACTTATAGCAAAAACTATTGGGCGCAAGAACGTGAAATAGCTAGATGATAATAGTAGAATAGCTATATAAATACAGAAAAGCTATATAATTGTGTAACGTATTACCTTATAGTACTTAATAGGACACATCTGTTTCCATTATTCGCCCCGCTTGTACCCTTTTAGGGTTTTGCAAATGAATTTGTAATAATATGTATATTGTAATCTCGTGTAATACATGAAAGTCAGTGGTAATAAATGGAAAACCTGTATTGTTTTCCATTTATTACCCCTGACTTTATTGCCTAAGTCTAAAGAATTGAATATCTTTAAAGCAATAACGCATCATTTCCAGTACACCGACATCTTAAAACCAACCTACATCGCCCACGGCCACAGAGCAATGATTATATGAGAGCAACGACGTTCTCCCCTGACACATGCACATCTGTGCCTGCTCTGTGCTTGTGTGTTCGAGGTGAGGCCAAATAAAATGTAATCCTCTACGAGTATTTACTTTTGATATAGGTTGACTCGACGATGTTTGTTCACAATTATAAGGAAGTGGGTGCTTTTTAGAACTTGATGGGAGTGAGTGAAGCAAGTGAGGTATGTCAGGATCGTTGCAAATGGCGTTCCGTAGTCTCTGCCTACCCCTCCTGGAAACAGGCGTGAGTCTATGTATGTATGTATGTATGCTTTTTAGGTTAGTTCTGCTGATTATTATGATTGTTTTTATTTGACTGTAGTAATAATAATATCGGCTTTGTTTATAAACATACCAGCTGCAGCTAGGTGATTTTCTTAATAAAAGTTGGGCTAAGTCCTAACCTAATCCAACTCTTAGTGAGAAAAGCACTTAAACTGGTTTTATACGTGTTGATAGATATCGAGAGCACTATGATTATATTGCTCAAGGGTGCTCAAAATTATCTTCTGGTACTTTATATATATGTAGAAATACATAAGTACCTAAGAGGCAATATATATTTACTCTTTTGTTCCATTTGAATTCGTACCATTCTTCACGAACACAATTTTTGTACTTAATTGTTTGCCCATATATTTGTACTGAAAGCCTAGAAATCCTCTTAATTTAAAGCTTTACCCTGACACCCTCACGCCACCACATGTTCCAAGTACGGGAGGCCATGCTGGCGCTGCTGCTGCAACTGCGGAAACCCTCAAACGGCGCAAATACAGTAATTTTGTGAGTAATTACGTGTTTGAGCCGTTTGGGGTGGAAACGCTAGGCTCATGGGGACCGAGCGCTCGTTCACTATTCCGGGAAGTTTCTAAACGTTTAATAGACGTCTCACGTGACCAGAAGGCTGGTTTATTCTTTGCTCAGAGAATCAGCATTGCCATCCAGCGTGGCAATGCTGCCAGCCTTCTGGGCACGTTACCCGATGACATTCATGCGGATGCATTTTACGATGCCTAAACCTTGTAAATATTTTCAATTTTTAATTTCTTTTTACGGTTTTTTGTACATATATTACTTAGACATTAAGATTAGCTTAAAGTACATATAGATTATAAAATGATATTTATTTAATATACAATTATAAATAAAAGTACAAGCTTTACCCAAGAGAAAATCTCTTCAGAAAATCAGTGTCTGTCAAGTAAACTCCTATTGACTTTTCAAAGTGAGTAAGATACTAAGCCCGATAAATTGTAGTGTGATCACAATATTTTTTTTAAACACAACTCCCACAAGTCACACAGACAAGACAACTACTATTTTAGCCCCGTACATTATCAAGAAAGATGATTATTTTCCGTTTTTTTTTTCAACTGTGTGCTCTGGCCTACCTAGGGTTGTATTTCAGGGTGGACCTGGGTCTTCATAAAACAATGGGGTGAAGTTTATGAGTCCAGCCAGGAATTTCGAATCGGTAACCAAATTGCGCACGCTAGGCCATGCTTTGGGCACGGATCTCCTCCTATATACCCCTATTACAGTGTGTAAATGTACAAGTTCCAATATTCATATTTTTCCATAACTCCAATGCACCATGTTAGCTGCCTTATCTTCATTTTTACTACCAGCTTGCACTCAATCCTACCTACAACTATTGTTCCAAAACGCGATATTATTTATTCGATGTCAAAGAGAAATGTCATTGCAATATTCGCCCCAGGGATTTAGGTATTCGCATTTGCTTTATTTTAATAAAACAATTTATTTTAGTCATAATGTGAAACTAACGACAGGGTAGGGTAGATGCTATGTTGCTTTATTCTATATGAAGAAACTTTTATTAGACGCTGAAGAAAAGTATACAATTATCCTACTTAAAGTGTACGGTATAAGTATGAAGTTAGCCATTTGTTTAACTGCTGTCAGATCTAGTCATTATAATAAGGTGAAACAAATCGAAAGTATGCTATTAGGCCCTTCTCTCACGAAGCTATACAAATGCTACGGGACTGAGATGCAAACCATGATCGCCTACTGGTATGCTACTCTATTCCGCACACGGTGTTACGCAAATGAGACTAACTTTTATCATTTGAAGACCAACATTCGTACGACGATGTCTAGTGACTCTAGCGATGAAAAGATCAATTACAGAGCATTCGTTGCTGCTAGAGAACTGCATTGTTCTCGTTTTGAAAGAAATTTTGTTATTTTTATAGAATGTCATAATAATAATCATATTATTATTTGGATAGTTTGCCACCTCCTGGACAAAATTAATATAAAAAGTTTATTCCGCCACCTATTTGTAATGCAACGCGTATACGACTCGGGTAGCGTGCGACCAGCAAGATGGTAACGTGCGACTGATATCAAACGCGTAGTCGACGCGTCTCGTCATGTGCGAAACTAGCTGAATATGAATGGCGGCTACTCACAAGCGACGCGTAGGATACGCGTACGAAACACAAATCGCTTGAGAGTCGCTTCGTGAGAGAAGGGCCTTAGTCGCCGTCAAATGGCGTTTATAAAATTCAAAACGTTACCAAACTGTGTTAGATGGGCAGTGAAGTATAAAGAACATTAATGTCACCAGAATTCCACCTGAAGATTATAAATCTGGTCTGCATGATAAACTCAGTGTATGTTTCAAGTGTGTCTTCGTTTTACGAGACCTATGTAGTTCTACTAATTTTCCCCATAATGTTTGAACGTGTCGAAACGGCCCAAAACCCAGCTACACGGTCCAGAATGCTTTATTTACTCTAATCAGGTAATTATGTTTTCTAATTCCGCACAGATAGTGTTTATCGATTCTTAGTGTTCTTGGTGTTCTTTTATCATATTATAACATCCCCAATGAATTGAATTTATTCCAATGTTTATCTTCTTAAACCAAAACCAAAAACATAAGTACATCTTAATATATATATATTTCTTGTGTGTGAGAGATATATAAGGCTGTGGGCTGAAATTACTGATATCCAAGTATTTATACATAATATGTAAGAGGATAGTGGCAGTTAAATAACACTGACATGACGTTTGACAGTTAAACTGTCAAACGTGTAAAAATACGAGAGCAATCTTGATGATTTTTTTTGTGTGTGTTCAAGATAACCTGAGAATGGTTTAGATTAACAATTTAGTTCACTGGAAAATGTTTTTTACTTAATTTTTAATTTGTAAATAGTTGTGGATTTCGGAATGTTTCACATTGGAGCCGACGGACTGCGCTGCTATCGCAGTGTCAAATCTTATATTAATAATTTCGTCAAGGAGTATATCGATACCTTACCTGAATAATAAAACATTATAAAATAAAGATTTCGAGTCGACAACATATGTCCGCAAAATTCGGATTGTCGAGTATTTTGTTAAATTCTAATGGTTCTGACAGACAAATCACAGTCGCCATATTGGCTCTATGATATTGGCCATTCTCGCGAAACGTCATAGATACCGGATAACATTTTGTTGTAAGTTTGTAGTGTAGTTTGTATGTGTAAATACTTTTTACAGTTATATAGTATCCGCCCAATAAAGGAGATTTGTGTTACCCCGAATATCTCATCATCTTCTTGCCCTGGTCCCAATCTATTTGGGGTCGGCGCAGTACGTCCTTCGCTTCCATTCTTTTCTGTGACCCGTCATCTGATCATTTACCCCTTTCTCTTTCATATCCATCCTCACACAGTCCATCCATCTTTTCCTTGGCCTCCCTCTCCCTTTCCATCCCTCTACCTTCATATTCATCACTTGCTTACCTACATACATATCATCTCTTCGCATAATATGTCCATACCAAGCTAAACGACTTCCTTTCACTTTCTCGTCTATAGGCTCCACTTTCAGACTACCTCTCACGTATTCATTCCTAATCTTATCCATTCTCGTAACTCCACACATCCATCGCAACATTCTCATCTCTGCCACATGTAATCGTTTTTCATCCATCTTCTTAGTAGCCCAACACTCAGCTCCATACAATACGACAGGCCTTATAACCTCCTTATATATGCGTCCCTTGATTTTCAAAGGCATTTTAGGATCACATATTGTGCCCGAGACCTGTCGCCATTTCATCCATCCTGAGTTGATCCTTTGCCGAACATCTCGGTAAATTTCGCAATCGTGTTGCAGGAGTGAACCAAGGTAGCGAAAGTCGGAGCATACTGGTAGGGGTATACCGCCGAGTGTAACCGGGCTTGGACTAGAGAGGCCGCCAAAGTCACAGAACATGTATTCAGTTTTGGTTCTGCTTATCCTAAGGCCTACGTTCTCCAGTCTCTGCCGCCACTCCTCCAGCTTGCTCTGCACCTCCTGTCCACTTTCTGCTACCAGGACGATGTCGTCGGCAAACAGCATGCACCAGGGTGCCTCTTCCTCTATGTCCGATGATATGGCATCCATAATCAACAAGAAGAGGTAAGGACTAAGAGCCGACCCTTGGTGCAAGCCTACAGCCACATCGAATCTGGCTGTGATCCCAGCTGCGGACCGGACTTGCGTGTGGCATTCAGCATACATAGCTTGGATCAACTTCAGGTACTTTTCAGGCACTCCTTTCTTATTGAGGGCCCACCACAAGACTTCACGCAGTACCCGGTATGACCGGGTACTGCGTGCTACTGGCCTTTTCGAGGTCAACGAATACCATATGCAGATTTTTATGCGCCTCCCTGTATTTTTCACAAATTTGGCGAAGTGCAAAAATGGCATCCACCGTACCTCGACCAGGCATAAAACCGAATTGGTTGCGTGAAATCACACTCCCTGCTCGCAATCGTCGCTCAATTACTCCCTCCCATACTTTCATACTATGGGGCAATAACTTTATTCCCCGATAATTGTTGCATTCTTGGACATCTCCCTTATTTTAAAAAATGGGCACTAGGTTAGTAACTGTTGCACCATTACTTGGGTACTGTCTCCTCATGCAACATCTTATTGAAGAATAAAGTCAGCCACCATCCTCCCCTAACACCTTCCATGCTTCTACTGGTATTCCATCTGGTCCTAATGCTTTTCCATTCTTCATTCCACTCACAGTCCGTTTTACCTCATCCTTATTTATTACATTCACCAGTCTAATATTCTTCGCTTTGTTCTCAAGCTTTTTGCTCCAATCATTCTCTTCATTCATTAACTTTTCAAAATATGTCCTCCATCTTTCTTTAATCCTACCATCCTCCGTAAGAACCACTCCTGTTTCGTCTTTCATACTCTTGATATGGGATACATCCCTCGCCTTTCTCTCTCTTGCCTTAGCCAGTCGGTATAAATACTTTTGGCCTCGGGTTTCTCAAGTAAACCGTATAGGTCGTTAAGGGCTTTCGCTCTAGCTAAGGCAACAGCTTTTTTAGCTCTTTTCTTACATTCATCATACTTCTTTTTCTTACTCTCTTTCAACGAGTCATTACCTTCTTTCATCAGCTGCCATTCCTTAAACCTTGCTTTCTTTTCCTTGAGCACACTCTGTACTTCCTCTGTCCACCACCAGGTATCCTTATCTTTCATACGTTTTCCTTTCGATTCTCCCAAAACATCTTTTGCCACGCACTTCATACATTTACTCATCTCCTCCCAACTCTCATTCACGCTGCAATCCTTGAAATCCTTCATATCGCCCATCTCAATTATTTTATTTACCACTTTTTCTCTGAACTCTACTGCACATTCATTCTTCTCTATCATATGCCATTTCACTTTTGGGGTTAGCTGCTCCTTGGTCCTTTTCGAGCTCAACCGAATTTTTAATTCGACCATCAGGAGTCTGTGCTGTGAGACTAAGTCTTCTCCCGGTACCACCTTGCAGTCTTTGACCCAGTTGATACGTTTACGCCTTATCAGAAAATAATCAATCTGGGTCATATGGTGGCCACTGTTGTAGGTTACTAGGTGTTCCTCTTTTTTTTGGAACCAAGTGTTAGCCACTAAAAGATCAAAAGCCCGAATATCTATACTAATATAATAAAGCGGACGAATTTGTTTGTTTGTTTTTTTTTTGTTTGTTTGTTTATTTGTTTGTTTGTTTGAACGCGCTAATCTCAAAAACTAACCGTCGGATCTTAAAAATTCTTTTTGTATACGATAGCCCAGGTATTCTGGAAGGCTATAGACTATATAACATAACGCATCGACCCTTTGGGGCCGAACAAAAGGCTAAAAAGGCTAAAGATAATGTCGGCTAATCTCAGAAACTAGCAGTCGGATTTTAAAAATTGTTATTGCTTATAATAGCCCAATTATTCCGAAAGGCTATAGGCTATATAAAATTACGCCACAGTTTTTAGGGGCCAGACAAAAATAATAAAATGGTCAAACGAGAAGGGGGAGGGTTGGGTCAAACGCAAAAAAAGGTTAGCCTTTTTTTGACCCCTAGATTGTATCCTAATCGTTTAGTCGAATAGGATACAATCTATATGGGTATCGTTTCGAGATTTTCGGGACGCTGATTAATAATATGAAATTTATTTAGTGATCCAAGATGGCGGACGGGAAATCAAAGATGGCGGATGAGAAAATTTTAAAAATCAATATGGGTATAGTCTCTAATGATTTAAGGGATGGAGAATCCAAATACAACATCTATTTCGTGATGAAAGATGGCGGATAGGAAATCAAAGATGGCGGATGGGATTTTTTTTTAAGTCGAAATGGGTATCGTTACCGATATTTTAAGGAATGGGAAATTCAAAAACACCATCTATTTCGTGATCAAAGATGGCGGATGGGATTTTCTTTTTAAAATCAATATTGGTATCGTCTGCGATGTTAAAAAGGATGGGGAATCCAAATACAACATCTGTTTCGTGATTCAAGATGGCGGATGGGAAATCAAAGATGGCGGATGGGAAAAATTTAAAAAATCAACATGGGTATCGTCTCTGATGATTTAAGGGATGGAGAATCCAAATACAACATCTATTTCGTGATCAAAGATGGCGGACAGGTTTTTTTTTAAAGTCGATATAGGTATCGTCCCCGTTATTTTAGGGAATGGGGCATTCAATATTATATAAAAATCTACGTTTGTTTTTTCATCATTTATAGACTCTGAAATGATAAGAGATTAAGCGCTAAGTCAATGATAACTTTGGAAAAGGGGCTTGGAAAAAAGGAAATTAAATAAAAACTCTTAAAAGGGCGATACGAAGTTCGCTAGGTCAGCTAGTAAATGAATAAAATACGTATCTTTATCTTCCACTAACGGAAATCTTATGTTAAAGTAAGTGCATTGGACGTGGTTTTACTACAAAGGTACTTATGACAAAGTCACCAGATTATATAAAGCCCCGTCCTTTTCTCGGTCGAATCTGACCTCGCTTTACTTTGCAATTGCCCTTTTAGATCGTTCATGCATATTTCATCCACTTTGTCAATGCGCCAGGTGTCAGGCCGCAATTAGTTTTAAGATGTCGATTGGTATAAACCATGGCTAAGTTTACCCTTCTCATAGTAGGAAGTGGCCCGTGACCAGCAGTGGGATAGTAAGTATATACAGGGCTGATGTTGATGATAATTGCCAAATTAATATAGTGCTCATATTTTGAGCTACGGTAAGGGCCTTCGTTTCTATCTGTTACTTTGGTCAGTTGCAATAACTCTAAGGAGCGGTGACTTTTACTTGAAGTGTTGAGGCCAGTATTGGATTATATAAAGCGTCCGTTTATGTCAGCAAGATATATTATTATCTCGATATCTTTTGTTATGCTTCTTGGATGTATTGTGGACCGATTTTTGCATGCATTTCTTTACACACATTATTTTATGTTTAACACTGTCCTTAGTAGATACATAAAATCTGGATTAAATGATATGTGCTTAGCGTTATCCCAGTTTCAATCTGGGGTCCGCTTACTAGTCTAACCGGATTTGGCTGAATATTAGCTTTTCCACAGAGCGACTGCCTGTCTGACCTCCGCAACCCGAAGGGATAGCGATATTCCATGGTATAGACTAGTGTCAGTTTATTTAGAAGGTACTGACGCCCTGTAACGACTGTCAAAGATCTTCATGACAACCGGGACCGACGGCTTAACGTGCTCTCCGAGGCACGGGACAAGCGATAATTAACAATTCAATACGCACATAACTCCGAAAAGTCATTGGTGCGCGCCGTGGATTCGAACCCGATACCCTCTGCATGGCAGTCTGTTGGTATATCCACTCGGCTATCGCTGCCTTCCATGCCATATTATAAAAAATAATCGCTTCAATATATTCTTATACGGTTTTTTATTCTATTAACTATTTTAGTACAAAAATTTGTTCACAAATATTTATTCGCAGAAATTTCCATTGCGAACACCTATTTTATACATAATCATAGGCTAGTTTCCACTGCGGGCGGAGGGGAGCAGACCCATTTATCCCTTATTTTGCAAGAAAATCTCCATAGATACATTTGTTTTCACAAACAATGATACAAGCATCAATGAGTCAGCAATCAAGGAGAGCAAAATTAGCCGACTCATATTTAGAAACAAAGAGTCATGAACTACATAATTACTTATATCGTCATCATTTTCTCGTGTTTCTTACAGCTTGCTCTGTGTATTCTTCCATCTGATATCACTTTTGCAGTAAAAACCAGATGACTAATATATTTCTTGGTGGAAATGCAAACCTTTTTCATGAAAACGAAGTCAGCTCCGCTTAGCTAACTTCAGTTTACGCTTCCACGTAGAATCCTGGCTTCAAACAGTTATATTGTGAAAGTTCTTGAAATCAATTAGTTTCGAGTTCTTATACAATGTTTGTTTTATTTATTCATAAATTATAAGATACTGAGAAATATTTTCTCCGTTCCGCTTTATTTTCACATTAAAGTCTATTGAAGTCTTTATTTATTTTGTATCTGATGATTATTATTGTACTCGTGCTGTACATCTACTACCAAAGAACGCTATTTCTCGTTATCGACGCTACCGCGAATCCTGTGTCCCCATCATAATACATAGGACGTGATTTGCTTTATTGGGTAGGCCCCTAACGCGTTCAAGGGAGAGTTTCACACGCCTCTTTTGCCAGTGCCAAAAATCGATTTTTTCAGCCAGTTTCGGGATTGTAGGTCTATGAGAAGAGCCTGGACAAAGATCAATTTATGGCAACCGAAATTAAGAATTCCTTCTTCATCTCTTGAGGTAGGCAAAGGAGGTATATGTTGCTTTCATCTACGGTCTTTCGGCGCCATTAAGGTTACTAAAACCACCGCAATGTCCGTCGACGTCTTGTAGTAGCGGTGCAATATACCGCTAGCCCAGTGAGATTGCAATACAGTAATCTGGGGGCACGGCAGTGCTCCCACCAAGTCAAGCAAAAAAGCGGCACGGCCGTACCATCCTTTTCTCGAAGCAATTCAGGCCATTTTCGACCCCCTATAACTTCGTTGTTGATAAAACTAGAAGCCTGATTTTGTGTATTTTAAATTTCATTCAATTTGAACCAGTAGTTTAAGAATTATAACGAGTCAAAATTCTTAATTTTGTCACTCACTGACCGATCATCAAAAGTCTAAGGCACTTTGAGCAGACATAGAAGCTACAAAGGAGACCGACCACAATGTATGGGACTTTGGCCTGGGCATGAACAATTTAAAATTGGTATTACAATATCAATTTTCAATAGCCTAAACAAAGTAGAAAACATTATCCTTTGAAGTTTAGTACCAAGTCAGTTGAATAATAAAATAAAACACAATGTTAAAAATAAATATTTATTTTCATTATTCACTCAGTTGGCATATTTTTTTCACACACTCCATACTCCTTATTTTTTATCAGCTAATAGCTATGACTAATAGGAGCGGAGTAGCACAAAGTCGCTTAAAAAAGCTAGTTAATCATATGATATGTATTAGACATAGGCTGTGAGACCTAATTCTCATCAGCGAAGTTCTACAGCAGACACATATTTGCCTGTGACGACCTGAAAACTTGCAGCTTCTTGTTATGGATTTGCGATTTGTGGCATACGGGTATTACTTGTCTTACTTCCACGAGATTGAGAATATGTCTTCTCCGCTGTGGTACCACAATTGATGCAATGCAATAATTCATGATCATGAAGCGCGATTGGGTAATCCATTTTCAAGCGCAAGTTATCGTTCGAAGCGGGTACTGGGTCCGTAGGCAAGCCATGGTCGTCATGAGGAGAATATTCGGAGTCAATTTTAGAAAGCACATTAAGAAAAAGAACAGCTAACACAAAATCAAATCCGCAATACGATCAAACGAAACGAACGCAAAGTACGCAAACCGAATGACGGTATCACGGTAATAGAATTGACAAGTTAGTCAAGTGTTGCTGGAGTATGAAAATAAATACCCAACATACATTACCATTTTGATATTATTAAAAATAATATCATTATTTTACGTTTTTTATGACTGTCGTCTAAAAATATATAAAATAAAAAAATATAAAAAAAAATCTCCGTACTTTCAGCTTTCGGCAATCGCTTTAAAATGTGATTTTGTTAAACACTTTTTAAAGCGATATTTTCCACCGATTATTTACAAGGCAACACAAACCAACCATTCAAATAGTCCTTTGAAGTACCCACAAGTTTATAATCAAATGAAAGTATTTTAAAATCTATTATTATTCTGTGTTTATTTCCTACTACTGGATAGCGATCAATATTCATAATAAACTAGAGGACCCGTGCTGCTCCACAGCATATTTTAATATTATAAAAAAGCTCTTACATATAGGTATGATGAGTACATTTTAACCTTATCTAATAAGTAAAAAGATGATATTCTTACCAAAAATATAATATATCACAAAACTTCTTTTCTCACAACATTGGCTTTGCGTTGCACCTTAGGTATCGTGAAATTTCCACCTTGGCATTACTGAATGGTTTGCTGCGCAATAGGGATATATATAATAATATGTATAACTGAACATTGACGAAACAAAGTTCTTCAATACGACTGTGCTGCCCTATCCACAGGCTCTACCATTCTTTCCATTAGGACACTGTAATGTCCTTCGTCCAGGTGCCCAGAAAATAGCAAGTTATGAACGATTTCGCCAGTACCATAGTCAGTAATCATATTACTGTTTACCAGGTGAACTCTGAATTGACACTCGGGATATAGCTCACTTACGCTCTGAAGTTCAGCATGCCCTGCGTACTGTCCATTGGCACCCATCACACGTTTGTAATCTGTTGCATTTGTAATGGTTTGGCCATATGCTTCGTCCCCAACAGTGAAGTTACTATATACATCCCACTTATTGACAATGTTATTAGTGGCCAAACGAATTTCATAATGTTTATTCTCACTTCCATATAAACAATAAGAAATTGCGCGGAATAAGCAATTACCGTCACCAAGAATGGAAATCACTTGAAAATTGTTGATGGTAGAATTAATGAAATCTGAACCCGTTTCCACCTATATTTTTTTAGCAGTAGGAGGACCAACCGGTACCGAATCTCCAACAGGGCCGTCATTGACCAAGATTCTTTGTTCAATCTTTCTCTGAGCATTTTTCAATTTCCTTCCAAGAACAATCATTATAATTGAAAACACAACTACTCACAAAAAATACGTTATTAAATCAGAAACTTAAGTAACTAACTTACGCGAACTTCACTTTTTTCTTTATCTGTCAATATTTTATTGTCAAAATTAAAAAATATAGATAAATAACTTTTTTTTATAAGTAAGAAAATAGGTTTTATTTCTGTTATCCAGCTAAATATCTCCGTGAGAAGCACGATTTATTTTGTTTTGTGTATGGGTGTGATTAATCCATCATAATTTAGAAATGTAATAATGACGTTTATAGTTTTGGTCAAAATTGTACTTTTGGTAGGAATGGTAGCTTTGGTAGCAATCGTAAGTAGCATTGCTACCAAAACTACAATATATGCCAAAATACCATTTCTACCAAAACTACTATTCCTACTGAAAGTACTATTCCTATCAAAACTACTATTTGTACCAAAACTACTTTTCGTACTAACACTATCATATCTACCATCTTTTTTTAAACTACAATTTCTGCCAAAACCGCCGGTGCTGTCAAAAACCTTTTCTCTCAAAACTACTATTCTTACCAAATCTTCAATTTCTACCATAACTACCACTTGTAATAATATAATTATATGACAATAGTACTATGAACCGCTGTAATATGTTCCACATAAAAAAAATAAGATGCCCGAAGAAAGTCCGTAATTTAAAAACACAAAAAATTTCCTAACTTAAAACGTAAGAAAAATTCTTCAACATCAGAGATCAGTTCACCCAACATTAAGGGTTAACTGGTAACATTCGGGGAATATTACCTGCCATCAGCGATAATTCACTATAGTGATAATTTGACCAACATCGGGTATAATTTTACACACCACCACACTCACACCCGTATGAAAGTAAGGCAAGGTGACCTTAAGGAGGCATAACGTTTTTTCCTGGTAGTTACCGTAAGGAACTTATTAGATGCCATAAAAATATTTTTGAATTAAGAACCGTCCATGTAGAGAGAAAGCAATGGAATCTTAAGAAATTTACAGGAAAATATTGAAAGTTCAATGTCCACACCTATCTTCCTTCAAACTTACCCAATTTAAATGAGCATACCATCAAATGAAAGAGCTCTTTTCAGCGCGTGTTTTAGGCCTATAACGAAACGCCTACCTCAATGAGAACCAGATATATAGAAGCAGAAAGTCATTGACTATGGCTACGAAAACGTAAAAAATGTATGGGAGGAAACTGTTTTTGCATATAACTTGATGAATGTGCAAGTTAGGTAATTTCTAATTCTTGATGACAAATCTATGCAGCGAGAGCTTTCAGTTTAAAAAAAAACATGCGAATCGGTTGGGTAGAACGGGCTGGCCGACTCGTATTATTAAACACAAATTCTTTTAATATATAGATTAAAACAAAAACTTTGAGTAATTTATTTTTTTTACGACGATTGTTCACGTTCAAGCCAACTTTAGCCGGTTTCCTTTAGAATACAATTTGTGTTTAGTATATGAATCAAGGAAAAATTAAAATATTAATCAATTTCGGTCCAGTTTTCGAGATACATCAACTGCATAAATAACTTTGTAATCCTACATAAATATATTGGATTACAAAATTACATTTGCAGTTAGAGCTTTTATTGAGAAAATTCGTTGTTGGTGTACAAGAAGTACAAGGTACCGGAAAGGACAAAAGTAAGACTATCTATAAAAAGAAATGAGATCCTATAAAAACAATACTTGTCAAAAATACCAAGTCTCGCGACCGTAAAAAGTTGTGATATCCATGAAATTCCAAGTCGGTTAATTAAATATCTTGAATGTTTTAAATAAATATATTGGCTGGGCAATCGCATAAAACAATCTAATTTATATAATATATGTATTACTTATGAGATATATTGTGTTTTCATGCGATGGCCGAGTGGTATTTTTGACAAGTATTGTTTTTAGGGTTCCGTAGCTAAAAGGTAAAAAACGGAACCCTATTACTAAGCCTCCGCTTTCTGTCTGTCTGTCTGTCTGTCTATCCGTCTGTCTATCACCAGGCTGTATCTCATAAACCATGATAGCTAGAAAGCTGAAATTTTCACAAATTATGTATTTCGGTTGCCGCTATAACAACAAATACTAAAAATAAAAAAATGAAAATATTAAGGGGGGGTCCCATACAAAAAACGTGTTTTTTTCCGTATTTTTTGCTCAAAATTACTAACTGTAACAGGTAGATGCTTTAAATTTTCACAGAATATGTAATTGTATATTACCTTTCAAAATAAATAATTAAATTTAAAAAAAGTAAATAATAAAGGGGGGCTCCCATACAAAAAACGTAATTTTTAAGCAATTTGTTACTCGATTTTAATAAACAGGTAGAAACTTATAAAGTATTTAAGTATACATACAACGAACGTGATTTTCTTTTATAGATGATGGTACGGAACCCTTCGTGCGCGAGTCCGACTCGCACTTGCCCAATTTTTATAGGATACCTTACTATTACTTATCAGCTATTACCGCATCACAAATCAGAGTAACGGTAATAATTCACTTTTTTCTGTATTTCTATAAGATGAACAAGCAGACATAGCGGGATAACACCGCGGGCTGTTTCGCGATTCATCAACTACCAAGTAACAAGTACCGTTAATTAGAAACTTTTGTAACAAAGCAACAATTAATTTGTAAAATATACTAGTCCTTCCCATGGCGGCACTCGCGATGTACCCATATTTAAATTGGAAGAGGGAAAGTCTCTGACTGGCGTATAGGCCTAGTGGTTGGTGACTGCTAAACGAGAGGTCTGGGTTCGACCCCATCCAGAAAAAGTATGTGAACGATCGTTCCGTGTGGGTGTCATTTATTATATGTATGTACAAATGTATTTAAGAATATAATTATAACTATGTTAATAAGTTATATAGTTGCCGTATTGCTAGCTCTGCTTAGAATAGGATCAGTAGACCGTGTGAGAGTTGTTATAGGATATTATAATTATTCAAATAAAGTAGCTATATCTATCTATGCTAGCTACAATTACTCATCTCGCTTCCAAAGATCATGCTTTCAGACTTCCAAGTACCTTATGGCAAACTCTCAGACATAATATACATAAGCTTTTTACTTTTTTTTTGCACTAATTAGCTACGACTTTGATAAATATACATAGTACCATTTTTATGAGTTTTAGTATGTATAAAAAGTTAAACGATATAGATTCTGATCGCTAGAACACGTAGTGAAATCTTATTTCCCGATGGAATCCTTAAAACGTTGGTGATTCCATTAAATATTTGAGTGATTACATAGATTGTGTTAACGTGGATAAGAAACTTGAAGGGTATAACGCACTTATATCAAATTGAATAAATTTTAGAAAAATCAATTTTAGTAAAATTTGAACTTTATGCTTTGGATAATATTTTCTTGGGTTTACGCGAATGTTACACATTGAAATTAAACTACAGTTTACGGATTTTATCGCGTTATATTACTTTCACTGGTTATTTGTAATTACATTTAAACCGAAAGATCTAGGAATTACATTTTTATTACTAGCCGACGTTTCGAATTCTTTACAGGATTCATGTTCACGGCAGACTGAGGTGATATTTGTCTTTGTCTTGAATTTAAAAGTTATCTCAAAGTACCCGAACATTTTTCAACTATTGGTGTTATTATCTACGCAGAATGTGCTCACTGTGTCTTGATGTCTTCTGGTGACTTTGTCCTTTTTGGGTTTCATTAGCCTGATAACAGGGTCCCAAGCTGGAGGTACATTCCAACCATCTTCCCTATTGAAATTAGGATGTTTTTTAATTTCAATAGCTTCTCGTATCATTCTTGGAATAAAGCGGTGTTCTTTTGCGAGTATCTGTGGTTTATCAAATCGCAGGTAATGGTTGGTTCCTTGTTCTACATGTTCACACACAGCAGACTTCGTCGAGCGTTTGTGTTTAATGTCAGCTATATGTTCCTTTAGTCGAATGCCTATGCTTCTCTTGGTTTGGCCAATGTATGAGAGCCCACACTCACAGTCTATCTTGTAAACCCCGGCCTCTTGTAAGGGTAACTGACACTTGACAGATGGTAATAATTGGCTTATCTTCGTTGGCGGCTTGTAGAAAGTTTTGATTGAAGCTCGCTTCAAGATGTAGCCAATCTTGTCGGTCACGCCCTTGATGTATGGGAGGACAGCAGGTTGTCTCTCTACTGTGGCTGGCTTGTTCTTCGGGGATCTGTGACGTTGGCGCGGTGGTCGGAGCTTGTTGTCTTGCAGAACTTGCTTGACATGTTGAAGCTCGGCGTCCAGGTGTTTCTTGTCACAGATCCCCCGGGCTCTCTGAAACAAAGACATTCCTACGGTAGCTAACTGTTTAGGATGGTGGTGAGATTCACCGTTTAAGTACCTATTTGTATGTGTCTTTTTCCTAGTGTGGCTCAAAGAGTTGTTTTTGTTCCTGATAACAAGTACATCTAGGAAACCTAAAGAATTGTTTGCCTCTAATTCCATTGTAAATTTGATGTTGTTATGAATAGAATTAAGATGGTCTAGGAATACATTAACACTATCTGTTGGTAAAATTGTAAAAGTGTCATCTACATACCGCTTGTAGAACCTCGGTGTGATGGTGGCAGTCTGCAGGGCTCGCGCCTCGAAGTCCTCCATGAAGATGTCAGCAACAACAGGCAATACTGGAGAGCCCATTGCCACACCGTCTACTTGTATGTAGTATTTCTCATCCCATAGCAGATAGCCGGTTGTTAAGCAGTGTTTTAATATTTCTGCATATTCCTCGGGCATGTTGTTCTCTATTAGCTTCCTTCTAGTTATTTCAATACAGTCATGTGCTGGTAAGCATGTATATAATGACTGTACATCAAAACTAACCATAGTCTCCTTGTCAGATAGATGTAGGTGTTTTATTTCACTGACAAAATGGTAGGAATCCTTTACATGCGCTCTCGTCTTGCCTCTGAGTGGCGAGAGAATCTTCGCAATGTGTTGAGCCAATCTGTAGGTTGGTGCCCCTATTTGACTGACTATAGGGCGCAGTGGAGCATTTTCTTTGTGTATTTTTGGTAGACCATACAATTGAGGAGGTTTTGCACACGATGGTATTAAGTATTTCACATCCAGATTCAGTTGTTCGGAGTATTTGTTCACAATGTCTCTCGTTTGCTTGAGTATTTTGTTGGTAGGGTCTGTCTTAACCAATTTATATGTACTTTCATCCGATAAAAGATTTTCCATTTTTCGTTTATAATCGGACGTGTCCATCACTACCGTTGCATTTCCCTTATCTGCTCGGAGTACTGTTAGTTCAGGTCTAGCTCGTAGGTTCTTCAGTGCTAAATACTCTGGTTTTGGTAGATTCCTTCTCGGCACTGTCGACTGACGCAATACAGCAGAAACGTCCTGACGTATGGCCTCGAAATCTTCCTTACACACATTGTTCTTGACTAGACAATCCTCAACGTTGCAAATAATGGTCTCATACGGTATTCTGGATGGAGTTATCGCATAATTTAAACCTCTGCATAATAATTTTTCGGTGTTTTGATCTAACGTGTGTTTTGACAGATTGACAACTGTTTGTCTATGATCGGCGGACGGTAGCGTGTGATTGGTCCGTGCAAAAACGTTCTGTTTCATTTTGTACTGGTCATTTGATTTTTGTTGTAATTTTTCAAATTTTTCTATTTTGTTACGTTTACACGCGTAATATTTTGATGTTTCTCTGTTATTTATTGCATTGATGCATTTTTCAAAATCAAATGGAGTTATCAATCTGTTTATTTCGTTAGACAAATTCTCAACATTTCTATTTATTCTGCGTAAGTCAGCGCGGTGTTCGTGTATCTTTTGAATGAGTAACTTTTGACTTGCCTGTTTTAAGATCTTAGCGCTCCCACGTATGTCCTTCTTGGCTGATATTTTGCAGCATGTAGGGATGAGATCGTGATCACGGCATCTCTTCAAGAAATTTAAAGATGTTATGTATCTTGCGCGCTTGGTTTGTAGATCTTCTAGCCGGCGTATTTTGGTTGCTGTTTCCAGTCCGTACTGGTTAACATAATATTTTCTTGGGTTTACGCGAATGTTACACATTGAAATTAAACTACAGTTTACGGATTTTATCGCGTTATATTACTTTCACTGGTTATTTGTAATTACATTTAAACCGAAAGATCTAGGAATTACATTTTTATTACTAGCCGACGTTTCGAATTCTTTACAGGATTCATGTTCACGGCAGACTGAGGTGATATTTGTCTTTGTCTTGAATTTAAAAGTTATCTCAAAGTACCCGAACATTTTTCAACTATTGGTGTTATTATCTACGCAGAATGTGCTCACTGTGTCTTGATGTCTTCTGGTGACTTTGTCCTTTTTGGGTTTCATTAGCCTGATAACAGGGTCCCAAGCTGGAGGTACATTCCAAACATCTTCCCTATTGAAATTAGGATGTTTTTTAATTTCAATAGCTTCTCGTATCATTCTTGGAATAAAGCGGTGTTCTTTTGCGAGTATCTGTGGTTTATCAAATCGCAGGTAATGGTTGGTTCCTTGTTCTACATGTTCACACACAGCAGACTTCGTCGAGCGTTTGTGTTTAATGTCAGCTATATGTTCCTTTAGTCGAATGCCTATGCTTCTCTTGGTTTGGCCAATGTATGAGAGCCCACACTCACAGTCTATCTTGTAAACCCCGGCCTCTTGTAAGGGTAACTGACACTTGACAGATGGTAATAATTGGCTTATCTTCGTTGGCGGCTTGTATAAAAGTTTTGATTGAAGCTCGCTTCAAGATGTAGCCAATCTTGTCGGTCACGCCCTTGATGTATGGGAGGACAGCAGGTTGTCTCTCTACTGTGGCTGGCTTGTTCTTCGGGGATCTGTGACGTTGGCGCGGTGGTCGGAGCTTGTTGTCTTGCAGAACTTGCTTGACATGTTGAAGCTCGGCGTCCAGGTGTTTCTTGTCACAGATCCCCCGGGCTCTCTGAAACAAAGACATTCCTACGGTAGCTAACTGCTTAGGATGGTGGTGAGATTCACCGTTTAAGTACCTATTTGTATGTGTCTTTTTTCTATACACAGTGTGGCTCAAAGAGTTGTTTTTGTTCCTGATAACAAGTACATCTAGGAAAATGAAAGGAATGTCAGCAACAACAGGCGATACTGGAGAGCCCATTGCCAGACCGTCTCCTTGTATGTAGTATTTCTCATCCCATAGCAGATAGCCGGTTGTTAAGCAGTGTTTTAATATTTCTGCATATTGCCACCATCACACCGAGGTTCTACAAGCGGTATGTAGATGACACTTTTACAATTTTACCAACAGATAGTGTTAATGTATTCCTAGACCATCTTAATTCTATTTATAACAACATCAAATTTACAATGGAATTAGAGGCAAACAATTCTTTAGGTTTCCTAGATGTACTTGTTATCAGGAACAAAAACAACTCTTTGAGCCACACTGTGTATAGGAAAAAGACACATACAAATAGGTACTTAAACGGTGAATCTCACCACCATCCTAAACAGTTAGCTACCGTAGGAATGTCTTTGTTTCAGAGAGCCCGGGGGATCTGTGACAAGAAACACCTGGACGCCGAGCTTCAACATGTCAAGCAAGTTCTGCAAGACAACAAGCTCCGACCACCGCGCCAACGTCACAGATCCCCGAAGAACAAGCCAGCCACAGTAGAGAGACAACCTGCTGTCCTCCCATACATCAAGGGCGTGACCGACAAGATTGGCTACATCTTGAAGCGAGCTTCAATCAAAACTTTCTACAAGCCGCCAACGAAGATAAGCCAATTATTACCATCTGTCAAGTGTCAGTTACCCTTACAAGAGGCCGGGGTTTACAAGATAGACTGTGAGTGTGGGCTCTCATACATTGGCCAAACCAAGAGAAGCATAGGCATTCGACTAAAGGAACATATAGCTGACATTAAACACAAACGCTCGACGAAGTCTGCTGTGTGTGAACATGTAGAACAAGGAACCAACCATTACCTGCGATTTGATAAACCACAGATACTCGCAAAAGAACACCGCTTTATTCCAAGAATGATACGAGAAGCTATTGAAATTAAAAAACATCCTAATTTCAATAGGGAAGATGGTTGGAATGTACCTCCAGCTTGGGACCCTGTTATCAGGCTAATGAAACCCAAAAAGGACAAAGTCACCAGAAGACATCAAGACACAGTGAGCACATTCTGCGTAGATAATAACACCAATAGTTGAAAAATGTTCGGGTACTTTGAGATAACTTTTAAATTCAAGACAAAGACAAATATCACCTCAGTCTGCCGTGAACATGAATCCTGTAAAGAATTCGAAACGTCGGCTAGTAATAAAAATGTAATTCCTAGATCTTTCGGTTTAAATGTAATTACAAATAACCAGTGAAAGTAATATAACGCGATAAAATCCGTAAACTGTAGTTTAATTTCAATTTATGCTTTGGAGTTTATGAAATGGTTTTCTTATCTTTTTTTAAAGACTACTCGCGCACTAGGAATAAATCCTGTGTCGTGGGGGCCGCTTAAACCACTACGTCACCAGTGCAGTCGGTTCCGAGCGTACATCGCGCTTCTGTTTTTGCACACCAAAGCTCGTCATGAAGATGTATAGTTGAACCATATGCTTTTGTGCACTAAAGTATTCCTTCTCAAGGTACAGTCAGCTATACCCGATACGGTCCACAGGAGTGATGCCGATGCCGAGAGCCCGCTCCGGTCAAAAATCACACATTTCTGTTTCTACACAGCAGCAGTCACATTCAGTCACTAGCATTACGAGCACTGTAATACGTCTGTGTGTGTATGGTATAGGTTCAGACAACATTACATAACTGCGGCCTTTCATATTTTAGAGAACAAAGAATACCTACAACCTTTCACAGCATTCAACTTCGTATATTTGAAAGTAGGTATTAGTAACAGATTCAAATTGGATTCAAACTAACACAGCAGTACAACTAATATTTTTATTTATTTACTAGCTGTGCCCGCGGCTTCGCCCGCGTGGAAGCCGGTATCCTTTAAATATCCCTTTCTGTGGCCTTGATAATGTAAAATAACATAATGATCGGTTGATGAAACTCACACTCATATTTAAATTTCTTATTTACTGTATTAGAAAAGTAGTAGGTCACCTGTACCTGCCACCTAAATTCTTAGCTCTTTCTTTTAATAAATACTATCTGGCCGGATTACATAATTATTAGTTAATTTGAATCTTTGCACTCAAAAAGTAACACTCGAATAGTTAGTCTACGATGATCTACTATGTAATATAACGTGGCGAAGACCGAGTACTTGGCCTGCAACAGTACTGATCCCGCGTCAATTCGTATAGGCGGAGACATTGCCCAGCGAAAGGACCTGGTCAAGTACCTGGGATCAGTACTGCACGCGTCTGGTGACATCGATTGCGACGTCAAGGCACGCATTTCGGCAGCCTGGGCCAAATGGCGTGAGGTGAGCGGTGTCATTTGTGACCCCAAAATGCCGGTTAAGCTCAAAGGACAGGTCTATAAATCCATCATTAGACCTGTCCTGTTATATGGCAGTGAGACGTGGCCTGTGCTTGAGCGACACAAGCAGAGTCTGCGTGTCACGGAGATGAACATGCTGCGCTGGATGTGTGGTGTCACGCGGAAGGACCGCATTAGGAACTCCCGCATCCGGGGTAGCCTTCATGTCCGTGACATTGCTGACAACTGCAAGAGTGTCGTCTACGCTGGTATGGACACGTCTTACGTCAACCGGCATCTTACGTGGGTAACAAATGTCTTGCCATGCTACCTCCACCGGGCCCCGGTAAACGGGGAAGGCCAAAAAAATGCTGTCTTGACGTCGTAAGGGATGATATGCGTGCCATCCAACTAACCACCAGGGATGCTGAAGACCGTGCGAAGTGGAGGAGACATAGCCGGAAAGCGGACCCCGGGCTCCAAGGCGTGGGTTTTGGAGCGCAACCGGGACAGCGCTAGGATGATGATGATGATCTACTATGTAATATAATCTGTAATGGTGTGTAAAATATTTTTTTTAAGTAATACCCCTAGATAGCACCACTGGCAAAATTAAAAGTCGGTGTTAAGATCCAGCGCTGACAATATGAATATTAGAAAAGAAGTCAAAACAAATTTTGCCCAAATTCAGTCCGAATCACTTGATAACCAATGTGAATATGTATATTTTAAATTGCGATAACTTTTGATAGAATAAACGGATTCTGATAATCTAAAGACTAAATGTTAACCAAAGACACAAACTATGCGTTTGTCACTATCTCGATACAAACAATTTAGTGTGTTGTGAGCAAGTTGGCAAAAGTACCGCTAAAATAATAATTTTAAGTAATACCCCTAGATGGCACCACTGGCAAAATTAAAAGTCGGTGTTAAGATTTTTTTTCGCTGACAATATAAATATTAGAAAAGAAGTGAAAATACACGATGCAAATACCATCTTTGCGTAGAGACGGAAAACTCGACATCAAACCCTATACGACTGCCTCGTTGGTCTCGCGGCATAAATGTGCGCGTGGGATCGGGAGGTCCCGGGTTCGATTCCTGGGCCGGGCAGTGTTATTGGGTTTTTCTGTCACGAAATTCTCAGTAGCAGCACGGAGTCTGGAAATGTGCCCGGTACGGCAATAGGCTCGCCCCTTATTACGTGGGACTAAAGTATATCTGGCGAAAAGTGGGTGTAGAAATACACCTCTGCCTACCCCTTCGGGGATAAAAGGCGTGACGATATGTATGTATATGTAAGTGAAAATAAGCTTTTGCCCAAATTGAGTCCGAATCACTTGATAACCAATGCGGATATATTATTATGTATAATTAAAATTGCGATTACTTTTGATAGAATAAACGGATTTTGATAAACTAAGGACTAAATGTTAACCAAAGACACAAACTATCCGTTTGTCACTATTTCGATACAAACAATTTAGTGTGTTGTTTGAATTCAAGTCTATTAAATTTATTGAATGACACTGCTGCCAAGCAGTGGACAACAATCATCACGCTATCACCTATGGGAGCCTTCCCATAGGTGATAGCGTGATGATTGTTGTCCAAGATTGTAATCGGGTATTCAGACAATATATTGGTGAAAACCGCATCAAAATCCGTTCGCTGGTTATTGCGTGATGATTTAACAAACATACAGACAGACAGACAGACAGACAATAATTCCAAAAAATAATGTTTTGTGTTCTATATCGATAACATGTCACAATCCAATTGAAATTTCGCAAAAATATTCAATGTACAGACAATGTGCTCCTTGAGTTTTATTATAGTAAAGATAATAAATCTGTAATTGAAGTTCATATTTTTTTCTTATCCATGTTATTCATATCCAAGTCTCTCAGCCCGACCTTAGCGGTAAAGCCCCGCAAATGGAATTGATTAACGAATCGATATTAAATATTTGTTTGATTCGCACACATACACACTTGTACTTTGCTCTACAATTATCTCGCTATTTACTAAGCAATACAGTTTATTACAGGGAAATTGCTTTCGAGGGCACTTATCAAATAAATAACTTCGGTTATATATTAAATTCTGTAAATTAGTATCTCATAGACAGTTTTGTTTCTAACAGATCTGTTCAATAATATTAGACTTTAAGGTACGTACTGTCTTTTGCAACTGATTAGTGCTGTCACAACAAGATTGACAAGGTCTTTAAAGGGTTGAGCTATTCTAAGTTTAACGAATAGTCATTTCGTATCTTTACTTGTGTACTATTATTATAACGCGGCAGAGATTATTGTTTGGAACGCGCTAATCACAGGAGGACTAAACAATTTAATTTATATATGTATTACCTATGAGATATATTGTGTTTTCATGTGATGGCCGAGTCACTATATTTATTTAAAACATTAAAGATGTTTAATTAACCGACTTGGTATTACATGGATCTCACAACCTATTGCGGTTGCGAGACTTCTTTCTTTGACAAGTATTGTTTTTATGGAATCCAACTACCTCGTTCGCAAGTTTTGCAGATCTTTCAACAATTGGTCTATCTGCATATTTAACGGTAAAGAAAATATTAAATCTAAAAATAGGATATCGGCATTCTGATACGTAAAAAGTGTAAGATCAAGAAATTCCAAGGTTAGCTTATTTCGAAATCCAAAGTAGATAACGAAGGAAGTGTGGTATAAAGATTACGCACTTTGATGTGGAGAGATCTTGAGATTATATTAAAACGACTTGCCAAACTCCGCACAATGTGGGCGCAAGTGTTTTAATTTCCCCGAACTTGGGAAACGTTTCATCGTGTGATTTGACACCTGACGGTATAAAGATTATTTTATATGATCGCTTATGAAGAGGTTTTTTGGAAAATGGAAGAGATTGCCAGTAAATAGTGACTGACACATACTTAAGAAATTGTTGAACATACCTAAATATTCTTATTAAATTGTCTGCGAAGTTTTAGGTGTTCCCAATATTTTATGTATTATGGATTTGACTACTAGGGATACGTATTTGACACATTTTGTATAGAAGCTTTGTCAAATATCTCTAATAGCCAAATCCATGGATAGATCCGATATTGAAACTGGCCGTAAGACGCGTGAACTATCGCTGAATGATTAGGAATTTTAGAAGGATCTTTTCAAAAAGGAAATGATGGTAATGTGTTTGTGCAGTGTTGAATTTGTGTAAAAGCAATATACTTATTGATTTTTCAGTTTAGTTAGTCTAAAAATATTGGGAAATTAAAAAAAGTTCGTTATATTAGTAGACATGCTGCCTTATTAGAAAAATGGACTATAAGTGGCTTAGAAGAAATGCCAAATTAAAATAAATACTATCTTGTTCAAAATAACTGTTTCATCTTAATCTAGCTTTAGTGTCTGAATTATAGTCCTTGGTTATTTATAAGGCGTAGATTGACAAAAAAAACAAATTTCACTTAAAATATTTTAGCTAAGTAAAATAACTAAACCTACATATTATAATATATAGCAAACACGTTCCAAAAGATTTACCTTTGCACGTTTTTTCACGTTATCGCTAACGTGAAGGATTGAAACACGTGGGAATGCAATCAACCCTCAGAGGGATTCTGTTTACCCGATTTAATGGGGTATTTTTCCATCCACGGTTGTGTATTTTGATGTATATTGTGGAATATATGTAGCCAAATTTTAATAACTGTTCGATCCTGTTTTGTAAGTATACTGTTCACGAATGAGGCTTACAGTTTTGTTATCATGATTGAAAAAAATATTTGGTATTGTGCTGAGTATATGATCCTAGCAGGTTGTTGATAAGCATAAGCGCCGCGTTTCGTAAAATTTCAAGAAAATGTCACAATTAATTATTGCTATTTTATTTTAAGCCCGTATCATCCCTGGGCATAGACGTCCCATTATCCTTCCTCTATTACAGTTTTCATTCTTTAAGCACTAGATGGACTAGTGCTTAAAGAATGAAAACTGTATGAATGAATTATTACATTACAATTAAATTTTCCTTTGGTATGGACCAAAGGAAAATTTAATTGTAATAATTATTAGTTAGGTTTCTGACTAAATAGGAACGGATGGTATTTTATAGACACGTAACGATCACCTAGCTGGTACTGAGGATTATCCATCTAGTTGCAGTAACAGGATACTTCACTTACCCATACCAATTAGCAGGACCCGGGTGGCCCACTGGGTCGTATTTTACCGAAGCCATAATATCAATCTATAGACGTCCAAACCGATCATGATCCGCCCGCATGCAACAGAAAATAGTCTTTTTTATTTTGTTTTGAGTTATTGCTATCCCTTCGTGTGGCGGAGGTCAGACAGGCGGTCGCTCTGTGGAAAAGCTAATATTCAGCCAAATCTGGTTAGACTAGGAAACGGACCCCAGATTGAAACTGGGATAACGCTAAGAGGATAATGATTTTGTTTTTGCTAGAGGCACCGCTACCAAAAACAAAAAAACTATTTTCTTGATTAACAATCGATATTAGCCGTAAAACAGACTATACAAATTTTCGCCAACAGTAAAGGATTTGTGCCTTTTGACTACCACGTTTCTTCGCGTCCGTGACCGAACGAACGTATGATTTAGTTTAGTTATTTATGTAACAAACTCGATCGTGCTGATTGTAATCGAGGAACAGATCCCTCCGTTGTTTTTCTTATTTATTTTATTTATTATACACCCGTTTATGTAGATGTTTTCTGTTCTGGTAGTATAATAGTGTAGGTACTTAGTTTTATCTTTAAGATTACTATTAACTTTTTGTTCTGGGTGCTGTATAAATACCTATAATTCTGCAATGCCTCAAAACAAAAGTCTTTGACCAATGCGTCCTACTAGTACTGACATACTGTGCCGAAACCTTGAAACTGACAGTCGAGCTGGTGCATAGATCTGTGGTCTGGTTTCCACTGCAAGCGAAATGGACTTATTGACATAATTTAGCTTACAAGAGAATACTGCACACATGTGTTTCCAGCAACAGAGTCGATAGGAAATGCGTAAAAATTGCTAATTTCTAGACAGCGAAACAGTCATATGTTCAATCAAATCAGCATTTTCCACCTCTCATTTTCTGCTCAGCTCGCTTAAGTCATTCTTAAGTTTTATTTATTTCGTGCTGTAGGAATCACATGATTAAACTATTTCATGGTGGAAACACAAACTTATTTCATGAAAACGAAGTCCGCTCCGCTTAAAATATTTGGCTCATTATTTTGTCCGTGCTTCGTACTCTAAAAGACGTTTATTTCATATGTCTTACTTGTATGAAAAAGAGAACTAGCAACGGTGTATAATTTCAGCATTTCGGTACATTTGCATCTACAATAACACAACCGAAGCTCACACATAACATTTTATTTTCCTGAATCCTTTGAAAATCTTTCTCAGCCAGTTTATTCTTATACGTTCTAGCTATCATAACTGGTTTTGTAAATAGTTTTTGTTCGCCGTGGGGAACTGCCTGGAAGGAAGAATTATAATAATATTTTATTTTTCATTAATATTGTATGCAACGATAACTAACATACGGCCTTTTGATCCTAAAACAATAAATATCTGAGCTCTTTGCCAAAACTAAAACTGAGCTTGCACTATAGAAACCAGATAACTGATAAACTTACTTATACATAATATATTCTCTAATACAAACATTATTGCTATAGATAAATTGCACCTAGACACAGGACAAATAATCGTGCTCATTTCAAATATCTTCTGTAGCGTAGACTTACAATGCAACCATCAGTCTTGGTTGTAAACCTATTATATTTTACCGTCACAAAACATACATAACCGTATTAACCAGATAGGTGGAAACCTTTATTATCATCTTTCAAAACATGAAGGAGCTATCATTTGCAATTGCTTTATTGCAGAGGTGCCTAGACGTCGCAAACTGAGATTTTTATTACACTGTCAAAATCTAAGCTATAACAGAACGTCTTACAGTCGAAACCCTCTTCAACTTAAGGTGCTTTCTAAAGGGGTCACTCAACTCAGAAAAACATCTAAAAATTTGTTTCCAATCGTATGATCTCGGATTAGAAAGATTTATGAGAATATGTAAGCGACGAGATGTGAATGAAAAAGTTTAAATTGCATAAAAAGAGTTTGGAATTCGGTTTTGATTTCACGCTTGGATACACACGTGGATAAGGTTATAAAGAGGGGATGAAAGATTTGATATATTAAAGTACGTGTATGTAATTTTCATTGGGCAATAATGATAACAAATCTACCCGAATCGATTATACCAAGTGGGTACATATAACAAATAAAATTGTTTTCAATATTTTTAGAAAGTAATAGTTTTTAGTCAACCCATGACCACGGCTGGTGTAACCTATGCTGAAATGTCAGGGGAAAATAAGAACACCCCCGTGGGATCTCCACCTTGTCGTGGTGGTGGGGCTCAGTATGGTTAGGTCACCCACGGTGAAGCTAAGCGAAATCTCGGTAGTAGACGCTCCGCGTGGACTAGACGGAGGCCTGCGCAGGATGCGTCCAATGGTGCGGGTGCGAGGGACAGTTCTTCTGTCCCTCGCAGTCGGGTGCAGTCATTGGAGGAGAGGCGTGTCGGTGTTGCATTTCAGCGCGCCCTATCTCCCGCACCATTGTTGCGTCGCGGTGGGGCCGCAGAGGAAGAGGAGATGCGGTGTTGCGTTGCCGTCCTACTATCGGCTATCTGCGGCCGCTGGGTGCTTTGGCGGCGGAGCCCAACACCTTCATCCGCCGCCAAAGGGGTTTTGTTAGGGGCCGCCTGTCCATCTGGCGGGCCAATACTCGTCGAGGGGTAGCGAGGAATGCTTCGGTGATACCCGACACTCCGACACACGGGTACATGAGGAACACGGGTTGGTTTTTAGTCAGTAAGAGGCTGACAGTCCCCTTCGCCCTTCCCCTAGGGACTCCATGAGGATTTTCAACGCGACACCAAAAAAAAAGGGCAAAATAAGAAGTATTTTACCTTTATTTTAAATAAATTACACGATATAGACCATTGGCGATGCTATGATTCAATCTAGCGACTCTAGCAGCGAAATTTAGAAGTCGGCCATGTCCGACTCTTTCACAGATCACTACTACTTTTGACACTTTTGACAGCTCTCGATACAATTACCACCATAACCACTAAACAATGTTGTATTGTAAGCTGTCAAAAGTGTCGTACTTCGAAAACTTCCAAATTTGCGCCGCTAGAGGCGAGCGGATAATCTTTGAATCGTCAATAGTATAAAATATCTCACAAAAAGCGTGTTTGACATTGTTTTCTATGACCTTTTATGAGCCATGTATAAAGGACAAAATAATACTAGTTCAAGCGATATAAATAAGGTGAAAAAATTAAATGATGTTTTTTATGACGATGACAAGGTTTAGAATTTATGTAAAGTCACGGTTCTATTCACTGTGAACCGTATGAAATGAATGAATGAATGAAATGAAATTTATTTGCACAGAATACAGGTAGTACCAGGTATTACATAGGTGGTTTAGGATCGATACCATATTCTGCCCATATTAAGCATGCAAATATATATAATAAAAACAATCGAAAATAGAAATAAAATTTTAAATTAAAACCCAACTATCAATAAACATTATATAATAAATTAATAGCATGTCACTTGATTGAGCATTAAATATGTCATAATATAAGTCAACATTGTATGAATATGTCAAAATTTGAATTTCGTAATTACAATAATAAAACATAATAATAATTTCCCATTTTACATTATATTTCATAAATTTACGTTTACGTAACAAAAGCATTCTATTTAAAATAGTATTAAGTACATTATTATAATACACCATACACTGGATGTCGCAGTAGACGTAGCTAAGTAGACGGACGTCCTTGTTGGAATCGCAGCAAGCGATTCAGTGCGGGCTGCTCAAGACCAGTCTGTGTGAAGAGCCTTGGACGAGGCCTATACTCAGCAGTTGACGGCTCTCGAATGAAACGATAATGATAATGATAACTAGTATCAGCTGCTGCTGCCACCTGTTGGAGCCTTTAAACGGTCATATTATCTATATAATCTATAAAATAATAATAAATATAATCATAAATAGAAAAACAAAAAATATAATAAATATTGAATTGGCTGTCTGTGATTTTAAAATAATTATGTTTCTTCAGTCACAAATAAATCTTTAAAAAAAGTCTGTCTTTATGTTTGTCTACTAGGGTTATCTCTGAAATGTTTAAACTGGATTAAATGGGAATTTCACTGGATGGTGGAGGACTTTGTTGTAGGGGGCTATATAAAGGCTGTAATTTGACCCGAATGGCAAAATACCTAAAAGAGAAAAAGCTAGGCACGAATATAATATTTTATGCATAAATAAATCCAAGAAATGATAACCTCTTTTGATTTAGCATGGTTGTAAAGCAAAATATTATTAAATTGGTTGGCAGTTAGATCACAAATCATAATCCAATCTGCCTCTTCATTTTATATCACCAAAATATCAGTAAGATTCCGAAAATCCAGCCTTAAGTCTCGTGATCCGCAATCAAAAGCTATTTGATGAGGCCAACGAACCGAGCCTCATCTTGTTCGAAAAAGTTTTCCAATAGTTAAATTTTAAAATAGTATTACGGTTTTCTTTTTAAATGAAAAAAACATCGGTAAGTTTTTCTCTGCTGACAGGTTGATAAACAAGTTAATGATAGTTTGAAAGACTTTTTAAGTAAAAGTTTTTTTTTTTAGATTGGATTGTAGTGCTCTGTAGAAAAGCTAATATGCAGCCAAACCCAGTTAGACTAGTATGCGGACCCCGAGATGCAACTGGGATAACGGTAGGCGGATGATGCTTGCTATACAGTTAGAGAAACCATCGCTAGTTCTCAAAGAACGTGTGATGTCTACCAACCCGCACTTGGCTAACGAGGTAAGCTATGGCCGCCCCTTCTCATAATGGGAAGAGGCGTAAGCCCAAGCAAGCAAGTGTCTTAGTTTTAATGCAGCCGATGATGATGAAGAGCTTATAACCTAAGTGAAGTGAAAATATCACTTTCAAAATTAGGAATAGTTTTAGGTATCTTCGTAAATTCTTACGTATAATCGTTCCTTTAATACAAATTGCTGCCTTTCGTTAACATCGGCGGTAAATGTCCAGAAAAAGCTTGTAATTAACATGTAACAATACCATCACTTTTAAACAGACAGTTTCAATAAAGGCAGCAATACAATACAAGCGCACATTGCATTTTTATAAACATTTTATAAGATCCAAGGCATGATACTCAGTAACGGTACATTTAAGGCTTTCATAAGTGGCAATTCACATTTATACCTTCCAGCAAAATTTGAAGAAATTGCAAAATTAAAAGAAATGAGACACAAAAGAAAATATAAATTATGCTCACTTACTTATTAAATGATCAACTTGGCGAATACAGGGTACCATTAAATAAACCAACGGCGGTCATAATCCAGGAGAAAACACTGAGAAATCTCTAAATTACACCATTTATGTCTTTCTTAAAACCTTTTCAAAGTATATTGAGGATATTTGCATGTTAAAAGGTAGATTAAATTTCGTCCGGGCTACGTAAAGACCGCGGAATTTAGAAGCCTTGTAATGGCCCAACTGACTCCAAATAGCGGTTTTTTAGAAAAACAAAATGACAATGTCGTAATAGTTAACGAGTTTTGAAACAACAGATCTTAGATATTTAGGTTTACTTGCGATGAATAGGTTAAGTTGCAGTAGCTTGATTTTTATTTGTTTATTGCCTACAAAATACGTTGCATAGGAAAATACCCTTATACATAATGCAATTTTTCTCAGTTGGTATCAGGGCGGGTGGTGAAAATATGTTCTAGAAATATAAAGATGAGTTGTTGCAATGAGAATTATATAGGCGTACCTAGTCCTAGTCTTTAGTACTTTTAAATGGCTAATATAATTTTTACTTCTTATATGTACTTTATGATATTGTGGAAGTTGCTGATCTACAAATATATATTGATCAATAGTTATCGCAACGAAAATCTAACTATGAAAACAATCTTAGATTAGTAGCAATCATTTTCTTATTCACTTCGTAAAAAATAAAATAAATGACCTAATGAAAGTGAGTCACGTCAACAACAAAAACATACAAAAAAGGCTTTATTCATGTATTCTTTTCGTGTATGTTCGAGCGCAGGTATGTAAAAAATCATAGTATCAACCTTGCGCGCTAAGTTGCGAACTATTCAGTTATCTATACATTAAGTATTTATATTTTCATTTAGTAAAAATACAATTGAAGTATCTGCCTGTGATTTCAAAATAACTATCATTTTCCAGTGCATATAGTTAGTTACACCATCACTAAGCCATTGTCATTGACATGTCTGTCTTTCTGTTTGTCCGAGATTATCACGAAATAGCTAAAATGATTTTAATAGGGTATTTACTGGAAGATAAATCCTCAGTAGAGTTTTATATAGGCTATAATTTGACTCAGTAGGTGGCGCTGTTGTCAAGATATCGAAAATAACGCGGGGTGGTGGATGAGAACGTAAACAATTTGCCACCACAACCACAAAGAAGACATTTATTCCAAAATCGAAACCGTAATAGAGCCTTGCTGATTTCAGCATGAATTGGCCAGCTTGACCGGGGAAGTACTACCCTCTCACAGAAAATAGACGTAAAGTAACAGTACTTAAAGTGTTGCGTTTCGTTCGGTGAGTGAGAGTGCCGGAGGCCCTATTCCTTCTCCTCATCCTATCCTTTTTCCCAAACCCAAGGGTCGGCAATGCACTTGTGTCTCCTGTGGTGTAGCTTGTGTCCATGGGCGGCGGTAATTGCTTACCATCAGGGGATCTGTCTGCTCGTTTGCCGCCTATTACTATAAAAAAACCTGAGTACGTATCTCAGTAAATCCATCACATAAATCTGGTTTAGACCTGGGCTTTGATCAATGAAATCTTATAATGTGCACAGATTAGCAAAAGTGGATCGCGCTCGGGATAATTTTACCTTACAACCTTTTTAAGTATTTTTAAGTCCACGACATTATCCTTAATACGAATAAGATTTCGACACGAAAACATTACGATGTAATATCTACGTTCAAGAGATCAAAATAAAAGCATAAGAAGTGTTTCTGTTGGATTAGGTCACTTAGTAACGGACTAATATGAAAGTCAAATATATTTGAAAAATATTAAAAAAAACATAATTGTCTCTTCAATATGCATCATTTATCCGTAGAAAAATCTGTTAAACCATTTATCTAAGTCACTATATTCTCGTAACAAACCAATGCCTTGCTATGGTAAGCGAGTGATTATAAGATACTAGCTTTTGCCCGCCGCTTCGCGCGCGTTAAATTCGGGTTAATAGAAAACTAAGTACTTTCAGTCTCAAGTTGTGTGAAGGCACTCCTGATTATTCTAAAGACTACAGAAACTCTGTAGGGTACAAAGTAACTCGGTCAGTAGCAATGACATTATCTACCGAAAGATAATATACATAATAACATCACCTTGCATACAATCAAATGTCAAAGCCTTAGCCTAGTTCTAATAGGTACATGTCCAATGTATGTCTATAAACATTTTCGCATTTATAATATTAATAGGGAAAATCGTTTAAGCGTAGTATATAATTTATTAGTTTATATATGCGAACAATTTAATCACCGTGCACAGTATGACATTATAATTATATGATGTGACAGAACTGACAGAAATACGATAGCACATGCGAATTATATATAATAAATATTATAATTCTCAAAATCTAGAACCATTAACGGTTCTAGATTTTGAGAACAATACTTTCATAACATTAGGTCATTTCGCTTATAGTGGCCGTACAGTTCTCGAATGAGGTACAATTGATCGAGCATGATATTTCGATAAATTTGACTGTGATGTCTGTATACTTGTTAATGTCTATTATTATCTATTTGCTTGTGAAATATACGTGCTTTAAAATGCTAGCCGGACGATCATAAGCATCATCGCTTCACAGCTATAACCGCCAGCAAGTTTTGTCACCTGGGACTACTAAGCGCAAAAAGCTGACATTTAGTATTTATGTTCCACGGACCGTAAGGGTGCACTAAGAAGGGATTTCCCGAAATTCTCACAGGAAACACGAGTAAATTATACAGACAAAGACACAAATACACACACGCGCACACATCCAGACACACACAAGCAGGCGCGCGCGCGCGCACGCACGCACTGAAACTGCTCGCTCGCATTCAATTATGCATGTACACTGGTCCAAGTTACATATAATTACATATATACTGTATTTTAATTGAAAGAATTAACACTAGACACAGTCCATAAATTGTCCAGATCTAATTTGCGTAATAAATAATAGGCGAACACTGTCTCTTATGATACAGGCCCTACCCTAGTTCAAGATAATTGTATACTGATTTCTGCAATAAAGGGTCTCAAAAATTATTATGTTAATATTTTATTGTTACTTAATATAACTCTTTTAGTATCTGTAACTTTTGGAATCAATAAAGAAAGAAAAAATTAAATAAAATTAGCGGGCGTGGCTGCGGGCACCATCTAGTTGGTGTTAATTTTTCTAGCGCTCCGTACAGCTACCTCGCATATAAACACGGTGTCGCGCTAATGAGCGGCTCACTTCATGTCACTGATACGTCGATACGTGCTCGTAGAAATACTGCTATTAATTTTGAGCCGACCTATTCATAAATTCAGCGGCGAGGACACGAAAATAAATCAGTGAAATCTTATTTCCAGTCCCAAAGAGGTTATAACATCGCTCAAAACAGATAAAGATGTGCAGAAAATTAACTGCACACCACCATGCTCAATCTCTCGTACGCTAGCTAAACTGCAAACATCCTTTAAAGAGTGCGAATCAAGTTCACCCCTATTTGGAATTCGATCGATCTGCAACGTGAACCAAATTAGAATCAACAACGTGCTTCTACTCTTTTTCAAAGGTTTGAGAGGGGTTCGAGTGTACACTTACTCATGTTTGATGCTTTTTGAGACAAATAAAGCACATTTACTAAATTGCTTTTTAAGGCATACCTTGTAAATACAACTTTTGAATTTTCTTATCACCATACAAAGATGTACTTGACTAACTCATAACGGCTTGGAAATTGATAATTTTGATTACAATATAACAAAAATTATGGCATGTGCCCAATGAAATATTAGGCATAAAACTTCGTTTGGACACTTTTATTATAGAAACAACTTTGATGCAAACACAAAAATAAAATTATGCTAGTCACCACAGTGTGGAGAAAATTTGCGCTTAAAAAAATGCTGTTATGTTATTTAAAAAATCAATATTACTACTAAAATAATTCAACCACTGCTTTTAAAAAAAAACCTGAACACGCACGAGATTTTCACCAAATTGCTGACGTACACACTTTTTTTAAACGTGAATTAACAAAGCGGATCGGTTTAACGTTACCTAATGAGTGCTTTTATTGTTATTACCGGGATCATAATTACCTCCGATATTTATTCCAGTTCAGCGAATAATCTTGGAACGTTTTTTCGTCGTAATTAAAACTCCGCCCGGCCGTGATTGTGGCTATTTTCTCATGAGTTCTATTTTCGCTGCGGTTTTATTGTAGATTAGCTTTTACTTATGACTTTCTTCGAGAGTATATAGCATGGTGATATTTTAAGAGCTGCTTTATTTATAAACTAAGCTATAAAGCTTCATTTCAAGCTTTGAACCTTAAGTATCAAGAGAGAAGTTGTAATGTTTTACATAAAATAAGGCTCTTATTTTAAAGTGTAATGGTGCAAATACGGCATAGACGTATCATTACTTAAAATATTTTTTCATAGACACTATAAAGCGCATATAAAGACATATAGTTCTGTACAGTTGGTAGGAACCGCCTACCTGTGTCCAGATTTGTAACAACCGCAAATAGTTTGCAAGTCGCACTACAATCAAAATATCAAAAGCACGTTCCAAAATACCTCTCCATTTAAAAATCATTCTCGAAAAATTTATTCAAAGAAGAAACATAAAATGAAATTTTACAATGAAACCTGCACCGTAGACAATCTATAGACATATCTACGGCGTGGCCTCTGGGGACGGGGCTACTTATCGCGTCGGGACATAAAAAGCTTAGCCCGGAGATTTATGGTCCAAACCGAATACCAACTCCAATTGGGTTTTCCGTAACTTACATAAACACTTGTTTTATCGTTGTATAGCAGTTTTTATCAGACGTTTTTTTAGGATCAAGAATGTTTGGCTACAGATTTGATGTTTTATCTTTGATGTCTTACGACGTTTGTAAGTGATTTTACTTGAATAGATTATGTACATTTTGCAAAAGATTTTTATAAGTATGGGCATACGTATAAAAATCTTTTGCCGACTTGTACAACGAGGATTTTAACCTACTTTTTTTTAACACAAAAATGTCTTTACTCAAACGATTAACAATAACCTACACGTTTGACGGAATTGATATGTAAGAAATTCTGTTCTAGTATCGTATATTATGTTACCCACATAGGTCTCACTCTAGTTGGCCTCAGATTGATCTCGCATGCGTCCGATCCAAACCCGTAAAAATACGGGCCGGTGTCGTCATTGAACTATTTCTATGGCACGTTTTAAACTACATCCGACATCTGTAAACTCGGTGCGTCATTTCTAAAACTGTATTACACGAACGAACACGAACTGTGAACACGTGAATGTTCAGGTCGGATTCGGGTCGGAGAGTGCGATACCGCTAAGTGGCACAGAAACGTGCCCACTCTGTTTTTCTTCGTGGTGAATGTCGTGAAATTTTATATATACGATAAATGTCGAGAAAAAAATTGAGACTGCTCATCAAATTTGTGAAATTATTCTTAAAGAATCCACGTTCAACAACTCCTGTAAATTATAAATTACAATGTGAAGGTATCGATGAACTAGCAAGTAAATCTTATAGTATTTCTAATGCCAGCATCTGATACTGGCAGATACAAAGGACAATACCTTTCACCGTCTGATAACAAGCAGAGAGCAGGCTCAGACGTGCACATTTTGTTTTCAACACCTCTATGCATACAAAGGCTTTGCAGTTAATGCGACAGCCTTGCGTGTCTATCGTGTACTGGTAGTTTTGGAGCAAACATTTGGAAATACATACTGAAATCCCAGGATGGTGTTCTCGGGAATACTGCGATTTTTAATGTAATATGCGGCAAACGAGCAGACGGATCGCCTAATGGTGAGCGATTACCGCCGCCCATAGACACAAGCAACACCAAAGGGCTCAAGGGTCATTGCCGGTCTTTGCAATGAGAAAAACAAAGGAGCTTGACTAGCTACAGCCGCTACTAGTCCACTTAGAAGGTATTTCCCGAAATTTCCACGTAGGGAATGAAACAGCTAAATTAAAGCATACTGAAGCAAAATATAAAATTAACACTAAACAATTTAAATTTATATATTATTATGTATCATGTTATGAGATATATTGTGTTTTCATGCGATGGCCGAGTCAATCTATTTATATAACATTAAAGATTTTTAACTAACCGACTTGGTATTACATGGATCTCATACATTTTTATGGTAGCGGGACTTGGTTTTTTGACAAGTATTGTTTTTCATGGGATCTCATTTCTTTTTGTAGATAGTCCTACTTTTGTCCTTGCCGGTACCTACTACTTCTTGTACATCAACTACGAATTTTCTTAATTAAAGCCCTAACTGCAAATGTAATTTTGTAATCCTATATATTTATACAAGATTACAAAGTTATTTATGCAGTTGATGTGTCTCGAAAACTCGACAGCAATTGAAAAATATTTTAGTTTTCCTTGATTTATACACTAAACACTTATTGTATACTAAATTTGAAGCTTCTAACTTTTGATGATCGGTCAGTGAGTAACAAAATTAGAAACTTTGATTCGTAATAATTCTTAAACTACTGGTTCAAATTGAATTAAGTAAATTTGAAATATACCGTGTTTATACAATGCCTGCTTGGTGACAAAAAATCCGGCTTCTAGTTTTATCCACAAAGAAGGTCGAAAATGGCATGTATTGCTTCGAGAAAAGGATGGTACGGCCGTGCCGCTTTTTAGCTCGATTTGGCGGGGGCACTGCCGTGCCCCCAGATGTTACTGTATATAAATCGTTTCACGAATATGAGCTTTGTTTTCAATTGGCGAGCAAAGCGGCTTAGCGGCGGATAATCGACGTGTATTATCTATAGTCAGCTCTTGAATCATGGAGCTTGAATTATTCACGGTTATTCACCACAATTATTTTGATGTGTGCTTCAACCTCACCTGAATACCTACTTTCCAACTTTCGTGACTTGTAGACACATATTCATATAACGTGTCTACATCGTGTCGCTGTCAGCAGTATTGAACATCAAAACCTCCATGATCAAAACCTCCATGATGAAATTGAGTGACGTTAGGCGATCACTCAGGCAATCTGTATTCATTGCTCAGGCGGAGTGTCGTAACTGTGGTAGCGGGGCAGCATTGCTTCTTGAGGGCAGCCATCTCGGTTCAACACTTTTTGAACGGGAAGCAGTCTGCGCACCGCGCCTGCGACAAATCGCCATAATTAATATATCGTGTTGATCCAGGCGCATAATTGTTATTTATGTGTTAATTCGGTACTAGTTAAGTGTTAGACGGTTGATTATTGTAAGTTGTAAGATCTTTGTGTTTCGTTGTGATTTGTGAAAAAATATAATTTGTGCAAAATTACTGTCATTTTGAGTTTCCCGCCCACTAGGACGCCCACAGATTAAAATATGCAGAGAAATAATACTGTTCATGAATGCCCTCCTACGTCTTTAAATAGGTACTTATATCTGTTTTGGAATGGGTTACACTTTTTTACAAAACCCCTTTGGCGACGGATGAAGGTGTTGGGCTCCGCCGCCAAAACACCCAGCGGCCGCAGAGGATAGGGAGGACGGCAACGCAACACCGCATCTCCTCTTCCTCTGCGGCCACACCGCGACGCATCGAATGGTGCGCCCCCATTTGGTCGCGGGAGATAGGGCGCGCGGCAACGCAACACCGACACGCCTCTCCTCCCGTGTCCGCGCCCGACTGCAAGGGACAGACAGAACTGTCCCCCGCACCCGCACCGTTGGACGCATCCTGCGCTGGCCCCTCTAATCCCACGCGGTGCGTCCACTCCTGGAATCTCTCTTAGCTTCACCACGGGTGTCCAATCCACGGTTACTGAGCCCCCCCGCCACGACAAGGTTGAGATCCTACGAGAGAGGGAATGAGTTACACTAGCCGAGATGACTACAACCTTATCAAATCAACATTCAGACTAGAAGAGATTTAATGTATTGGTGGTTTAAAGGTAATTCATCTACTCCGTACTAGATGGCGTTGCTGTATCGAGTATGGACTGTTCGCGATTATTTCGACAGTTTTGTGGAAACATCTAGAATGCGCTAGTGATGTTATCCGGCCAGTATAAATAGAGCGCGAGCGAACGGACCGGACATAGTGACAATTAAATATCGGAGCGATAAACAACAAGCGAAGGGAAGTAATTCGGAAGTGTTTAGAGGTGTTTTTATTAGTGTTGTGAATTAAGTGTGTGTGTTTTTACTAGTAGTGTAATAAGTGTGTATAGTGTTTGTGTATAAATAAAGTTCAGTTTAGTTCATCTCCAGAGCGTGGGCTCAGGCATCTTTGAGGTCCTTGGACCTCAAGGATGCCTTAGCCCACGCTCTGGAGGTGGAAGCAGTGCGACGCGACGATCGAGGTCACCGCATCAGGGAAGTTGTGTCGTCACCTCGGTGCTACAACTGCGGAGAAAGAGGCCATATCCGCTTGAGCTGCTCAAAGCGTAGGCAGCCTGGTGACACCCTGTCTCCACCAAAGGGGTCGCCTGACGTGCCTGCCAGGCAGCGAGAGCAGGGAAACGAGTAGAAGCCAGGACTGCGGGGCGGGTGCTGGCTGGTAATGGAAGAGCCCCAAGTATCTCGATCTCGCAATCATGTGACGGGAACAGCCTGATCATCGAAGGCGAAATTAACAGAACACCATGCAAGCTGACATTGGACACGGGTGCTTCTCGGACAGCCATCGGTTTCCATCTGGCAAGACTCTATTTGGAAAAGCTTTTCTCATCTCGTTGGTACCGTAATAAAAAATGTTTTACCTAGTTTTCCTAATCTTAAAGGTAATATTAATGAATTATCTAAGTTATTTAGTGTATTATTCTCATAATTTAAAATACAGTTATATTTCATTAAAAATTCCTGCCCGATTATGCCATCTTGGATACAAGGTAGGTTTTTAGAACATAGGTAAAACTTGTGTTTAAATATTTTCCACTTAAAGAGAATGGTATGTAAACAAAGCCTTCGGTGTACGATTTAGCACCAATACCATTAATGGTGATGTGTTCTGGATGTAGTATATAGGCAGCGATAGCCTAGTGGAAATACCAACAGACTGCCATGCAGAGGGTAGGTATCGGGTTCGAAGCCACGGCGCGCACCAATGACTTTTCGGAGTTATGTGCGTATTGAATTGTTAATTATCGCTTGTCCTGTGTCTCGGAAAGCACGTTAAGCCGTTGGTCCCGGTTGTCATGAAGATCTTTGACAATCGTTACAGGGCGTCAATAACGTCTAATAAACTGACACTAGTCTAAACCATGGAATATCGCTATCCCTTCGGGTTGCGGAGGTCAGACAGGCAGTCGCTCCGTGGAAAAGCCAATATTCAGCCAAATCCGGTTAGACTAGTAAGTGGACCCCAGATTCAAACTGGGATAACGCTAAGAGGATGATGATGTTCTGGATGTAGTGGAGAATTCCAGTCTCTAACTGTCTCATATTTCACCACTGACAAAGATGCACCCGTGTCGACTAACATTCTATATTTGGTACTGAATATTGCTAGTTCTAAGAAGGGTTCTTCGGGGCTGCTTCAGGAATAATGAATGTGTGAATCTGAGAACAGCTACCGGTCAACACATAACCGTCCGAGGTGAAATGGAGGTGGATCTGAAGCTAGGCAACAAAGTTTACCGTCACAAAGTCATCGTAGCAGATATAGTGGACGACTGCATCTTGGGCCTAGACTTCATGCGGAAGTATCGCTGCGAGATCGATGTTAATCAGGGAGTGTTGAAGTGTGGCTCAGAAGAAGTCTTCATGGAAGGTGCAACTTCAGGAAAAGTGTACTGCCTGAAGAATGTCATTCTTCAACCGCGGTCGGAAACGGTTGTACCCGTTTGTTTACCAGGGAATTCTGGTCGAGGAAACCACTGCGTACTAATCGAAGGCCTAGAGAAAGAGGCCTTGTGGAAGATTGCACGAACCTTGGTAAGGGGTACCAAAGTTTCATCAGTACGCGCACTGAATGCAAGTGACAAGGAAGTGTCGCTCAAGAAAGGGACGGAATTGGGCACCTATGAAGGAGCGGCTTGGATGCGTAGATGTCAAGAGCAACCTACCAGCGCCAAGGTTCAAGGTGCACGATTTGACGTGTCTTCACTTTTGGTGGACTGCCAGGGTGCCCTGTCAGATGAAGAGAAGACCAAGGCTGAGAGGATGTTAGACCGGTTCGCCGATATTTTCTCGACCAGTGATGCCGACATAGGGAAGACAGCACTAGTCCAGCACAAAATAAACACAGGAAGTGAAGCACCGATTCGCCAGCGACCAAGACGTGTGCCAGTGGCACGGGAACGTGAAGTGCAAGCTATGATCGACGGTATGGTGAAGGAAGGCGTAATCGAGCCTTCGTCCAGCCCGTGGTGTTCTCCGGTGGTGCTAGTTAAGAAGAAAGATGGCAGCATGCGCTTCTGTGTAGACTACCGCCGATTAAATGACATCACGAAGAAGGATAGCTACCCACTGCCAAGGATCGATGACACACTGGATACGCTGACGGGGATGAAGTGGTTTTCTACATTAGATCTAAAAAGTGGCTATTGGCAGGTGGAAATAGATCCTCGAGACAAAGTGAAGACGGCATTCTCCACAGGCAAAGGATTGTGGCAATTTAACGTCATGCCCTTTGGATTGTGCAACGCTCCGGCTACTTTTGAGAGACTGATGGAGCAAGTGCTTATGGGACTGATTGGAGACGCCTGCCTGGTCTACTTGGATGACATCATCATCGTGTGGCGCACCTTCCAGGATCACCTTCGAAACTTGGAGCAAGTTCTGTCAAAGATACGAGGAGCTAATTTGAAGCTGAGTCCGAAGAAATGCACGTTATTCGGACGGCAAACTTTCTAGGACATGTGGTCTCGGAGAACGGTATTCGGACTGACCCGGATAAGATCATTACCGTGAAGGAATGGCTTGATTATACTCCTACTATCGACGGTTTGTGAAGAACTTTGCTGACATTGCTCGACCTCTTTATAAGCTCACCGAAGACAGAGTACAGTTCTGTTGGAATGAGAGCTGTGACGTTGCATTCCAGAAGCTCAAGGAACATCTGTTTACTGCACCTATTCTAGGCTACCCTGACAATGAGCATGAATTCATAGTTGACACAGATGCCAGTAACACCGGAATTGGCGGCGTGCTGTCTCAGAAGAAGGGTGATCAAGAAGTTGTTATAGCATACTTCAGCAAGGCCTTATCCAAACCCGAAAGAAACTACTGCGTCACCAGGCGGGAACTCTTGGCTGTAGTAAAGACATAGCAGCATTTCAACAAATACTTGTTGGGCCGTAAATTCCACCTGCGAACCGACTATGCAGCGCTGAATTGGCTACTTCAATTTAAGGACCCAGAAGGACAAGTAGCTAGATGGATTGAACTACTGCAAGAGTTTGATTTTGTAATACAACATCGCAGCGGCAAGTCCCATGGTAATGCAGATGCCCTATCGCGTAGGCCGTGTCCCGACCAGTGCAAGCACTGTACCCGACAGGAAGCAAAGCAGGCAGCAATAGTGAGGATGTTGAAGACAGATCTGAGCGACGAATGGAAAGAAGCTTTGCAGAGTGCTCAGCAAGACGACAAGGACATACAGCCGATTCTCGAATGGAAGAAATCAGACGCTCCTAGGCCCAAATACACACATCAACAAAGTCTAGGGATATCTTAATCCTAAATTATTTACGAGTTTATAGTTTAGAACCTTGTTAGTTTCCACAAAAAGTTTATATACAGATTAAAATCTCTTTTATTCTATTTTCAAAATTTGAACATGGAAAGAAAAAAAACAAAATAATAAACAAAATATGGCGGCAAATTTGCTAGTAATTCGTTACATTAAAGAAAGTTAAAACTGTTTTATTATAATTATTAATGAAAAGGGTTTTTAATTGTTTTTCTTTTTTAATTTAACGTGACGTACGAACTTTAAAAGTCATGTCACGTCGTCATTTGAGTCGAGATGAAATGTTACGAGCCGTGGGCATGTTAGAAAATGGTGCAATTCAACGCGTCGTTGCTGAGGCCCTACATACCAGTCAAAATGTGATATCAAGGTTGTGGTCACGTTATCGCAGTACTGGAGATGTGGCCGAACAGCACACAGGTAGATATCGTGTTACTACGCAGAGACAGGATCGATTTCTCCAAATGACCGCCAGAAGACAACCCAATATCACAGCGCTGCAACTAGTGCAAAGGCTCCAGGAGGACCACCAGCTGCTGGTAAGCGACCAAACCGTGCGAAGAAGGTTACATGAAGTTGATCTTCATGCTCGAAGACAATTGCGTGTTCCAGCATTGCGACGTGGCAATCGCGGTCGGCGGCTTTCGTGGGCTCGGGAGCATTTACCATGGAGTGACGAACAATGGTCTTTGGTGCTGTTCACCGATGAGTCCCGGTTTGGGTTTCACCCGGATTCACGAAGAACACGCGTTTGGAGAGCTCCAGGGAGAGTTAGCCGTCTACGGAACCCTCAGGAGGTCCACCCATACCAAGGCGGGACAATCATGGTGTGGGCAGGAATTCGTCTTGGCGGACGAACCCAACTCGTTTGGATCCAAGGCAGCATGACTGCACAAAAATACCACGAGGAGGTAGTAGAGCCCGTTATTGTCCCACACAGAACTCAAATAGGCCATGAATTTCTACTCATGCACGATAATGCTCCTTGCCATACGGCGCGGCTGGTATCGACCGCTCTCCGAGAGCACGATATTCAAGTTTTGGATTGGCGTGCACAGTCGCCCGACTTAAATCCTATCGAGCATGCCTGGGACATGTTACAACGAAAAGCTTTGAGAGATTTTCCACCAAATTTGACGACTGAACAACAACTTTACGAACACTTGCAAAGGACATGGGACCTCATACCGCAGCAAGACATTGACAATTTAATTTTAAGTATTAACAATCGATGTCGATGTGTAATCAATGTAAGAGGTGGCAACACTGATTATTAATGATTAGATTTTACAAGATTTTTTCCATTTTTATTAAAATTAATAGTTTTTTAAGAAGAAATGTTTGTTGTTATCATACTAATTTTCCATGATGATTAAAAAAAATTTTTTTTTATTTAAAACAAAAAAAAACACGAAATGTTTTTTATTTTTATTAAAGACCTTAAAATAATCTATGATTCTTCTATTTACTGTATCAGAAAATTCTTCATAGATTTTTAGATATTTGATGAAATATAAAATATCCCTAGACTTTGTTGATGTGTGTAGAGTGATATCGCAGCAATGAGCCCTATCACCAAAAGTTATTGGGCACAGTGGGAAAGCTTGGTTGTCCAGGATGGAGTTCTGTGCCGCAAATGGGAAAACGCTCGCGGTAACCAGTGCCATTTGCAAATGGTAGTGCCCAAAACTAAGGTGCCGGAAGTCTTGCAGCTCTATCACAATGGTGCTTCAGGAGGTCACATGGGAGTTAAGAAGACGCTTACTAAGATCCGGGAGCGGTTTTATTGGCTCCACTGTCGGGATGACGTCGAGGATTGGTGTCGCAAAGGCACAAGTTGTGCGGCTGTGAAGGGGCCACACACGCGTAGCAGAGTTGCATTGAAGGTGTACAATGTAGGAGCTCCATGGGAGCGCATAGCATTAGATGTCGCTGGACCATTTCCGGAGAGCCAGGACGGAAACAAATACTTCTTGGTTGTGATGGATTACTTCACAAAGTGGCCTGAAGTGTTTGCAATCCCAAATCAGGAAGCTACCACAGTGGCCGATAAGCTGGTGCATGAAGTCTTTTGTCGGTTTGGGGTGCCCTTGGAAATCCACAGCGATCAAGGCCGGAACTTCGAATCTGAGGTGTTCAAGGAGACTTGTCGCGTGATGGGTGCACATAAAACCAGGACCACGGCTTATCATCTGCAATCGGATGTCATGGTTGAACGGTTTAACCAATCACTGGAAAGGTATCTGGCGAAGGTCGTGGAGAGCAAACAAAGAGATTGGGACAAGCACATCCAACCATTTCTCCTGTCATATCGCAGTGCGGTCCACGAAACTACAGGAGTAACACCAGCTTTTGCCAATTTCGGTAGAGAACTACGTTTACCTGCAGACTTAATCTCCGGTATTCCACTAAAATCTCCACGCAATATAACGGATTACGCGACCGAGCTACGCAACAAGATGAACGACGTATACGGGCACATCAGGGAGTCAGGACAACAGATGTCTGAAAAGATGAAGACTCGCTACGATCGAAAGGCGAACAACAAAGGCTTCGATGAGGGATCATTGGTGTGGCTTCATAACCCAGTACGAAGCAAAGGTAAATCGCCTAAGTTACAAGCTAGGTGGGACGGGCCATATCGCATAATTACCAGGATGAACGACGTCACCTATCGAATCCAGAAGGGGTCGCGAGGTGCACCGAAGATAGTTCATGTGGACCGGTTGGCTCGTTACTATGGGTCTAACGATGTTCGAGACGAACACGTTTAAGGGGGGGGCAGAGTTACGCCATCTATCGGTGAATGGGGGTTACTAGAAGAGATTTAATGTATTGGTGGTTTAAAGGTAATTCATCTACTCTGTACTAGATGGCGTTGCTGTATCGAGTATCGACTGTTCGCGATTATTTCGACAGTTTTATGGAAACATCTAGAATGCGCTAGTGATGTTATCCGGCCAGTATAAATAGAGCGCGAGCGAACGGACCGGACATAGTGACAATTGAATATCGGAGCGATAAACAAGAAGCGAAGGGAAGTAATTCGGAAGTGTTTAGTGGTGTTTTTATTAGTGTTGAGAATTAAGTGTGAAATAAGTGTGTTTTTACTAGTAGTGTAATAAGTGTGTATAGTGTTTGTGTATAAATAAAGTTCAGTTTAAGTGGCATAGTCAGTTATAATTTATCGTCGAACCCCAGCTCGTAACAAAAGGAAAAATTAAGCACTGCTCAGTCTATCAATCACAGGTCAGAGTATCAGCTGTGTGCAGCTGATAATCTGACACTGTGCGCTAAAATAAAACATGATAGGCATTTAATACGAAATATCATATTATCAGTTAACAACATGAGTGGTACTGACTACTTATTTGTATTTGGCGGGTATTTGTTTCATAATGAAACTTGTTTTATGTTAAACATGAATAACCTCAAAAAAGTTGTAGAAAGAGTAAAGCGAATAAAAGGCCATGCTGTCTCTCTTTGTTTGACTTTCAGAATATCAAATAAGATAGCACAACATCAACTTATAATAATATTTATTCTGCTTACTTTATCAAAAATAATTTTATACATCTTTTAAAACATTAAAGGAAGAATTAAGCACTGCTCAGTCTATCAATCTCAGAATATCAATGAAAAACACAATGCCTTTTATTGTGTCTGGTATAGTAGCAAACGAGCTGTTCAAGGAACTCCTTGACCAGCTGTATTGTGGGACGCAAGACGCACGTAAGGAATAGACCAAACTAGAAGCAAAATAATTATTATGATACCACAACGCTCAACGCAATTCTAAACTGGCAACTGCTTAATCTTATCGGTGGAGTAAAAAATCATGGAAATCTTCAAAACCATTTTAATATTATGTGATTCTGAACTACTGATGTTCATTAAATTTGCTAGTATATTGGTGCATCGATTCCTCCTTTCAAAGTAGTCCAGCTCCTAGTCCAGCAGTGGACTATTAAAGGCTGATGATGATAAGAGAACTAGCTTGTTCTAAAACTCGTGTAAGAAAACCTTTAATCGAATCGAGGTCTTAACATAATTGCACTTACTAATTTCAACAAGGCAGTTCTCTCCACATCGGGTGTTGAAAATCGTCAGCGTTCCACACTAACGTCCGTCAAATTCACGTCAGTACTCCGCCACTATAACTTCTGACTGATAGATGCTAGATAGTCAATCATCAATTGCGTGGGTAGAATTTAAAAACTGTGTCTGCGGGTAGATAAATTGTATCATTATATTTTTTTTAACCTATACTGTTCCATTGTTGGGCAAAGGTCTCCCCTACACTTCTCCATTGGTCCCTCCCTCCAGCTAATGCTGTTCAAGTTTTTGAGAAGATATCCAGCTCATCTCTCCAACTCTTCCTGGGTCTACCGCGACCACGACGTCACTGTCCACCACGTGGCGATATGTGCCTTTTTTCGTGATGCATTCTGGAGACATGAAAATTACTCTTTTCTTTTATTGCAAAATTATGTAAATCATAGAACGTCCGATAAAGGAAAACTATCTTTACACAGAGGTACTAATATCGCAAAGTACTAACGAAGTAAAAGATTTCTGGCATACCTATTACTTAAAACAGAGATATTCATATCTTAAATATCTTAGTTACCGTGAGTCAGTTCTTTAAATAAACTGGAACAAAGTATATAAAGGGCGTAACTCTTTCATTTTGTTAGAAATATGTGGTGGGTGAAGGTCGCAGCCATCTTCGTAATCTTCTTTTCTCATTATCTAAGGGGAGCCGAAAAGCATAAGTATTTCTTTAGCTGTGCCTTTGTCATGATCGTAACATAGAACTATATTGTAATAATATCTTTTGTTATAGATTTTATCGGCAATAGCCTAGTGGAGAAAGTAACAGACCGCTACGCAGATGTTATCGAGTTCAGAGCCATGGCGTACACCGATTATTTTTACCCGACTACAGCGAAGCCAAAAGGAAGGGTAATGTTTTTGGTGAACTATACTAACTGCTACGAACGGCAAGCCAAGTCACGCTATGAGCGCTGCAACCTTTCTCATAGGCATGTGCCTTGCAGTTGGTCAGATACCTAATTAAACAAGACAAATAATGATGAACGGAGCGTATTGGGGATCAAACTATCAGACCAAATCCGTGACACGACCATATGCGCTAAAACTGGCATCAGGAGATGGGCAAGAAGGCTGCATAATAAAAATGAGATTAGGCAGGTCATGTCTCCAGAATGCATCACGAAAAAAGGCACATATCGCCACGTGGTGGACAGTGACGTCGTGGTCGCGGTAGACCCAGGAAGAGTTGGAGAGATGAGCTGGATATCTTCTCAAAAACTTGAACAGCATTAGCTGGAGGGAGGGACCAATGGAGAAGTGTAGGGGAGACCTTTGCCCAACAATGGAACAGTATAGGTTAAAAAAAATATAATGATACAATTTATCTACCCGCAGACACAGTTTTTAAATTCTACCCACGCAATTGATGATTGACTATCTAGCATCTATCAGTCAGAAGTTATAGTGGCGGAGTACTGACGTGAATTTGACGGACGTTAGTGTGGAACGCTGACGATTTTCAACACCCGATGTGGAGAGAACTGCCTTGTTGAAATTAGTAAGTGCAATTATGTTAAGACCTCGATTCGATTAAAGGTTTTCTTACACGAGTTTTAGAACAAGCTAGTTCTCTTATCATCATCAGCCTTTAATAGTCCACTGCTGGACTAGGAGCTGGACTACTTTGAAAGGAGGAATCGATGCACCAATATACTAGCAAATTTAATGAACATCAGTAGTTCAGAATCACATAATATTAAAATGGTTTTGAAGATTTCCATGATTTTTTTACTCCACCGATAAGATTAAGCAGTTGCCAGTTTAGAATTGCGTTGAGCGTTGTGGTATCATAATAATTATTTTGCTTCTAGTTTGGTCTATTCCTTACGTGCGTCTTGCGTCCCACAATACAGCTGGTCAAGGAGTTCCTTGAACAGCTCGTTTGCTACTATACCAGACACAATAAAAGGTATTGTGTTTTTCATTGATATTCTGAGATTGATAGACTGAGCAGTGCTTAATTTTTCCTTTAATGTTTTAAAAGATGTATAAAATATTTTTGATAAAGTAAGCAGAATAAATATTATTATAAGTTGATGTTGTGCTATCTTATTTGATATTCTGAAAGTCAAACAAAGAGAGACAGCATGGCCTTTTATTCGCTTTACTCTTTCTACAACTTTTTTGAGGTTATTCATGTTTAACATAAAACAAGTTTCATTATGAAACAAATACCCGCCAAATACAGATAACTAGTCAGTACCACTCATGTTGTTAACTGATAATATGATATTTCGTATTAAATAATAATAATAATAATATAATATATAATATTCTACCACATTCACACAACACCATCTAGTCCCAAACTAAGCAGAAGCTTGTACTATGGGTACTAGATAATGGATAAACATACATATATACTTTTTTTTTTTTTTTTGTAAATACACACATATTATACATAGAAACACCCAGACCAAGACAAACATCCATGTTCATGCACACAAATGTTTGACTTGAGCGGGAATCGAACCCGCGACCTTCGGCGTAGCAGTCGCTTACACTCCCGCGGCGCCAACCGGTCGTCAAAAATGCCTAAATGCCTATCATGTTTTATTTTAGCGCACAGTTTCAGATTATCAGCTGCACACAGCTGCCGTTTGAAACTATTGGTATAAGCCGAATCATAATAACTGATAAGGTTTTTCAGAATTAGTTTTGAGTTCCTGAATAAGAATTAGCTAATTTTGATTGTGAACTTGATTTTTCAGCCGTATAGATATTTGCCGTCTGAATGATGATTTGATAAGGTTGTAGTCATCTCGGCTAGTGTAACCCATTCCCCCCCTCGTAGGATCTCCACCTTGTCGTGGTGGGGGGGCTCAGTAACCGTGGATTGGACACCCGTGAATGTAAAAGAGATCCCAGGAGTGGACGCACCGCGTGGGATTAGAGGGGCCTGCGCAGGATGCGTCCAACGGTGCGGGTGCGGGGGACAGTTCTGTCTATCCCTCGCAGTCGGGCGCGGACGCGGGAGGAGAGGCGTGTCGGTGTTGCGTTGCCGCGCGCCCTATCTCCCGCGACCAAATGGGGGCGCACCATTCGATGCGTCGCGGTGGGGCCGCAGAGGAAGAGGAGATGCGGTGTTGCGTTGCAGTCTTCCCTATCCTCTGCGGCCGCTGGGTGTTTTGGCGGCGGAGCCCAACACCTTCATCCGCCGCCAAGGGGGTTTTGTTCGGGGCCCGCCTGACCATCTGGCAGGCCATTACCCGTCGGGGGGTTGCGACGAATGCTTATGCGATTCCCTACCCTCCGACACACGGGTACATGAGAAAGTCGAGATGAATTTTAGTGGTAACACCACATACTCCGGCTCTAATTTCTCCAAGAGTCGGAGATCCGAAGGAATTTTCCACGTCGTAAAGTTCACCAATTAAGTAGTGAATGAATTGTAAAATATGTCTATGGTTATTTAGGTGAGATTTTCTACAAAAAACAAATGATTATAACTTTTCTATTTATAGATATTATGAAATTCTTACGTCACATATATGATAATAATGTCTTTGCTAATATGTCCTTAAAGTTTTTGTGCTAATAAAAAAATAGTGGTGTATATATATATATATATATATATATATATATATATATATATATATATATATATATATATATATATATATATATACACATACATAGTCTCACGCTTTTTGCCAGATATACTTTAGTCCCACGTAATAAGGGGCGAGCCTATTGCCGTAGCGGGCAAATTTCCAGACTCCATGCTGCTACTGAGAATTTCGTGACAGAAAAACCCAATAACTTGCATCGTGTTATCTCTTAGTCGCCTCTTACAACACCCACGGGAAGATAGGGGTGGTGACACTTGTATTCTATGCCCTCAACCACACAGCTTATATATATATATATTATTTTTCAGTCAGTTAGTTACAGTTCAGATTAATATATTAAAACGAACAAATAAAAATTACAATACACATTTGTACGTACGAGAAATTGGGACCAATATTCTGATATATGTCATTCCCCAGCAACATTTCGTTTTAATAAAATAAATAATATTAATAACGAGTACTTCTCGCCGCCGTTTCGCCGTCACCTGTGCGTCGGAGAGGCAGAGGCTGGCTCACGAGACCCACCGGTCTCAAACAGGGTCCTCGCTGCGCATGCGATGGACAGAATCCATCAACGAAAACGTCATGCGCGCATATTTTGGGGCTACAGAGGGGAGGACTAAACTCACTGCGTATCGTAGTCGCATGCTCCTTCTGTTTCAGACCTTGGAACCAGGTATCAACGTTACAGCTCAACGATTATGTCGGATCAGGTGCGAGTTATCCAGCGTAGTAACAAACTGGATAATGTCGTACTTGATGGGCTACGCTCAGAAAACATAGATACCCCGCGGACGGGTAATAATGCCGTAGTGGAGGTGGATGATATGGTTTGTAACGTAAGTATTGAGTACAATGAGGAGGTTATGGATGCTTTGAAATGTGCGATTGAGCAATATCGGTACATGTCACCAACAATTAGGCCTTGCCTGCCCCGGTTACCTATGCATAGACGAAATATGGCGCTGGTAGGTGCCCTTGATTCGCTATTAACTAGTTTTTTAGAAAATAGTGAAAATCTTTGTGATACGCACTCAATTCTGTACTGCGCCGCCGTAGCGGCATGTCGTATGGCAGGCGAAGTTTCAAGAACATGATACTGTCATGCGACAAAGATCTGCTGTACTGGCGTGGCAGTGCAGAATTGAACGGCGTATTGCTGAGGCAAGGGCACTTATTGGTAAGCTAATCGCTAATCTGCTTTAGGTCTGGGAATACACGTCCCAGGGTTGCGCATGCATGCGCTTTGTGCGCCGAGCCTTCTTGGGGACTGGCATCAGTCCTCATGAATATACACCTAAGATCACAGAGCGCATTGACTTCCTAAAGCAGAAAGTCTATGCATGGGCAAATAGGATACGCAGATATAAAAAACGCGTGGACCGGTATATGTTGAATTGTACATTTCAAAGGGACCAAAAGTGGGTTTATAGAAACTGGGACCAACCAGACCAAGATGTGGCTAATGGGCAGCTGCCGGATGCAAACAGATTTTGGCGTAGCATATGGTCGGCGCCTATTGGCCACACTGAGGGTGGTTGGATTCGGGATGTTGAACGGGCATGTAAACATATTCCAGAGATGGATAACGTAGTCATTTCAGGCGAAGATGTCACTAGTGCAGTCCGGTCGTTATCCAATTGGAAATCTCCAGGACCGGATGGACTGCACAATTACTGGCTGAAATGGCTACGTAGTTCACATGACCGTTTAGCAATCCAATTTCAATCAGCCATAGAATCTGGATCGATCCCAGATTTCATGACAACTAGAGTAACCCACTTGCTCCATAAGACCGGTAGTACCATAGAGCCCGGTAATTATAGGCCGATTACATGTTTGCCATCGGTCTATAAATTTCTTACGTCTATTCTGAGGGCTAAAATATTAAAACACATAGAGTTAAATTCAATTATGTCACACACTCAGTATGGATGTAAGAAGGGGGCTCGTGGTACTAAGGAGCTCAAGCTTATTGATATGACCAACATGTTCGTCGTAACCGAAAGGATCTGGCGGCATGTTGGATAGACTACAAGAAAGCTTATGATTCTGTGCCACATACATGGCTTTTGAGGGTGTTGGAGTTGTATAAAGTAAATACAACTCTACGCACCTTCTTAAGGTCATGTATGGGGCAATGGAAAACGGTTCTTGGCTATCCAGGATGCCAACGGATCCAGGGTAATGGCGAACTTGTTAAAATTGAGCGGGGTATCTTCCAGGGGGACAGTCTGAGTCCGATGTGGTTTTGCTTAGCGCTGAATCCTCTTAGTACATTACTAGACGGTTCAGAGTTAGGTTATAGGCTACGCAGAGGTGGTAAGGTCACATACCACTTGTTTTTCATGGATGACTTAAATTTGTTTGATCACACCAATTCACATTTGATAGATTTACTAAAAATTACTGAAAGTTTTAGTAATTCTATCAAAATGGAATTTGGTGTGGATAAATGTCCAGTGATACATGTGAAACAAGGAAGGATGGTGGAATCTGAAGGGATTCAACTCTCAGATTCCATTAACCTAAGATCACTTCTGCGAACCAATACCTATAAATACTTGGGTATGTCACAGGCCTTATGCATTAACGAGACAGACATGAAGCAATCGTTGCAAGAACGTGTCTTTGGCCACCTGACTTTGAGCTTGCAACGGTTAGTGCATGCCGGTTCTGATGTACTCCTTTGGCATACTCAAGTGGACTCAGACCGAGTTAGACACCCTGGACAGAAAGGTGCGTACAATGCTGACAACTTACCGGATGCATCATCCACACTCATCCGTAATGAGGTTGTATATTCCGCGGAAGTGTGGAGGTCGTGGCTTTTTAAATGTCAAATCTCTAGACAACCGCGAAGTATGCAACCTCAAAGAATATTTTCTCAACGCGAACGTGGATATGCATCGGGACGTTGTCGCAGTGGACGCCGGATTAACCCCGCTCAGTTTATCGAAGGACAACTGGCGCAGACCTGTAGTGCTTAGCACTGACGATCGCAAGCTTGTTTGGCAGAGCAAGGAGCTTCATGGCAGGTTCTACAGGGCTCTACATAGGCCGGAAGTAGACTTATTAGCCTCGGTGAACTGGCTACGCTTTGGTGACCTCTTTGTAGAAACCGAAGGGTTTGTCTGTGCAATTACTGACGAAGTGATCAAGACGAATAACTACCGGAAATATATCCTGAGGGATGGCACTACTGATATTTGCATGATAATGATATTTGCTGGTGAATCCCTCAGGCATATAATTTCCGGTTGTTCTCGTCTTGCTAACAGTGAGTACTTGCATATGCATTACCAAGTAGCCAGGGTCATTCACCAGCAACTTGCTCTGAAATACAGGCTTGTAGATCTTGAGGTGCCGTACTACAGGTATGTGGTGGAGCCTGTCCTGGATAATGGTCATATCACGTTGTACTGGGATCGATATATCATCACAGACAGGACTGTTGTTGCCAACAAACCTGATATTGTGTTGATAGATCGATCAGAGCGCCGCGCAATAATTGTTTATGTTGCCATCCCTCATGATGGCAATCTCGTGAAGGCTGAGAGGTCAAGCAGATAAAATATCTGGACTTGGCTCACGAGATTGTTGACATGTGGGGTGTTGATTCAGCAATTATTGTGCCGATAATCGTTACAGTGAACGGTTTAATACCCAAGAGCCTCGCCCAACATCTTAGGAGGCTCGCGTTGGAACCTTGGGTCAGGGGCCTGATACAGAAGGTAGTACTGCTAGACACGGCACGCATAGTGAGGAGATTTCTTTCCCTCGAGCCCTAACTACCAGTAGCTTGGAGCCTGTTCCCGATACTGGTGGGTTTCCATAGAATATTGTTATATTTTTAAATGTATTTTTTTATATATCATATATTTAAAAATGTGTTAATATTTTATGAGAGAAATAAGAAATAAAGGAGAATAATAATAATAATATTTTTTTTATTAATTCTCCTCACAACATACAGACAAGTTAACATTGCACCATTTAACATATTTTGCACAGTAAACACTTTTATAATTGTGTGAGGACTGGTGTCTGAAGTAGGCGTGAGCCTGTATCACAGATCACCAGGAACTCACCCAGCAACATCCGGATACTTGGCGACAAATTCAACATTTATGTACTTAATAATAACAAATATCAAAATGTTTCAATCCAATTTATATAGCAAACTATCAAATTGCGAAATACTTTTACAATCGGACGGTAGTCTTGTATATTGGTAGCAAATTTGGTGAATATATCGGGATATAAAATGTGCTGCAATACTCCCTGATATTATTTAGCTGGACGCTGGGTTGCGCTGTGTTACTGGCCATTTCGATTTTATGGAATTCCATGCTGTACACAAGAAATTCGGGTAGAAAATAAGCTGGTTGTGTATTTGAGGAATTATGCTGGTATTTTGAACCCGTAAAAAGGAACGGTCAGAGTGGTTTGGTGGTCGTAATAAATGCAATAAACACGGAACACACTGGTCGGGGCCGGGCCGTGGTCACAGAATACTAAAGAGACATTTGTCTTCGTCTTGAATGAAGAAGTTATTTCAAAGTAGGCACCTGGACTTTCGATCCATTATCTATAGTTTCATTTCAATTTGTAACATTTGCGTACAAAAATAATTATGATCTTCTATTAAAGATCTGATTGCTAAGACGTCAGACGTTTCTTTAACAAGATCAGCATAGAGTTATTCAATACATATTCAGTGGTGGGTCACATCGCATTATGAAGTCGATCGCGTTGGAGTTTCAAAAGAATTCTGATCAGATCGGTGGCTCAGAATGTTACATATTTGATTGCAGTGCAGGTGCAGGTGTTTGATCAATTTAAATAGAACGGATGCTTTTAAGAGCAATAATGTTGGGGAGGATGTTGGGGAGGTTTACTTCTTTTAAAGGATTTGAAGCAGTAGAATATTAGAGCACTATTGTTCAGCCTTTATGTAAACTGGACTGCTACTTTTAGTTTTACATTTAGTTCAACTTATCACAGTGATTTTTTTATGTTATAGGTGGGAAATGAACTGACGTATAGTAAACAATCACCGCCACCCATGGACTAAAGCAACACCAGAGGAGTCACAAATTCGTTTCCTCCCCTTGTGATGAAAAAAAGGAATGTCATACAATATTTCTTAGCGGGTCTTACTCGCGATAATTGACTTATTTAAAGGTATACCCAAATATATCTGTTTTCTTCAACGTCACAAGCCAGTTGAAACGTTAAAATTTAACCTCAAGGTAAGTAAGTAAAATTTTAACCAAACATACCTATGTGTTATGAACTCTATTTACATTAGATAAACAATTATTATAGCTTGTTATGTAATAAGAGAACTTTACCTACAAGCTGCGATTTACAGAATATTCTATATAATAATATTCTTTACAGATAAAATATAAAATTGAATAGTTTTTTACATACAACTTACATAAAATAGCATCAACGATGTTTTGCCATTATTTTAAGTTATCTAAAACCACAACATACCATTTTAAGAAACTTTTATGCAATGCTCATACTGAAATAATATGTCAAGAAATTTTTCAAGCACCACACACGCAGCTCATTTACAAAGTAATTGATTAATTAAATCGCGACTCGTTCGTCGGGTTTACGTCGGCAGCAGTCTACAAACAAAAGCAAGTTATTTAGAGTACGGTTCGCAAGTTGTACCGATTCTTACAGCCCGTTTATTGCTTTGGCACCCGATACGATAGGGTTAGCATGTGAACACACTGTAAATATACAAGTATTTTATTTTGCACTTCGAGCATTCGTTCCTCCGCTTTTCCTTCTGCCCTTTTGTTTGGCGTATTCTAGATCTGTCCATACTTTCCATCAAGTAATTATAATTACAGCGATTATCATTTATAAAAACGCATTGATGGTTATTTTAGTATTGCAGACGTCCGTAGTAGTATCCTTTAGTTCATAATTTATTTCAATTTAGAAATTATTACCAAATTAGGCATGAGTTGAGTCAACGAATTCAAATTCTCAACCAACGACCATTTTGTTTTCTCTATTGTGCGTAACAGACACGCTCGTGAGCAGTTCTTGAATATATTATTATACTTATATTCTCTTTACTTCTCTATCGCATGCTTAACAATGACCGAAGAATTTGACGTAACCTTACAATGAAACTAGTAACTATCTGATGGATTGGTTATCGTAGACTATTGAGACATGCATCACTAAATTCAAATCTATATTATATAGAAGCGTTATCTTGTGTGTCGATCTTATCAAAACACAGGACCTGATAAGCTGACAATGTAACTTACAGGAAATTCAAGTTCCCAAGATTAATCTTGTCTAAATATAGTTTTTTTTTTTATAGTAATAGGGGGCAAACGAGCAGACGGACCTGATGGTAAGCAATTACCGCCGCCCATGGACACAAGCAACACCACAGGAGTCACAAGTGCGTTGCCGCCCCTTGGGGTTGGGAAAAGAGATAGGATAAGGAGTGGGATGAGGGAGAAGGAATAGGGCCTCCAGCACTCTCACTCACCGAACGAAACGCAACAGTTTAGGTACTGTTACTTTACGTCGATTGTCTGTGAGAGGGTAGTACTTCCCCGGTCGAGCCGGTCCATTCATGCTGAGATCAGCAAGGCTCTAATACAGTACAAAATTAAGTCCTATTGTTTAAAAAATGCAAAAGGAAATCTTAGGAAGGAAATCATATGGATTCGTTGTCCATCTGTATCCTAAAAGGTGAACGGAACTCATAGAAATATTTTGGTATTTGAATTTATAAAACATAATAAGTATATGCCACTAAATAAACTGAAGTTTTAACATCTGCTTATTAAAATTAAATAAATGCATGTAAATTGCAATTTATTCTCGGGGCAGGCTCGTCAGGACTAAGTCGTCAACTACGCCTGAAAGCGTCCTAAGAGCAAAGCGCAAATACTTGAAATATGATATTAGAAAGTCAAGTGCTCAATAGTGAAGGCATTCTTAAGTAAGTGCCACTTCATAACAATATTGCAGAATAGGTGAGAAGTAATTATTTTAGGCAGCGATAGCCGAGAGGAGAGACTGACAAACTGCTACGCAGAGGGTCGCGGGTTCGAATCCACGGCACGCACCAATGACTTTTCGATGTTAAGCGCGTATTAAATGATTAATTATCGCATGCTTATTGGTGAAGGAAAACATCATGAGGAAACCTGAATGTCTGAGAGTTCACCATAATGTTCTCGAAATACATATAAAGTCTACCAACCCGCACTTGGCCAGCGTGGTGGACTATGGCCTTACCCTTCTCATAGTGAGAAGAGGCCCGTGCCCAGCAGTGGGAAAGTATATATGTATACAGAGTTGATAACGATGAATTATTTTCAACTAAAACTTCAAGTATGAACAAGGCCTTACCCTGTTCGGGGTACTCAAACATCGTAAACAATGAAGACGCACAAGTTTCAATTGAATTGGAATTTTATTCGTTCTGAAACGATTCACAACATATTTTAATGTATTGGTGTGTATTTCAAACTGTTTGAAACAAAATAAAAACATCTTAACGAGACGTTCGGGAATATTAATTCTGTGAAATACAATTTTGATAGAATATTATTTGAAGTTAATGCTTTGAACTCTCGCGATTAATATTTGGCTAGAGGAAACTTTTATAATTTGCTAAATATTTTATATTGCTGTTTAAATTTTGCCTTTGAGCTTAAGTTTTACACAAGGAAATTCTTTATTTATTGACTAGCTTTTGCTCGTGGCTTCGCGCGCGTTAAATTCGGGGTAACACATATCTACTTTCAGTCTCAAGTTCTGTGAAGACACTCCTGATTATTCTAAAGATAATTCTCAGAAGCTCTATAGGGTACAAAGTAACTCGGTCAGTATCCATGACAAATGTCAAAGCCATGTTTCAATACATGTCCAATATATATCTATAAACACTTTCGCATTTATAATTTTAGTAGGTAGAGAAAATCGTTTCAGCCGTTTGAGCATAGTATATAATTATTAGTTTAGATATGCGAACCTTAAAGGAAGGAGATAATATATAGTCTAAGATGCGAACAATGTAATCACCAATCACCGTGCACAATATGACAATATGTTTGATGTGACAGTACTGACAGATAGCACATGCGCAGCACTCAATTATTCGCGCATGCGTTCTTACTTCCAAGAGGAACATTTCTGCCGTACAAACTTCTATCCTCCCTACAATCCCTCCCAGTTTAATTTTTGCAACATATGGTAGCCTATGACCGTCTCCATGGTCCTATATTCTTAATATAAAATCCTTGCGTTACTGACTGACTGACAGACAAGCTACAGCCGAAACTATTGGGAGCAGGAAGCTGAAATTTGGCATGTATGTTTCTTGGGGACCGTAGAGGTGCACTAAGAAGGGATTTCCCGAAATTCTCACGGGATCGGCCAAAACGGGTAAATTTCAAAAAAATGCAGGCGTAGCTGCTGGCGTCCTTTAGTATCTCTATATTAAATTTCAACAAAATCGGTTCAGCCGTTTTCGCGTGAAAACGGAACATACATACATACATACACACTTTCGAATTAATAATATTAGTAGCGATTGCAATTTTCATCCTTCATATGGTATAATAGCATGGTATATGTTTTATGTTGTTTATTTCTATACAAATATACAGACATTTACAAATTTTGCAGTAAAATGTATGTTATAAACATCAGAATAACACGTAAGCTATCTGATATCGCGATAACCGAGCTCCACGTGGGCGAAGCCACCTAGTATACCTAATGTGTATTCACCAGAATAGCCTTGTATATTATGTATTAACTATGCCTATGTACGTTTATATGGCATTATATACCTATATATATAGCTAAATCCATTAACAAATCTGCAGCCACAATCTGAAGCCAACATAGAACAGATTGCGTGTAGTCAAATATGTATCATCTAAGGGCGGCACCTGTGATCGGTGACCCCACAGATAAGTTAAGGTCATGCCCAGCAAGACATAGAGGTGTCAAGTTGTAAGTCTGTTCGTGTACGAGTATAAGCATCCTCCAAACACGATTAAGTTTTTATTTTGAAATGGATGTGAAAATGTTATACTAATATATTAGGATTTGGTAGACTTTTGCAATAAACGATTTATTTTTAGTAACTTTCGCGATTTTGTTACATGTTTTCGACATGTGTCTCTGATTAGTGTTTGAATTGAACTGGAGGATGCTTATCATCCTCCAAGCACGATTAAATTTTTATTTTTGACTTTATTTTGAGATGGATATACGAATGTTATGCTGAGGATTTGAAGACTTTCTTTTGCAATAAACGATTTTCTTTAATAACTTTTACGATTTGTATATATGTTTTCGACAGTCTCTGATTAGTGTTGACGTATGTCGCAGTTCGAGGATGCTTGTCATCCTTTAACAACGGCAATTTGAGATGGATGTGCCAAACTTAGATTGAAGGTAGACGTCGGCGAATAAAGAAGTATTTATCAGATAATAACAAGTAGTTTAGTAATGTTATTAGTATTATATATTTATATATATATTATAAAAATTAAATTACCTTTCCATCCTGTCTATTTATATGAACGCGATAAACTCAAAAACTACCTAACGGATTTTTGTATGGTTTTTACCAATTGATAGTGTAATTCCTGAGGAGCTTTAGGTGTATAAAACATGAGACCGGAGCTACGAGCCAAGACAAATATTAATAATTAAAAGGCTAGTAATCAGTGGATTTAAGCCGTGCTGTTACCGCACCTTAAGATATGTTTGATAAGTGTACTACTTTATTTATTTATTGATTTATTTAGGTCTACTCACAGCACATAGTACATATATGTTACATCAGGTTTTCTAGAATATACATATCATTCCCATGCATATGCCAACTAAGAGTTAACACAACATTGTTCTGACATGCTACTTAATCTAGTGAATCTCCAAAAATGAAATAAACTAAACTTATAAAACTAATTCAAGTATTTTTAATTAAAGATTAAAAAAATAAACAACAGTTAAAATTATTTAAGAGCCATTAAAGTTCTTTTTTTTTAACATTTACTCAAATAAAATACTGTCTAACGGGATGTATTAACACTTAGGGATTTCGAAACTTTAGATTTAAATTTGGATTTGCTGTCATAAAAAATGTCTACTTCGGATACAGTGTCAATGACTGAATTAAGGTCTCTACAAATTCTTTATATTGGGGCATTTCGGCCAACGTTGGTAGCGGTTACTGGCAATTCCAATATTCTCGTTATTGGATGACGAGGAACCTTGCGCGGGACACACAGAGACACTTGTGTAAGCAGATCACAATCCGTTAATCCATTAATTAACTTATATAAAAACATTATTTTTACTTCTTATTAAGATGCAAAACATATTGTCACTGAAAGCACAACACATGTAATACAATATACATACATTTATATTGTATTACACGTATAACATTGTGCGTGTGATGCACATACACATCATCTCTTGCCAAAACTTTATCCTAAACAATATAAAGATATAACTAGAATTCTAAAGAAAATATTTTGATAGAAAATAAAATTATTTCACCAAAAAATTTCAGCTATCTTATAAGTTTCTGAAATGCAAAGATGCTGAATATTTTATGTATAAGTGTCCATGAATAATTTAGTCAAAAACCATTATTAAATGAGGCTAGAATTATTTATTTTGTAACTTTGTTGCATGACACGAGAGTGTTCAACAGTTTGTTCAACAGAGTGAATTTAATAGGTCTAACTAGATCATTACAAACTTGGAAAATAATTGTGTAAATTTTCAATTTCTCTGTAGTTTGTAAATATTTTGTTAGAGTATTTCTATTCAGTCGCTATCGGTTTTCTAGATGTATTATAAATTCTCATCTTAAATTATAAGCAACTTTGAAATTATTTTCTTAGAACGGTTTGTTCATTAATTAACACTTGTTTCGTGTGTGTCTGTGTATAAGAGGGCGGCTGGTACCCATAATACAAGTTAAATCTAAGCATGGGTACCATTTTAAGTAGTGTTTATGTTTGTGACTTTTCATGTGTAACTTCTGGTATCTGTGTGCTTGTGAAACGAACTTGTAATATATGTATTTTAACTAAAAAAATATTTATTTAATTCTAACGCTAGAAATTATTTATGAGTACGTGTGCTATAATTAGATTTATAAGCCTGATAAAATAATGTGTAAAAAGCCTTTGTGGCCTGTGGTCCGTTGAGCGGCGTAAATTAGCCTCCGATATTCATTTCATTGGGAGCAGCCATGGAGGTGGGTGATAAATCGCAGGGTCGCGCCCTGTCCTGCCGACCGCCATTTGCAAATTGTCGAAACGCGGCAGCGATAGATATAACTTTATGTTTCAATTCTTTGCTTCGTTGCGGTTGGAAGTGATGCGACTAATGTTTTGGTAAAGATCGATGTGTACATACACATACATACATAACGTCACGCCTTTTATCCCCGAAGGGGTAGGCAGAGGTTTATTTCTACACCCACTTTTCGCCAGATATACTTTAGTCCCACGTAATAAGGGGCGAGCCTATTGCCGTACCGGGCACATTTCCAGACTCCGTGCTGCTACTGATAATTTCGTGACAGAAAAACCCAATAACACTGCCCGACCCAGGAATCGAACCCGGGACCTCCCGATCCCCCGCGCACATTTATGCCGCGAGACCAACGAGGCAGTCGTATAGGGTTTGATGTCGAGTTTTCCGTCTCTACGCAAAGATGGTATTTGCATCGTGTTATCCCTTAGTCGCCTCTTACGACACCCACGGGAAGATAGGGGGTGGTGACACTTGTATTCTATGCCGTCAACCATACGGACAATCGATGGATGGATCAAATCGATGTGTTAACTACATTTATTTGTTTGTTTCTGTGTCCATCAAATTAAGATGATAGCCGTGAAATAGATTTAGTGATCTGGATTTAAGGATCTATAGTATTTTCGCTGTATGATGATATGCGTTACAGTTCTCATTTTACATATTACGCATACTACTTTCAACTTATGAAAATAAATTTGCAAAAAAAACAATTATTAAAAAAAATATCTATTAAAAATTACAAAGTAAATTGATACTAGTATGTCTCTCTCTATTTTTATAATTATTATTAACTGTAAATAAATTATTTAAATATAATAAAATATAATCCTCAAAATGTCAGATGCATGAAACGGAACCTCTGTCAGTAGAGATTGAAACCGTTGAATCGACATGAACTCGATGAACAGGAGCGGCCATCTTGTAATCTAATCCGTCAGTACGAGTGCATCTGCCTTGTATGCGGTTTGTGTTTCTGTCTGATTGGCGTGTAAATTTTTATTTTATTGTTGTGTTTTATTTGGTACGTACAATACCGAAAACAACTAAAAAGATAGTTTAAACTCTAAAAGCCGTGAGTTAGTGCTTCGTTTGAGGACCTCCTTTGAACGAGAGCGTGCAAACGTGGGCCCGGTAATACCGATCGACAGTGTTGTGTACAGAGTTGTTGAGTGTAGAGTTGCAGCTCTGGACATCGGCAAGGCTACAGTTTCTCGAATAACCAAAGAAAAATTCGGACAAACTGGTTTTGAAGATAAGAAGCTGTCCACTCTGAAGAAACGTGAGCGTAAAGCTTCAATAACTGACATAGATACTTTCGATGTGGTGGCAATCCGAAACCATATTTATGGGTATTATAAGAGAAATGAGTTCCCTACATTGATAAAATTAATCAGTTGTAGAAAAAACACAATCGACAATATTTACCGACTGGGATAAAATACCACCTCGACCGAATTCGAGATCAGCAATTAATTATCTCAGTTGGAAAAGATTCTGATTCAGATATGAGGTTTTATTTCGAGTGACAGTGACTGTATTATATATTATATACTGAGTGAATAATAAAAAAAATATTTCAAAATTACTGCGTTTTATTTGTAAATGTATATGCCAAAACACTTTTAATATGAATTTATTTCGAAAATCTAAAATCGGTAACTACGTACGATTCCATGTACTTTGCCAATTAATTCGATATTTATAAATAATCGCTTAAAGAACAATGGCAAGTTCCCATACAACACTTTATTTGAAATCGATTCGAAGCGTCTATGTATGAAAAAATGTTAAAAACAAAGGGGTTTTATTACTTAAACATAATCATCAAGAGTTTTTATTTTAGGAGGCCGTAAAGAAAAGATATGAACATTGTTTATATTTTAAGGTTATGTTAATAGAAAACAACTTGGTAACTACACAAATGCAAATACATTTAGATAAGGGTTTGTGATGCAAAAAGCATTGATAGGATATATCTAGACTGATTCAAGATCAGTGTCTAAGTACCTAATATAAAAAAAACAAAGTTCCATCACGAAATAGATGTAGACTATGTAGGATTTATGTAATCCTTTATCTTTCACAATTCTATTGAGTATTAGAGCCCCACCTCATTATGAGGCCATGGCGACGTCGCCAGCTACCGTACAATTTATATTGAAATGTATGGTACTTAACTCACTTGGCCACGGTTTGGCAGCCATAGGTACATTTCAATATAAACTGTTTGGATACGCAGCCGGCGACGTCGCCATGGCGTCCAAGTGAGGCAGGGCTCTTAAGGTTAGACGTCATGGCATGATGTTAGATCTCTCTAATAAATAGGTACAAGTCACTTGCTTTTATAAGGAACTAGCTTTTGCCCGCGTGGAAGTCGAAAATTTTCCCACAGGAACTCAATACCAGGATAAAAAGTATACTATATCCTATTCCAGGTTATGGTCTATCTGTGCGCCTAGTTTCATTCTAATCGGTTCACTAGTTTTTTCGTGCGTAACAAACAGACAAACAAATAAACATCGCATTTATAATATTAGTAAGGTTAAGGATATGGGATCTCTCTTAGTGCGCCACCAACAGGCATGACAAACCTTATCTGAAGGTGACAGCTGCAAATGAAATAAAGGAATGTTTTTGTAGGTAATCAAGTATTTACTCCATAATTGATAAAAAACAGACAATTTGTATTAGATTGCTTTAAAAGAGACACCAATAGACTTATAAAACTCTTTAGTAATAAAACACTGCAAAAGGATTTATTATTTAATAAATACTAATTAAAGATGAATGGACGTGGTTATTTTTTCATTTGGATAATATTTATCATGTTCTGTTGTAGTTTGGCCGGGCTATCTTTTAATATTTTGTCACTTTGCCTTCGTACTAATGAACATCCACACAGAAGGCACACATTTCTATGGCCTCGTGGTCACGGTCCGGTTGGTTCACCTTCATTAGCAACTTGCTGCAAACTCTGATTTACTCAATCCATAGCGAGTTCCCAACATGCTCCACAAACATAATCATCAGTAATCTAAAAATTAAGAAAAGCAATTATTACTACAGGCAAAGAAAACGCATCACACTACATCTATACTAATGTTACCGAATTTTGTAATATTTTAAACTGCTTTGAAAATTCGCTGAAACTTACTAACGCTAAATTGGTAAGTAAGTACAATAATGTTTAAGAACTTACGATTTGTGGATAAACCCAGGTGCAGAGCAAAGTACAAACTCTTGTGTTCTGATCTACGATGCGATATCGCCGGAGAGTATTGACGCAAATGTTACATTCACGCACAATATGCGTGTAGGCCTGCTACTTCGCATCATAACAAAAAATCTGAAGGCACAATCGAAGTCCGTGTAGAAAAAGCTATAGGTCCAGATGTTTTCAGCGCAGATAGTCCGTAAGAAAGCACAAGTCGTCGTATGGGGCAGCGAACCAAGTCCAGGGGGTAAGCAAGAATAAAAAATAAAGATAATTCAACAAAAAACTGCGAAAACAACGAGAACACTACCAAACAAGCTTTTCGGAAAGAAAAGAACGTTGACAATGTCATAGATGATATAGACAATGTCACAGACTATAGTTAGTGCCACGAGAAGATAGATTTTTTGCAAACACACATCCAGGGTTTCACAACCTTTGTTTCTAACAGTTGTTTTTGAGATTTTATGCCTTAGTGAACTTTTATGCTTTTTGAACAGTAGTTTTTTGTTTCAATGCTCAATTATGCTACTAAGTATTCGAATTTATATTTTATTATCTATGCCTTCTTGTCGTGACTAATTTTTTTCAAATTTTACAAAAATAAACATATTTTATTTTGTGTTTGAGTATTCGAATTTCCCGGAAGTATTTTCATGAATTTGCCGATTTTTTTTAGTTTTCACACGTAAGTAATTCTGTAAATGCAAAACAACAAAAGAAAGCCATGTATGTCAATAATAGAGTACAAACATGGTACTCGATCTAGTCAATAGCTAAGCTATCGTAAAATATAAAAAAATACCACTAGTGAATAATATTACAGACCACTAGCTAGTACATTACATTAAAATGTTTAGGCATAGAGATTTTACATTGTGTATGAATGAAAACGTCTCAATGAACTTAAACAAAATCGTTATATAATAGTTTGCCATCTGCAATTCTGCACCCGCTTTTCCGAGATGCCGACCGTAGGACGAGCATTGCGACACCAAAAATATTCTTAACATCCAAAAAAATATGTTTTCTCCTCTGATAAATGCCTAAGAATGAAAAAAAATGGATTACCGCAAAATGTTGACATTCCAGGCGTCTGACATATTCCAGTACCACAAAACACTGTTGGCAGCGCATATATCGATAAAAACCCGATCAATTGACATATTACTTTGCAATGACACATATTTGTGTACCATTGCGCTCATTGGATTTGACATTATTTGTTTTGACAGATCTGTCGCTAAGTTACTTAGTAGAAATTCTTTGTTTTAAAAAGTCTATGTTCTCATGGCACGGTCTATAGGGATCATAGACAAGGGCAAGGAGTAAGGATACTGACAATGGAGACATTTTCAAACCATCCAATCTCTTTGCATTTTCACTTAGTGTTGTCATTAAATATTTTTCAATTGCCTACTGATACCTCTAATTATATGATATCTCAGATCAAGTAAAAAATTTATATTTATTTGTATCATAAATAAAATCTTCTTTTCATATAATATAATATACAAAAAATATTTTTTTAACATTATCGTGAATTGTTTCTAGATGTAGGTTAAAAAGATTACTTACCTTTTTTCTATTAACCAAATACGATTGGTTTGTAAATGGTAACTCTGAAAATGACATTAAACAAGCACCGGAAATGAATGTATTCAATAAATAGTTTATCAATTTAGATAATTTAACGTACGCTTTTATAGTTGAAATAAAAACGTACAAAATACGAAATAATTATATTAATACGTTTTTCATAAGTTACGATTATAGACGCTTCTAACACTTCACAGGTATAATCCTGCCATTGTTCTTTCCTTAGGTTACATCACTATAATTGTCAGTCATGAACTGTCATGCATATCATCATACAGCAAAAATAGTATAATGATCGCAGTTAACCCCTATCCTGCGCAAGGCCCAGTTTGCCCAACGCAGGAAATGACAACGTCATTTCAAATAATTTTTAATTTTTACGTAGTCTTGAAGAAAAACAAAAAAATCGTTTATAAAAATATAATAATATGGCATGAATTATACCTTTCTGGCTTAGTTACGAGTTTATCTAACTAGTTATATCTTTCAATAAGTAAATAAAACTGACCTGTTCTCGAAGCGATGTAATATATTTTGATTTTTTAAAATGTCATTAGTATAACTTGTAAACTTTATCACAATTTATCGAATATACACACATAAACACCAAACGAACACTTTATTACGTTAAAACAATATACAATGTGCAAAGATAACACAACACATTTTACTTTAGAATCATAATTTCACCATAAAAGGTTTTTGTTAACGCGAACGTAATAAGTGCATAACAAAAGTTTCGTTACTTTTTCACTGCAATATTTATCACTTTTCGATAAACTATAACTCAATATGAAATCTACACTTATTTTCCAGTAGTTATGTATATAATACTTATAAGATTACTCAATGTTTTCTCATTACAAACATTTTTTCTTTTCTCGTGCACACTTATTTCAATATCAAAATGGCCAATATGGCGTCGTCGCAAAGTTCAATAGCATGCGTATTTTGTTTAATTAATTTTCGTTCATTCTTGCTCATTTCCAGTTTAAAAAGGATTAAAATTGGTCAAGCGAAAATCGATAAATCGAATGATATAACCATATCGTATTACAAGTGCAAAAACCGTTAAACATCAATGACCAATGATAGCCGTCCCGTTATGCACCTATGAGATGAATAAAGCGGTTGTAGCGTTTTCTATTATGAACCTATGAGGTGTATATTGCAGTTGAGGGGTTAAACAATTAAAATTTCATACTGGTATAAATAAACATGTACATCTTTTTTCTAGGATTTGCTTGTATCGTAATATGCATGGTTTCCAATTAATTATAATTTTTACTATGAAAATCCATGACGTAAGGAATATCAAGTTGTCTGGATGGCTTTGAAAAGTCTACATACTGGCAAAACAGAGGCTGTATTAAAGACGAATTACAAAAAAGCAAACTTTTACTGGTCATATGTAACGTTGGGTCGCCGCTGTAACGTGGTTACTACAAAAAAATCTGGCCTAATGGGGCGAGTGCGTGACGTCGCGACCGTCCGCCCACTCCACTTAGCGGGCTGCCGCCCCCCTCACCTCAGACACCACACTTCGGGCTCCAATAAATACCGAGACGTTGGAGCGCTCGGCCCGTTTTCATCGGCTGGACTACGGACAAAGCTAAGTACATTAGCTGTTCTTCCTGAGCGACGCCGGAAGCAGATTCCCAAGATTACCGAAGACTACGATGAATCACGCGACCCTGGTTCTATCCCTGTAACTGTTCTAGAATTTCCTTAATAATTTTCAATTAAATATTTGCTAAATGATGTTTAGATTCCCTTGACGAATTAAACTGATTTTTAATTGTAACAGTAATTACGATTTTCATTTAACCACACCAAAGTAGTAATCTCGTTACACATATAACAAAAATAAGCAAAACAGGAACTCGTTTCCTGTTTTGCAAACCTTATTCAGAGCAGTTCAATATTTGTATTAATATCAAACGTAAAATAAAAGTCAATAAATCTATGACATGCATAATGGCAGCTCTGCTCCCTCAGCTTAACCCTTCTATTTGATTTTTCCAATCGCTCGCTGCGGTAAATTTTGACGTCAGATAAAATACGAATTGGTTTACCATTGTGACGTTGACACACTAAATTATTCATCAGTAACTGAAAACCTTCCTATTTCCTGTATATACGATGTCGACGTTTAAATTTAGGCTAAGCCACAGATAATAGATAAACTAAGATGAGACTTAGGATGGCGTAATGAGAAAGGCTACTGTATGCGATTTATTATGGAAATATGTTGTAGTTCGTATGCATATTTGAGTTGGAGTATTACGGTATTTAAATTGGAACACAATGGATTTTGGATAACGAGTTTGGTGCTTAAAGTTTGTACAAGTGATTAGTACGTTAAGCGATGCAGCAGTACGGAGTGGTGGGTAAATGAATTTAGTTCAGTAACACTGCATTTCATTCGGAATTGGAGATGAGTGTGTGTGTCAGAGGGAGAGAGTCAGAGAAAACAGTTTAGTTTCGTCTACGCTTAAAACATGTATTCAACTCAAAATAAAATTGGTTTATCACCCAACAGATAAAAATATTGAATATTTACATAATAATAATATTGTATATTTACTACTGTAAACAAGATTTTTTTATAAGAAAAGGTGCACAGAAAACATGAATACTTGTACAAAAGTAAGTATTAAAACCGGTCATTCTTTGTCTTTACTAAAAGGGTAAAAAAATATCTACCAAAGACATGAATTCAAAGATACAAGAATAACCTTATGAGGACATAGCGACATTGAAGTGGGAAACTAAGTAACACTCGACGAAAAAGTTATTAATTGAATGAAGTGGTAGAAAACCAAAATATAACAGATATATTAAGCTTTACCCTTCTAAATGTGTTCATTTTTCTAATTTTTATATGAATGTTAGAGGGTGCCATCTAGCCCGCACATTTAATTTTAATTTACCCGTTTATGCCCTATTCTTAGAGCACCCCTACGAACCCCAAGGTATATACATTCAAAATTTCAGCTTCTAGCGCCTTACAGTTTTGGCTGAAATTGTCTGTCAGTCAGTCAGTAACACAAGAATTTTATATAGAGAGATAGATTATAATCCTACTAATATTATAAATGTGAAAGTTTGTGAAGATGTATGCATAGATGGATGGATGGATGGATGGATGTATGAAAGAGTAAGAAAGAGAGTGCGTGAAAGAGTAACAAACATCCATCATGTTTGTTACTCTTTCACGCAAAAACTACTGAACGGATTTGGATGAAACTTTACAGTAATATAGTTTAGCTGAGCTGAAGCAAGTAGATAGTTTCAAATACCTAGGCAACACAATTACATCTAAGTGCGACCTTGATGCCGAAATAAATCATCGCATAGGCGCTGCATCAGCTGCTTTCGGTAAACTACGAGCCAAGGTTTTACAATCACATGATTTGAAGCTCTCGATAAAAATTTCCATTTACATGGCCGTAGTTCTCCCAAATCTTTTATATTCTTCGGAGACATGGGTCTTTTATGGGAAACACATAAGGACGCTGGACAGGTTTCATTTAAAGTGCTTGCGGGACTTTCTCAAAATCAAATGGTCGCATCGGATAAGAAATACCGAAGGGCTTCGACGCGCAAATGTCTCCGGCATAGAAGCGTCTTTGATGCGGCGACAGCTTCGATGGTGTGGACATGTCTCACGAATGCCTAATGAGAGAATGGCAAAACGCATCTTCTTCTCTGAACTCCAGAACGGCAGGCGGAAACAAGGTGGCCAATTCTTACGCTTCAAGGACGTGCAGAAATGGCACATGAAGAGGTGCAACATTGATGCCCAGACTTGGGAGAAAAACGCCAGTTGCCGCTCTGAGTGGAGGCGTTTGGTGAGGAACAAAGTTGGTGACTTCGAAGCGCAGAGGCAATCCGAACTGGATGCAAAACGTGATTCTCTTAAGGCTAAACCACCACCAGCCATCGCTTATAACTATGTCGACGGGATCATCACGTGCAACCAATGCTCGCGCACGTTTACACATAAAATTGGGTACTGCAGCCATCAGAGGGCCACATGCGAGAGCTAATAGCTATTCTTATGATAATTGATCAGTTGTAGTCACCGTAGCCGAAATCGGCTGGGAGTATATATACATCAGAATAATACATAGGCTACAATTTATAAAGATTTTGTATAATGTTGCCATAATATAAGGAAAAGTATCAACTAAGTCGGCAAAAATCCTGAGCTCTGAAAGCTGTCTTCGCGTGCGTTGACTAAAACGTTAAAGTTACTTGAAGATAATGTATGGTGATATTGTTTATCATAAAAAGCTCACTATGAAAAATCCAAGATGGCTGTCGCCGCAAAATGGCGGATTACATATTTGCCATAAATACCTCAAAATGGGTATCGAATGAAAGGGCTTTATCGGTAGAATAGGGCTCACTATGAAAAATCCAAGATGGCCGCCGCCACAAAATGGCGGATTACTTATTTTTCACAAATACCTCAATATGGGTATCAAACGAAAGTTGGTGAGTTATGCGCTTACCAACACATTTTGCGATTCATTTTTATATTATAGATTTATATTATATATGCCTTTGTGTATTTATGTAGTTTTATAATATATCTATATCATATATGTTTATATTATATTATGTACTAACGTATTTATTTTAATGTATCATTTAGATCTATAATATACTTAGTTATAATTTATATTAGTTCCAATTAGTTTTCATTATATTACACCTACTTCTTTTCTCTCTGCACCACTCATGCCCATGGCATTAAGTCCGCCTTTATACTATTGTGTATATAAAGTTTTAATAATAAAAAAATAAAAAAAATAAAATTATTCATAAAAATACATGTCAGGGCTGGTATCCACCTAGCCCTTCCCCACTTCTCTATAAAATAACTATTGATGGGCTCAAATTGTCTGTGGGTCACTCAGGTATATACATTATCTTAGAATAGCAATAAATAGTAGTCTACGCTATAATTTAAAGAAGATTCTATAACTTTCTCAAAATATTGTACATGTCTTATTCAATATTAACTTATTTGGTTGCTAATTTTAGTTGTATATATCGATTTTTAAGTTATTATTTATCAATGTAGCATGTCATCTTACATTTTTCGAGTACCTATTATTATTAAAGTGTTAATTTTAATAAATCGCTCAAAATTGTACATTATGATTAAAAAAATCGGTCTCGAGGTTGTTTCATTTCTTTGCATTTTCTGAGTTTACCTTAGTAATGTATATTTTATTCACACCATCAGAAAGTAGAGATTTCAACGAACAAAACGCCGAACAATTAAAAAAAATAAGCTGATATATTGACGTGAGAATTTTCAATTGAAAATTAGGGTTTTATTTCGATATTAAGTCAAAATAAGGCGTAAAAATGAATATTTTAAATAAAAAATATTAACAGTGTGCTTGGAACATAAAAAGGCAAGTTTTCACCAAATTTCGTGTAAAAGAAAAAAACTATTGTAAGAGTTAAAAATAAAAAAACAAAAACTTGGTTATCTGAATTTTTCTTAGGAATGAAAAAGGTGAGGTCATGAATGAAGAAAGAATGATACTGGATTGCTGGAAAAAATATTTTGAGAGTTTATTTGACAAAGACATGAGTGAAACAGAGCGAGAAGAGATAATAGAAGATGCGTGTGTGGGCCCGGATGAAGAAATTAGAAAGGATGAAATTATGAAAGCTCTAAAAAGTATGAGGTCAGGAAAGTCTGCTGGGTGCGCTAGAGTGACGTTTGAAATGTTGAAGGCTGGCGAGGGACTTACAGTAAACCTGCTGCATCGCCTTTTTAATCTGTCCTTGAAACAGGGCCAAGTTCCAGATGACTGGACCAAGGCAGTGCTTGTTCCAATTTATAAAGGCAAAGGCTCGCAGCAGGAAAGTCACAATTATCGCGGGATCAGCCTTCTTAGTGTTGTTGGAAAAATGTATGCCAGAATATTGATTGATAGAGTAGTAAACGTGACTAATGACAAGGTATGGGATGTGCAAGCGGGATTTTGGAAGGCAATGGGATGTACGGATCAAGTCTTTTCCTTGCGCTGCGTTACCGAAAAATGTCTGGCAAAGAACCAGAAGGTATATTGCGCGTTCATAGACTTGGAAAAGGCTTATGATAGGGTAAATAGAATGGAACTATGGAAGGTGCTATCTATGTATGGGGTGGACAACTTTATAATAAGGGCTCTAAAATCTCTTTATAGGGATTCGAGGGCCTGTGTCCGAATTAATGGTGCCTATACGGACTGGTTTGACATCTTTAAAGGTGTCAGACAGGGGTATCCAGCCTCGCCCTGGTTGTTTAACTTATTCATGGATAGCTGCATGAAAGATTTGAGGGAAATTGATTGCGGGATTGATATGGTAGGATTGCGTGTTAAGTGCCTCTTATACGCCGATGATCAAGTCATTCGTGCATCATCGCCGAATGAGTTGCTACAAATGATGGACTGCATGAACGAGAATTTTAAAGCGAAAGGTATGAAAGTTAATGCAAAAAAGACGAAAGTGATGGTGTTTGAGAAGGATGAAAGTTTGACTGAGTGTAATATTACGATTGAAGATGAAAATGTGGGACAAGTTGAAAGATTTGTATATTTGGGAAGCATGTTTACAAGAGATGGAAGATGTGAAGCTGATATTGAAGGGAGAGTGACAGCGGGGAATAGTGTGAACGGAGCGCTGCATTCCTTTATGAACGGCCAAACCGTGCCTAAAAAGGTGCGACTGGCGGTTCATAATGGAGTGCTCGTGCCCACCTTGATGTATGGAAGTGAGTGTTGGGTATGGCAGAAAAAGCATGAAAGCAGAATTAACGCAGTTGAGATGCGAGCACTGCGTAGTATGTGTGGGGTGAGACTGATTGATAGAATTCCGAATGCAGTAATACGAGAGCGATGTGGCCTGAAAGAAGATGTCATGACAATGATTGAGAAAGGAATGCTGAAATGGTTTGGACACGTGGAGAGAATGAGTGAAGAAAGATTTACGAATCAAATATATATGGCAGAGGTGTATGGGCAAGCCGGTTGCGGCAGACCTCGTAAGACGTTCGTGGACCAAATTAGGGAAGTCTTGAAAAACGGAAAAGTCCGAAGCACCCGCAACCGGCGAGCATGTATGAAAAGAATAATGAATGTAGAGGAAGCACGTGAGGTTTGCAAGGATAGAAGCAAGTGGCGATCTGTTGTCTCTGCCTACCCCGACTGGAAAAAGGCGTGAGCATATGTATCAACTTCAACTTCAACTTTGATTAAAATGGCTCCATCGTTCACCGATGATTTTGCCAATGTCAGGGTGGAACAAGAGATCAAAATAAATTAATTTAAAAGTTTAAAAGAAATGACTATTGACCGGTACTAGTAGCTATGGTTTCTGCTTGGGGGTCCAAATCTCTGAAAAGGGACAACACAGATATTAGTAAATATATATGCTTAGACACTTAGACTTAGATAATACCATAATAATATTCCTATTAGTAGGGAAACAAACGGAGGGAGACAACAAAGGGCAGGGGACTAGATTTTAATTTTGTTTATGGAAATGAATTTGTATAGAATTTTAATAAGGGATGTGTGAGCTAGTGACAGAAGGAAAGTTAGGTTTACGGGTCTGGGAATTTGTTTTGGGAGAAGGTCGTACAGGGGGATCACTAATTTTGGACATGAGAAAAACATGTGTTCTAAAGTGCCCTCATCCAAACCGCATTCGCAAATGGAATGGTCTCTGACGCGGATTTTAGCCAAAAATACTGGAGAACAAACAAATCCCAGGCGCATTCGGATTATAATTGATGTTGCCAATTTATTAATGTGTTTATGATTATTATACCAGGGTTTTGAAGGAATGGTGGGTTGGATGGAACCATAAAATTTACCTTTGACCAGTTTGGAGGTCTGCCACAAGTCATTCCAAGAACTAAGAGCATATGTATGTATGTATGTATGTTGAATTTTTCACATAAATTATGACGTTGTGTGAATAAAGTGTAAATACAATGACAAAGTTGTAGATCTTTTTATTACCTACAACTTTGTCATTGACGTTTTTCCCGTAGGACTTGTAGTTTTGCTGGCAATCGAGATAAACCCTTTTTTACCCTTAAAATCGCAACCCCATCCACTTCCCAACCTCAGATCGCCCGTAAATTATTTTTTCTTTAATGATCGCTATATTCTCTTCCTTCTCCAATGGGTTTCATCCTACTGTAATTTTATTTTACTTTTTACTCGGTAATAGAATCATAATAGTTTGACGTATAACGGGACCTACTGCCTACGATTGTTGGTTTTGTAAATGTTGATGCGAAAGGTACCTTTTGTTGTCTACACGGTGGGAACTCTAATTACGGGCTTATTGTCTATCTTTTGGGGTGGGAAGGAGGGTGTGTGTGGCTCTCCATTACAGACTTTCGGGGTCTACCCACTAAAACCACTGCGGTTTCCACCGATGTTCCGTAAAAGCAGAGCTAGCGCGAATCGCGGTTAGCATTGTTTACTGCTACCTTGCCCTTCTTTCTTTTCCGTACGAGTATATGGCTATGTCTGGGGTCGGAGTTCCTAGATCGCCCAACATGGTGGAGATATGGCCTAACGATTCTTGTCCTGACATGAAAATCGATACCGATGGCTTTATGCGCCCTCCAAAGTATAGCCCGATAGCTGTATGATTTAAATATCACAACAAACGTTTACCCATATAATGTATGTATGTTGTGACTTCTACCTAACTTTGCCAATCTGTTACGAACGTCAAGACACGTTGGGAGCACTGCTTACTACTCACTCTACTGACATAAAAATACGGCTTAAACTACGACCAGCGATCACTCCAAATACTATGTATTCTGACTAAAACGACCGATATCCCAGAAGTATGTTAGTACAACTATTAATTACAAGTACGAGTTAGAGTGAACGTAATGGTACGGCACAGTTCCAGTGGCATTGCGCTGACTCATTTGTTTGCAGCTAGAGTATCTATAACGTCATTAATACGTAAACATTAATTGTATCGAGTGCAGTGGCAAGTAGGTTTATTAAGAAGTTTACTTGGAAAATCGTGCGATGAAAAATATTATCTTGAAAAGGTTACAATTTACCGAATTCAAAATTCATACAAAACTTATCTTTTATTGATTTATCATAGTGTTTGTGTCTGGACCGACGATCTTATTTTTACCTGCATGAATGGTCTAGTGGTTTAAGCCGCCACCTCGCCGTTTAATACTTCGACTAATGTTTTGAGATGATTCACACCTTGTGTGATACACACATTGTTGTTTCGAGTCAAAAGCCGAATCAAATATGAGTACAGGTTAGAATATATTTAGAGAAGTCTTAAATATAATATATACAGTTGTTGTGGCACTTCTAAAGTTGAGACTTACTTTATTAATTTAGAGTCTAACCGTAGAAACAGTTTTCCCAGATAGACTCAATGTTAAAATAGGCACCTCATTTTAGTATTTACTCAGAAAAAAAAACAACATTTCCCCTAACTTGTCAAATAGTTTTGAACGTAATTGATTCGCTAACAAGCTTGCGTTCGCTCACACTTGTATAATCGATCGCAACAAACCATTACCGTACCATGTACCAGCCGCTGCCACTAGGAAGTATTCCTTCCTTCCTCAAGTTATACGATCAATAGTCACCTGTCAAAGCTTGTGGATCGTTTGGTTAGGAATAAATTGGAACTGATTTTGAAGGGTAATTACTTACTTGCTGTAGAAATATTTTGATTTGTTATTTTTTTACAAGAATAATAAAATTTACTAAAAGCTTTTTCACCACCTTAAACACTGTGTTCCGTGTTGTGGCTTCGATATCTATATAATATTTTGTGCCATTCACGAATTCTTGTTTCAATCATGAGACTTTTTCTTTGGGTGAATGTTTATAGAGTCCGACTGAATGTTTGTAAAATCCCTCGCGATACAGGATTAATTTATTTTCTAGACTTAACAAACATGCAAACAAGAGATACAGTGTATACAGACTGTAAACAATTATGTGTAGGTCACATAAACAGTTGTCCCGTGTATCGAAACCACAATAGCCTCCGTTATTGTAGTAAGCCTCATAGAGCAGTTGGACAGCTGCTTAAGCCATAACGTCATCCGCGCCGTAAATATGGTAAGGTATTCCTTAACGAGATGTATTTTAGCACTTAGTAATAAAATTCGGCATTAATTCCGTTATGACAGCAGACAGTTTTCTGTTAACGTTAACGATCCTGCACTGATTGACTCGGAATCGTTTGAAAAGCTTGCGTGCATTTTAGAGCTCCATTTTATAACTTACCGTACCATTAAAACTATTCCAAGTTAAAAGTTCGAAGTTATTTTTAACGTCAGGAACTGATGATGTAGCGCTGAAGATATAACGTCGGATTTGATAGCGCACAAGTTATAGTGTAGTGTAGTGGAGGTGATTTAAAATATTGTATTGTATAATCAAACGATTATCTTACTACCATAAAAACAAAAATAAATGCAAACGTTTATGAGGATGGACGTATGTTTTCTATAGTTTTCTGGAAAAATCTTCCGAACTAATTTTGATAAAATTTTGCCTAAACACATCATAGTGTAACAGCTGTTTTAATTTCTAAATCCTAAGCCCTGTTATCGATATATATAATCTAAAAAAATTGTTACACCCAAATCAGACACGCATTTATTACTTTCTCGGTCCAGCCAGCCACTATTTCATAAAATTATATTCAATTTTTTTTACGTAACAACTCCCGCACTAGGACTAAATCCTGTGTCGCGGGGGACTTTACAAACATACAACTAACGGACACAATGAACACCCAGACTCAAAACAACAATTTGTGAATTACACAAAGTGTTGCCTCGTGTGGGGATCGAACCCACAACACTCGGCGCAGTGTCAAGCGGTAAGGCGGCCGCTTAAACCACTACCTACGCCAACCGTGCAGTCGCATTAATTAATTATATAGTTGCCCGATATATCAAGTGTAACTTGTCAAGTATCTGACACAAGTAATGGAGTGTGACACACCTAATTATAATTCATCATCATCAGCCTTTAACAGTCCACTGCTGGACTAGGCCTCTCCTTTGAAAGAAGGAATTGGCCTACCATACCACGCTGGCCAAACGGGTAGGTATAGGGCTTGTATCAAGTTTTCCTTTTCTTACAGTGCTGTTCTCTGCATAATATGCTCCCTTTGTCGGCTCTTACGACACCAACGGGATGATATGGGGCGGTGACATTCCGAATTCTTAATCCGTCACCACACGGAAGTTTTAAAAGAATTATAATTAATTACGTACTTACAAGGTCACGAGTGTCAAACCATAGTTATTATTCTAGTTATAATCGATGCAAATTAGACATTGCTTTGCCTTACCCAGAAACACACCCTACGATAGATTACAGAAAATTAGGTTTAAAGTAGTGCAGTGAGCAAAAATCATAAGCACCGATTCTAATCACAAAATATCATCATGTCAGCCTAGAGACGTCCACTGCTGGACATAGGCCTCCCCCAAGGTTCTCCACACAGACCAATTTTGAGCCACCCGCATCCAACCGCTTCCCGCGATCTTAACCAGATCGTCGGTCCACCTTGCGGGAGGCAAGGGTCTGCTGCGTCGCCCAGTACGTAATATCAGCATAACCTAAATGTTCAGAAGTTAAAAATCAACATCTTCGTCAACATGAATTGGCAATAACTTTTTATAAAGAACCGTCCAAGATGTCTGAAAGTTCACAGCATCCAATCTCTAACTCTCAATAAAAACTTGGCAAACTTTAATTAAACTACTAAATCATGCAGATTTTTTACACTAAACGTTCTAATGCGAGTTCTTTCTTATTATTAGTAGGGGTAGTTAATATAACTGGGGCACTTGTTTAAACTTGCCCCTACTCAGCTAGGGTGTGCAGCTTGAAGGGGAAAACTCGGAAAAAACGTATCAACCGAGTCTTGAACAACAGTTGGCCCCGTTTTTCTGTTTGCTACTGTAATTAGTTTTAAAAGTTAAGAGTGGAAAAAACGAGTTATGGCTCTATAGAAATTGTTGAACAACTGGTTCCTCAGGAGTCTTTATGCATTTTATTTTCAAGTATCCATGATTATTGTTATCTTATGGTACCTACTTTGACATTAAGTAAAAGGCAGGTTTTGGTATGTAAACTATGTACATATATTTTATTGTGTTAGTTATTACGAAAAATGTTGACATAATAGTGAATTTGGTGGAACGCTTCGTTGGCTAAAACGTATCTCATTCCACCGAAAACGTAGTAAAGTATTTTAACGTACACTCACCAAGTTAATGGGTGGGTAATACACTATAATAACTGGGTTACGAGCAGCCACCAAGCCACATGTGATCATTTGTCATCGGCTGATCTCGACACAGCTAAGTAAAAAGTCATCATACAAATATTTTCTTCGGGAAATGGGAGTCGAATCCAAGCCCTTGGGATTCTTAGTCAGCGGCACTAAGGACTAAAATACAGAAGGCACAGCACGACATGAAATTGTTCGTGTATGTTTTATTTGTAATCTGTATTAATGAACGTTGTCGACTCTCTAAAATGTAAAGGTAGATACAAAAACCGCAACCATCCATAGCGAACTTTGATTAAAATGTTAATTAAATGTCAATCACTCGCTCGCTGGAAACGGCTATACATTTGTATCGATTACCACAGATAATATATAATACTACTTGAGGATATAGCGCTCACAGTGAGAGTAGCGCTCACAGCGAGAGTAGCGCTCACAGCGAGACTTGGCTTGCCGTTCTTATCAGATCGCAAAAGTTAAGCAACGCTTGCACAGGTCTCCACTTGGATGGGTGACTGTGTGTGGCATATAAATCTGAGCGCTACCGTGCTTCGGAGGGCACGTAAAGCTGTCGGTCCCGGTTCTTATCTAAGGATAAGGATCGTTAGGCCATTTCAGCGGTCTGAAAACTCCGACACCAGAGTTGGCCACACATTCACACGAAAAACAAACAAACTAGAGGATGCCCGCAGCTACGCCTGCACGTTTCATATAATTTAACCATTTCTGCCCGATCCCGTGGGAATTTCGAGAAATCAGTCAGTGCAACTCTACGGTCCCCAAGGAACACACATCATCTTCAGCTTCTTGCACACAACACTTTTGGCAGAAGCTTGTCTGTCAATAACGCAACAATTTTATATAATTATGCAGATACTAGTACTATTACTAAAAACACAAAGGTAATGCAGCGATAGCCTAGCGAATACCAATAGACTGCCTTACAGAGGGTATCGGGTTCGAATCCACGGCGCGCAACACTGACTTGCCGAAGTTATATGCATAATGAATTGTTCATTATCGCTTGGCTCCATGCCTTGGCGAGCACATTAGGTCGTCGGTCCCTGCTGTCGTGAAGATCTTTGACATTCGTTGTACGGAGTCAGTATCTCTGAAAAATAAATGTCAGTAAATCTGACACTAGTCTTAACCATGGCCAATGAATACAGATTTACATAGAAGCGCAGTTCTTAAGGATTTCGTGAGCCAATTCCAAGTGGGGATTATCTCCAGCTTAGTTCGTAGTTGGCGCTGTTGGCGGCGCTGGCGTTGTTCTCCGTCTCTTTCGCTCTCGTAGTTAAGTTACATAGGAGGAACGTTCGTCTCTTGCTCTCGTAGAGATAGCTGTCACAGCGCGACTGCCACGCCGCCCGCCAATCGGCAATTTGGGTCACAGAAAGTTTGTCTTCAGAGCGCTCATAAGAATTGCGCCTCTATGTAAATATCTAAGCTCTTTGCCATGGCATATCGCAATACCTTTTGCGTTGAAGAGGTCAGATAGGTAGTCGCTCTGTGGAAAAGTTAATATTCAGTCAAATCCAGTTAGACTAGTAAGTAGACCCAGGGTTGTAACTGGGATAACGTTAGGTGGGTGATGACTAAATACACGTAGGTGCACATTGGGATAGCCAAATAAACTATACATAATATAAAATGGAAATGTCTGTTAGTGATCTCAATTTTTCTTAAATGATTATAGTTTTAAATTAAGGTTACTATGCGCCGACGTAAAGTGCAAGAGCTGTGAAGAGAATTTGATATAATATACGAATTACTTATAACATTGTTAAGAAATACCAGACATTTATTCTTGCTTCCAAAGTGAATAAATTTGGTCAAAGATATTCACGTATACATGGTGGTTTTTGACAGCACTATTAAGTTTCTTTTGATAATTGAGTGTCTATCTTGACTAATGGATTTGAGCTCCGTACTACTACATAAATTCACGGTTAAAATATTCGAGCTAAGGTCATTTTTGGAAGGAGACATTATCACGGTGCAGTAATATTACGCTGTCTTGCACTGTGAATTTGTCTTTGAATCGTTTAACAAAAATGTACTTAATACATTTGGAAAGCATAAAAACTACAACAACCAACTCGCATCATACCTAACGTTTCTTTGAAAAGTACAAATAAACTGAACCGAAATCAGGCCAAACATTCTTGATGTATTCAGCATTTTCTTTGAGAACTTTACGAGTTCCCGTCACAAGTATGTAGTTAAAAACACAAATGTTGACACTATTAATCTTCCAGTTCGCGAGAGTGTTTGTAAGTGCATGCTGTAAAGAGATGAACATTTCAAGTGTTGGTTGAAATATTAAAAGTTTAAAAGTGCCGTTAGATTTCCGCACGTACGTTTGAAATTCTGGTGGTTTTAAATATCTGAGATTCGGTGAAATATCAAGGAATTACTAATATTATGCGAATGCTTTTGACTTCTTAACTCAAAGATATTCGATTGATGGACTTAAAACTTGACGGGACGTTGCAATTTCAGGCGTGTGGTTCGTTGAAATGAAATCGATATGATGAGGCATGATTATGTTTACTGCCTTGTCAGTTTTGAAGCTGACTGGGTCACAGTAAGGCGTGGTCAAAAGTTCAGAAACCTAGATCGCCTACGAGTCACTTGTAAAATTGAGACTATTGTGTCCTAAAGATGGGGATTGATAATATAGCAACGACAGGACGCTGCAAATATACATTCACATAACGACATTGGCATAGAAATTCCGAAGTCTGATTTGAGATGTGAAATGGCTATTAACGATCGATCGAAGTTGTGTGAGGATGGGTCAGTAAAATTCAGTCGTTATAGGATAACTACTATCAGAGATTTTTGTGAAAACGGTTTAACGAGGCCACACAACTGTGCCTGCAAGCGACAATTTGCAGTTTAATTGGATTATTAAATTTAATTATTCATTATTGGTGCAAGCCGTGGGTTCGACACACAGACTAGACGGCGCTAATCTCTCACCAGTCCCTCCGCGCCCACGACTAGTGCATGACAGTCGAAACGTCGGCAACAAATAAATATATACCTATACCTTAAATAAGTTAATTTTACGCGATTAAGACCCGCCAAAAAATATTTTATAATGAATCGATTGGTATATTAAATGCTTCTGATAGGTGTAAAAGTTCAGAAGATATAAAACTAAAACTATTCGATTTTATACTTAAGAGTCATAAAAGAAAATATCAATATCAAACTATAAGTGGAGATTTTAAAAGTATAAGAGATATTGAATATTTAAATCGCTTACACCTCTAATAGTGGGCGTTCGAAAGCAGGTCGAACTATTCGGATAAGTGCGGGCTTGGATTCAAAACCGATAAAATATAATGCGGCACGTTTCAGCCTATGAAATACTTATCTTATTAGGGTTCCGTACCTAAAAGGTAAAAACAAGACCCTATTACTAAGCCTACGCGGTCTGTCTGTCACCTGGCTGTATCTCATAAACCGTGATAGCCAGAAAGCTGAAATTTTCATAAATGATGTATTTCCGTTGCCGCTATAACAAAAAATACTAAAATTAAAAATCTAAATATTATACAATAAACGTAATTTTTTTAGCAATTTTTACTCGATCTTAATAAAAAGGTAGGAATTTAAAAAATAAATTAGTATACATACAACAAACGTGATTTTCTTTTATAAATGATGGTACCCTTTGTGTGCGAGTTCGACTCGCACTTGGCCAATTTTTATGATTGCATAAGTAAATTCAATAAAAATATATACTAAAAGTTAAAAATGTATACTACCCACCCACCGGGTGGGTGGGTGTAATATTACACCTCTGCCTACCCCTTCGAGGATACAGGCGTGAATCTATAAAAAAAAATTATCATATTCATGATACTAGCGCGGACGTCGCCCAATTTTCAAGTGAGAAATTCGGCCCACTGCTGGGCACGTGCCTCTTTTTAATCTGAGAAATCATAGACCAGCATTCTTGCCAACTGCCGGTTAGCTGACTTCACATATCTGTAGAGAACAGTTTGGCGAACACCCAGTCATGTATGTTTCCTCGCATATTTTACATCAACTTCACCACCGTTTATCTTTTTGTTACTAATATTTAGCATAATGCATCAAATATAATAACATAAAATGTTTGTGGACTACGTACAGCTAAACTTAAAATAGCTAGAACTTCTTGGTGTCATTAAATTTGTTGGTATTACTAACATCTGAACGCTACATAGCGTTCTTGAGGGTATTATCGTAACTATGCCTGCCGGTTACACATTTAATGGTTAGGTGACACTGATTACAGGTTGAGTCGGTTAAAAACACCTGCTCCAAACATTCCACCATCAGGTCAAACTGACACGTCTATCTGAAAATCTCATTTTCCTCTGCCTCTTTCTAACCGGTATGCTAAAAAAGATTGTATAAATTCACTCGAAAAACGCTTGGGTATCCCAGTTTACGGCGCAGGTCAGGATTTAAACGGTATGTTAACTATGTACCAAAACGCCCAACAATCTTTCAGTGAAGCATTTTTCTGTCCGTGATTTTAACTAGGATGTTACAAAATAAGTTATGATCATAATAAAAATGTCTTTTCGTTATGTATGTAACCATCGGTAGGTAAATTTTAAATGTCGCAGACATACCCGAGGCGCTTCTACCTTGAGTCCTAAGGTGTTATCAAATGCTCTATAATTTCACTAGCAAAGCAACAAAGCAACATTTATCTATTCGTACCAGCGCGTAGCGTGGCGTGGTGGAGTATATCTAACCTTCTGGTGGTGAAAAGCGGCCGGGTCATGGGTACGGTCACGAGTACTGGTCACGGGCATCTATTTTTTGCACCATGTGTCGTGAGTCACTTTACAAACATGCGATCAACAGACACAAAGAACACCTAGACTCGGAACAACAATTTATGGATCATATAAGCATTGCCTCGTAAAGTCTTAGAAACCGAACCATGCTACGACACGAAATGTTAAACGGTGAGGCGACCGCTTAAACCTCGTCCTACTTCCAGTCACTACAATGCTTACATTTATAACGCTGAAGTGACTGCTCAATTAATTAAATAACGAATTTAGATCAAACCATAGCTATTTTTTTTGCAACCACACAACTGTGCACGAACCAGTCTATTAGTAATTAGTAAAGCTACTAGTATTAGTTGCTAGACTAACTAAGTTTAGTCGCTCGATATCAACTTGTATCGTACAGAGTTTGAAGCTCGTCACAGACCAAGTTACAAGTTATAATATGTGTTAATATGTTTATGTACTAAGCATTCAGAAAGTTTACAATTAAAGGCAGCGATAGCCTAGTGGAGATACCAACAGACTGCCATGCAGAGGGTATCGGGTTCGAATCCACGGCGCGCACCAATGACTTTTCGGAGTTATGTGCGTATTGAATTATTAATTATCGCTTGTCCCGTGCCTCGGAGAGCACGTTAAGCCGTCGGTCCCGGTTGTCATGAAGATCTTTGACAGTCGTTACAGGGCGTCAGTACCTTCTAAATAAACTGACACTAGTCTAAACCATGGAATATGGCTATCCCTTCGGGTTGCAGAGGTCAGATAGGCAGTCGCTCCGTGGAAAAGCTAATATTCAGCCAAATCCGGTTAGACTAGGAAGCGGACCCCAGATTGAAACTGGGATAACGCTAAGAGGATGATGATTCAGAAAGTTTACAATATCACTTTGTAATGTAGTGTAAATGTTTAATAGTAGTTGTTATGTGAACATAACATGTACCTATCAATATGCTTTTAATATTATATTCATATACAAGATAATAGAATATTTCTTGTTTTGATATTATCTTGTTAGTGAATGCACAGGATAATTAAGTAGATCATTATCATCATCGTTCTAGCGTTGTCCCAGCTGCATCTAAGCCTTGGAGCCCGAAGATCGCATGTTCGTATAACCAGACATGACATTATATCAACTAATTTACAGAATTCCTTCTTATCATTTGGGGCCTAGATGTCGTAATATTTAGTATATTATGCACTGCGTCTGACCAAATCGATCACCAACTCTCCTTTGAAAATAAGTTTTGAAACATAAACTTGAATTCACCATAAGGGTTTTATCTGATGTTATTGTTGGACGTCAAATATTAATTTATACATTATTTACAAAGTCTTTTGTATAAATGCAAACGTTTATCAGGAATTTACGTCTGTTACTCTTTCACGCAAAATCTGCTATTACTATTAGGTACGGATTTTAATGCAATTTTTGCAGTAATACAACATAACTTCAGGCCTTTATCCTCGAAAGGGTAGGCAGAGGTGTATTACATACCCACACTTCACCATGTTATGTATGTTGTGTATGTTTCGGTCTCAATGTAATAGGGAGCGAGCCTAATGGCATCTACCGGGCACATTATTAACCGAGCGATAATTAACATTTTTATATACACATAACTTCGAAAAGTCAGAGGTATGTACCCGGGGTACCTGGGCATCGAACCCGAGACCATCGTCTCGGCAGTACATTACGTACACCACTGAGCTATAGCCGCTTTTATTTTGCAGTAATAGTGTTTTACTTTTAGCATAAAAACCGACACTGGGTTAGTCGCAGGCTCAATATAGTAATTCTATATAACGCATTAAATTTGATGATATTATATCTTCATCTGTGACGAGCTTTCGTATTAACATGTTAGGCAGTGGATACATTGCTTGGCTCAGTGAACTTGATTGCTCGGGTAAATACGCCGTATTTACTTGATTTATCCCGTTGTAAATTTATACTGACTACTATAATAGTTCTGTTCTATTGTAGTGTAAGTTCTCATTAATATTTGCGCAGGATCTTGGTGTGTTGAAGCAAATATTATCAGCAGTATAGTGCTATGCTCAATGTACGGAGGTAGAGTTGGTCCATATTTGGATCGCTAGGACAGAGGTAATTGATCTTAGGAGCTCTGTTGCAGAAAACTCATTGCTAGGCCTGTGATTTTGAGAGATACTCAAACAATTATTATCCTAATGATCTCAGCCAACAGGCATCCACTGCTATATACCTATAAGCTTCCGCAAGGCAAGCTCCCATCCAACCGCTGCCCGTTTTGAATACTGAATAAAGTACTTTATTTTGTTTCTTAGAGTAAGATGTTGTTGATGTATTATTTCTAGGCCTTTATATTACTCGACAAAGAGACAAATTGCCGAAGAATAAAAGCCTGACTATCTCAAACTAAAGGAAGTTATAAAATAATACTTATGTTCGTCATCTACGTTAGCTACGGATCTCTTCAAACCACCTACAAGCCATATCAGCTACAAAGGTCTACACGTCGCGTAGCATGTGCTACAAAACACGGGAGAATTCACACCAGTACTAATTGTGTAAACGAAGCAAAACATACAAATTATCATTTTATTGGATTTCCCTTTTCGAGAACTAACAATACAATGCAATAAATCGAATAATAATACATGACAAATATCAATAAACAAGCTTACTGTTTGCAGGTTAAAATAAAAATCAGTGCATTCTTTGTAAGTTCTAGTGCTGTTGACACCATTTTTCGCTGTTCTTGTATACGTTTATACTTTAGTTGCTTTTTACGTGTGAAAAACATTCGTCGGTCAGACAGGCAGTTGCTCTGTGGAAAAGCTAATATGCAGCCGAATCCAGCTGGACTGGCAAGCGGACCGCAGGTTGAAACTGGGATAACGTTAGGAGGATGTTGCTACTGAGAATTCGAAAAACTTAGCAACACTTTTGGCCGACCCGGTAATTGAACCCAGGACCCCAATCAGCCGCATACGCTATCCACTGGACCACGGACATCATATTCGTCTACCATATTTAATTTTGATGAACAATAAAGCTATTTATTGTGATATAAATTTGGAGAGTATAATCTCCAGCAGTTGACCGGGATGATGAACCATAAAGATAAGAAGTTCTGATCTTGTTCTTATTATTACATTTAAACTAGCATAGCAACAGCAGCCCAGTAGGGAGACCAACAGATTGCTATGAAGAACTTTTGAGTTTAAACCACGACGACGCGAGATGTGACTTCGAATTTATATTCGTCTTAAAAATATTTTTGGCTCGCTAAACGATTAAAGAAAACATCGCAAGCAAATCGTATGATTGAGGATTTAATTTTGCCATAAAGCTCGGAAAACAAGTACAGTCTATAAGTTCGCACTTGGTCAGTGTGGTGGACTATATTCTTCTTATAACTATATTCTTCTGAAGGCTCCTGTGCCCAGTAGTAGGACAATTTTATCTGTTTTTTACGTAGAAACTATTAGCTCAGTAGTACCAGATAAGATATTTATAATATAATAAAGAGAAAATATTTGTTTTTGTATGTTTGTAACAAATTAACTAAAATTTAACTAAACCGATTTTAAAAAATATTTCACCATTGTAATGCGGCATTATTCCTGAGTAACAAAGGCTATATTTATTTCTAGAAAATATTAGATAAATATTTAAATTAAATGTACACCCATGCGAAGCCGCTAGTACCAGATAAGACGAAACTTTTGCTATATTATCTTATTACCTAAGGATATAAGATATACACGGTTCTACTTAAGTAATGTGAATAACAATGTGATAATATCACATACGAAACCTGCGGCATTACATCCAAAACCATGTAAAAAACAATATTAATTCTCAGACAAAATTCTTAGAAGCCTATAAACGTTTACAATATCAAATATTTCATTGTTGACGTTGAAATAACAGAGCATGTAATATGAAGCGATATATCATCTTCTATTATATAAAACAATTGTACTGACTGACGTATCAACGCAAAGTATTGAAGCTAACAGCATTGGTCGGTGAATTTCCTTTATATTTATAACGTAGGCACTCAGTAACGAATAAATCCAGTGTCTTAACTATGTATCAAAACAACGAACCAACAAACACACTTTCATCTTCTAAATGTTAGGCAGAAATAGGTAAATAAACCAATTCTAGGAATCCTAACAAATCATGTTATTCGTTTGTTTGAGTTGTGAACGGCGCAAACGGCCAATTACTGAAAAACAAAAGCTCTCGTTATAGTGAGGAAAAATATTGAAAAACCTAATTTAGCAATGTGAATATATCTATTCTATCTTTGTTAATTAACTGACTTAATTGTGCGTGTTGGTTTAATTTATTAGTCTGTTAAATCTGTGAAAACTCGCTTAATGGTTACGCCAGTGATTGGTTGATTTACGGGGTCAAGGATCATTGCCCGGGACGGGTTTGAGAGGGTCTATATTTTGAATTTCAATTTGTATTTGTACAATTACATGTTGTCAGTTGCTTATTTAGGATGTAGAATTGTGTAGTAATGTTATTCTACCTTAACAAGGGCTGAGAACATTTCTGATTCGGTTATTGAATTGATTTGATTTTTTGTTTTGAATATGCATTTGGCTATGTATACTTTGTTTGCGCTGCGGTTTGCATTTAGAAATATTTGTAGTCAGATCAACCGTTAGAAAAACCTGTGTATAGGAAATGAAGGCGACTTTAAATATAAAATATCGTCAATAAAATAACATTTACTGCAATATTACGATACTCAAACGCAACAACATGATTCTTCAATATGCGAGAAATACGTGACTCTCATAGAATACTTATTTGCTGTTTCGTATGCTGAAGAGCAAATATAGCTATTCGTATAGCAAAGGTAGCTTTTACTACTTTGGTTATCAAGGGAAGCACTTTAAATACAAAAAAACGTTTATTACTACAAATTCATTATTCACGCTTCATAAAATTTTATTAATTTACACAGCGATGGAACATAATTTTTTTTTATTGCACTGATTGCTTAGTGATTTTAGGAGCCCGATTCGTCACTACGTCCAGTATTGTGGATTCGATTCCCACAGGTCAACACTGAGTGTAATCGAAAAATGTTTGTTTCTGATCTAGGTATTCTTGTATTTTTGTATGCGTTGGCTGAGTGTGGGTAAAGTCACAACTATTTCATGCCTGGTGAGGTTGTACTAAAGGATACCTAATAATGTGACAGTGCGACAAAAGATTATTTTGCCTTGATAGGTACATATCTGAAGGGCTGAAGGCTAGTGACCTTTAGACATTCGCTTTTTAAACTACGATATTTTGGAAGTGTTGTTTAACAGCGACAACTAAGTAAACAAACAGAAACATAATAAATGTTTTATTAAGTTAGTTATTTTAGGCCTTTTAAATAATTCTTAGCCTTCATTGTTTGTGTTCTCACTAGCTAGGCTGCATGAGTTTAAGAATAGATTCTGAGAAAATGTAATTGTCAGTAAAGCTCCAATAATTTGCTGCCTAGAGCTAAGAATACTGATGACTAAATAACTTGAAACTAGAGTTAGACTAACGAAACCTACTTCTTTGTACAAATGATATTCTGGTATATATTCGTAGGTATTATAATTTAATTCTCTTAAAATGACTGAAGTGGTGGCACAGCCTTTGCCATCTGACAAGAAAAAGGAGAAGGACCTGACTGATATAGATACTGACTTTATCCACCAAAGATGTTGTTTAATACAACAGATAAGAAATAGTTCCTTTTTTAATCTTACTGTGTATAAGGGACTTTTTAAAAAATTAAGATGTTGTCCGCTTTATTGGTACGAGAGATAAACATAAAATGAACCTAAATTAATAAAACTAAAATTAATCTCTTCGAAAGCTGAAGCATATATTAACTAATTTGTGAAGCATTCTAGCTTCATCTAACGATGGAGAAGATAGAATGCTATTAAAATGACCCAAATTTAATGTCACCCTCCTAGTGTTATCCCAGATGCAACACGAGGACCGCTTACTAGTCTAATCGGATTTGGACGAAAACAGACAGGCGGAGCGCATGCCTGTCTGATCTCCGCAACCCTAAGTGAAGGCGATAAGTCCATGGTTAAGACTAGTGTCAGTTTATTTAGAGGAACTGACTCTCTATGACGACTGTCAAAAATCTTCATGAAAGCCAGGGCTTAACATGCTCTTCATGGTATGGGGCAAGTGATAATTAATAATTCAATTCGCACATAGTTCCGAAAAGCCAATGGTGAGCGTCGTGGATTCGAACCCAGCATCCTCTGCTATTGCTATAGCTGCAGACTACCATAGTGATGGTATTTCTACTAAGCTATCGCTGACATTTAAGACCATATGAAATATCATATTTATCCTTAAGGATTGACGTCTTTAAGCCTGCATGCCATTGCATTCGGCTATCATAATAAGCATCTTCTACGACCCTAAACTCTTTACCGAGGATGGAAGATTCAAGTAGTAATTAAGTATAATGTGAAATAGATGCAGCACCTTACGAAATAAAATCATTATATATATGGCGTTAGAAAAGAGAGGCCATGAGTTTTATTGCCTGTTCTTTCTCGCGGTTTTATGTTTTGCGAACGAGGCACTAAATGTAAATGTAGATTCATTAAGTAATTATTTTAAAAATTTACGTTTATTAGTGTCACATTGTGACATAAATTAATAAATAATGTTGACTTTCATTTGTCTTTGATTCCACTTAACTACTCGTAGGTACTCGTATCGTACTAAAGCAAATAAACATCAATAACCCTTGAGAAGGCATTATACAAATGAGATACTGTTTACTATGTTGTTCAATACACTATATAATATGTACGAATATTATAATACCATTCTATGTAGACATAAGGCGCGTGCTTCGTACAAGTTATCAGCCTAATGGCGTCTACACACAAATGTTATAAGTTGAAGTATAATAAATGTCTTCTTCAAATATTCAGCTAAATATGGTAGGAGTAGAAAGTGGCTCTGTACCTTCAGGTGTGGAATGGAATCTTTTTATATAGTGCAAACAGATTACATGCCTTGGATGCAGCGGATGTAGACACGGATGTAGTTCAAAAGTATTGTATTGAACTGATTCTAAATATGTCATGATGAGGTACCATGAAAGTCTTATCCAGAGAATCCAAACTGTAATACCTAGATTAAAAATATCTCACTTCTCATGAAATTGCAACAAAGTATCGTATTATAATGTTTTGCTCAGATGACAAGGGTTTCTAGTCTCTAAAACGAGGTATTTCTACGTATTGCAGTCAAACTTTCAGTAAGGCAATAAAAAGTATAGTTTTGTTCTGTGGTAGAATAATTTGCATCGAAAACGGATTAATTTTACAGTTTGATGTTATTATCATCCATGAGAATTCAAATGTTAATTTTAATAGAAGACAGCGGTGCTAGGAACATGACGTAAATGGTGCGGAAACAGTAAATATGCGATATTCTCAAATAAGAGCGTAAGCGTATTTATGACTTATATCTTACTTAAATAGATGAAATCCACATATTTTTACATCTATTTGCTTTATTGTAGACGCATCTTAAATACGCGAGCCGTAGATATCATTGGGCAAACAGATAACGATTTTAAGATCAAGAGAGTAAATATGTAACATGACTGTAATGTAATACACTTCCTCATCATATCGTAATAAGGAATTGAACAAATAAATAACATTGAGTTCATTTATGTCGGCCTTGTATTACTATCAATTTATACATTTAGGCCACAGAATAATTTTATAGTCAATATGTTTGTAAAATATTAATTTTGTGAAGTAGGTCACAGTGAATTTATCACGAAGGCTAATAAAGCTTATTGATAACCTACCTATACCTACTACACAGAAACTGAAGTTTCTTTAATTTAGTTTTTAATTATTTTCGTGTAAGTGTGTGGCCGACACCGGTCTCGAAGTTTTTAGACCTGGGCTGGGTCGTTGGGCTATGTCAGGTACATAGCCCAACGATTCGTATGACACAAGAACCGGTACTGACTTTGCGTGAATATGCCACGAAAATCCATTCAATAGTTTTTGGGTTTATGGCGAATTGAAAGAAGCACGGTTTTTAGTTTAAATAAAGACAACTTCCGCACTTGGAATAAATCATGTGTCGCAGGAGACTTTACAAACATGCAACCAACGGACACAATGAACACCCAGATTCAAAACAACAATTTATGGATTACATAAGGTATTGTCTGAATTGGGAGGGGACCACTTTAACCACTCCGCTAACAGTGAAGGAGTGATTTAGTTATATAATTTGACTGCACGGTTGGCGTAGTGGTTTAAGCAGCCGCCTCACCACTTGACACTGTGCCGAAGTGTTGTGGGTTCGATCCTCACACGAGACAACACTTTGTGTGATTCATAAATTGTTGTTTCGAGTCTGGGTGTTCATTGTGTCCGTTAGTTGTATGTCTGTAAAGTTCCCCGCGACACAGGATTTAGTCCTAATGCGGCAGTTGTCTTTTTTAAAGGTTTAAAGGTATAATGAGCAAGTATTTTTATAAAATACCAAAAATCATTATTTTATCATACATACAAACATACATAGACTCACGCCTGTTTCCCGAAGGGGTAGGCAAAGACCACACAACGCAATTTGCAACGATCCTGACATACCTCTCTTGCTTCACTTACTCCCATTTTTCAGTTTCTCATGCATGCATTATTTTATCGTATCGTCCATAATCCACAGCGACGGGTCTATATTGATTGCCACGAAACATAAGTGGGACTGTAGACATCTAAGTTCGTCTGTAAGATATTCCTTCGGCTATCTAACTTAACGAAGCAGCACTTCATAAAGTGATTTGGCTGCATTTCCATTTCCATGGTGAAGCTGCACTAGTTCGCCTTATCGATACCACAACGATCGTCTTGATATAAACATAGTACATAACTATAAATGCTAATACACTTGTCATAATAGAAAAATACACAATTTGTGTGACGCAAAATTGATGATATAGGCAAATTCTGGTGTAATAAAAATATAATCTAAAAATGCAGTCACTACGGGTCTCTCTGTTAGTTTTTGACGTGACAACGTCTTATAAATTGGTTTGCCGGGTGACACTTCAAGAAACTGCGTTACGCTCCGCTCACGTTATGCGCTCACAATGAGAGCGAGTGAGAGGCACGCGTCCCGCCTAAGAGCGAGAGAGACAGACATAAAAAGTGAAAGGCACGCGTCTTTCATCCTTCTTCCTACTATACGAATGAATATTCACATTAAAATTATTTTACCACTCAAAGTCGTTGTCACGTAAAACTTTCGCCCGTATACCGACTTTACAGGCAACCAATTTTTATTTAAGTACACATTTCAACTACCTTCCTACCTACCACCTACCTTCTATATTTGTTAGTGAAATAGTACATTTCACTAACAAATAGAGATGACTTTAGGTATATAAAATATTTTTCTTTACCCTTATACTTACTACGATTTCTTTAGAATTCTAAAAAACTCAGTAACACTTTTGCCCGATACAGGGATCGAACTCTGGACCTTCCGATCAGCAGCCGCATAGGTACGCTATCCACCACAGAGGCAGTCAGAGGCAGAGTGAAGATTTACTTCGATAAATACACTTAAACCCAAATAAATTACAGGTACTTCGGGTTCCATCGGGTGAAAGTAAAAGTCCGGCGAGTTTGAGTGCCTCTCCCTAAGTGTCATCTAGTTGGAAGTCGATCATGATTAGTAAGTTCGTATGACCATCAAGACCAGTTAGAGAGGCTCTAGATTCGGGGAACTTTTGTATTTGCAGTATGTAGGTACGGACGTTGTGTTATTGTGTGCTTTGCGGCTAGAGAGACTGGTAAATATGGATGGAGTGGACTTTTTTTTTAACAAATACTAGTACTTCTTGTAGTGTGCGAAACGTGATAAGAGTGTTTGCCACCAGAATTATCCAATATTAAACCAAAAACTAATTTAAATATCATCATCATCATCATCCTCTTAGCGTTATCCCAGTTTCAATCTGGGGTCCGCTTTCTAGTCTAACCGGATTTGGCTGAATGTTAGCTTTTCCACAGAACGACGGCCTGTCTGACCTCCGCAACACAAAGGGATAGCGATATACCATGGTTTAGACTAGTTTCAGTTTATTTAGAAGGTATTGACGCCCTGTAACGACTGTCAAAGATCTTCATGACAACCGGGACCAACGGCTTAACGTGCTCTGCGAGGCAAGTAATAAGTTTTGTAGTCAAGCTAATATTCCCTCAAAGCTGCTTAGACTAGAAAGCAGATCCTATTCTCCACTGTGAAAGTCTTCTAAGTAACCGGAACAACGCTATGAAGGTATTTATGACAAAACTGAACTATATAAAAACTAACTACACGGTTGACGTAGAGGTAAGCGGCCACCTTGCCCCTTCTCACTGTGTCGAATGTTGTTGAATCGATCCCCACACGAGACATCACTTTGTGTGATCTATAAATTGTTGTTTTAAATCGGTGTGTACTTTGTGTCCGTTAATTGCATATATGTTAAGTCCTCTAACACAGGATTTAAACATAGTGCGCCAGAGGTATTAAAAAAATTAAAAAAAGTGTCAGCTCTCACGTCTACAATAATCTGCAGTTAATCTATGACTAGCATTACTGCTAGTCATAGATTAACTGCAGATTATTATTAGCTTTTTTATTATTTCGGTCATACTGTATGTAAGCGGTAGTGAGACATAATAAAGAACCTGTTCAGCCTAACAGTGTTTCTCTTGAACCCCGACATCCTACCTGAGATCCTCCGTCTCAGTTTCCAATGCACACTGCACGGAGCACATAATTCCTTGGAGTAATCCAAGGAATGATGTGCTCCGTGCAGTGTGCGTTGGAAACTGTCTCAACTCCATCTAACAGCTCATTATAACCAAATAGTGCTTCGCTACACTGTTTGTTCGCTACACTGTATGTTAGGAAAAATAGGCAAACAAATCAATTCTAGGAATCGTTACAAATCACGTTATTCGTTTGTTTGAGTTGTGAACGGCGCAAACAGCTAATTACTAAAAAACAAAAGCTCTCGTTACATCTCGTTAGTGAGGAAAAATGTTGAAAAACGCAATGTGAAAATATCTATTCTATCTTTGTTAATTAACTGACTTAATTGTGCGTGTTGGCTTAATTTATTAGTCTGTTAAATCTGTAAAAACTCGCTTAACCCCCTGTATGCCGGAACGCAGATCTACGCGAGACACAATAGCTTTTTAATTGTGTCTGGCATTCCGGCATACAAGAGGTTAATGGTTACTTACGCCAGTGATTGGTTGATTTACAGGGTCAAGGATCAATGCCCGGGACGGGTTTGAGATGGGTATACATTTTGAATTTCTATTTGATTTAATTGCTTGTTTTTTTATTTATTTTATTTTTTTATTTATTACATGGAAGACCAACAGCATGTAAATACGTAATACAGTAGTAGCAAATAAACAACGGTAAGCCAATAACAGGTCCTCGCGATTATTCAACAGTTTAAAATGTGGACATAAAACAAAACATTATATAGGTAATAATACTACCGTCATTATCCGTACCAAATGCCTTAGTTGCTAAGAAAATATTAGAACCAATCAACTTACAAATTCAAGAATGTTTATTAAAAAACTCTAGACTTAGTAATCGTCTCACCGGTTCCACTTTGGTGATAAATACGTCTAAATCATGTTGCTTACATCGCTTGTTGAGTGCATTGCTTGCTCGCCAAAAGAACGCGTTTTGCTGATAGTTGGATGAAACTAAAGGGAGATGAATGGGAGTGTTTTTTCGGATGTAACATTGAGTGTTACTGTTATGCTAACGTAATAAGAGCTGAGATCATGTTTGATTCTGTTATTGAGTTGAGATTGTTTGATATTTTTACTTAAGTATGCTAGTGGCTATCTAAAGTGTGTTTATGTAGCGGTTTGCATTTTGAAAATATAGAATCCTTGGTAAAATTCTATATAGAGATTGAAGAAGGCTTTTATATAAAATACCGGCAATAAAATAACATTTACTGCAATATTACGATATTCAAACGCAACAACATGATTCTTCAATATGCGAGAAATACGTGAGTCACATAACTTAGTTGCTGTTTCGTACGCTAGCTGAAGAGCAAATAATTATTAGAAGCTATAAATAAACTATTCGCATAGCAAAGGTAGCTTTTAATACTTTGCTTATCAAGGGAAACACTTTAAATATAAAAAAAAAGTTTATTACTACAAATTCATTATTCACGCTTCATACAATTTTATTAATTTACACAGCGATGGAACATTTCTTTTTTTTGTTATTGCACTGATTATTTAGTGATTTCAAGAGCCCGATTCGTCACTAGATAGCCTTGAGTATTGTGGATTCGATTCCTACAGGTCAACGCTGAGTGTACCACAAATTGTTGTTTCCGGTATTCTTGTATTTTTGTATGCGTTGGCTGAGTGTGGGCAAAGTTACAACTGTTTCATGCTTAGTGCGGTTGCACTACATATAGAATGGTGAAAGGATACCTCATATTATGACAGTGCAACAAAAGATTATTTTGCTTTGATAGGTACATATATCCGAAGGGCTGAAGGCTAGTGCCCTTTAGAAATTCGCCTTTTAAACCACGATATTTTCGAAGTGTTGTTTAACAGCGACAACTAAGTAAACAAGAAAGAACAAAATAAATGTTTTACTGAGTTATTTTAGGCCCTTAAAATAATTCTTTGAATTCCTTGTTTGTATTCTCACTAGCTAGGCTGCACGAGGTCATGAAAAGATTCTGAGAAAATGTTATTATAATATAACATTATAATAACATTCTATGAAGTCATAAGGCACGTGCTTGGTACAAGGTATCATCCTAATGGCGTCTACACACACAAGTTGTAAGTTGATGGATAATAAATGTCTTCATGCTAAAATTCAGCTAAATGTGGTAACAGTAGAAAGTAGCTCTGTGCCTTAAGGTGTGGAATGGGTTTTTTTATATAGTGCAAACAGATTACATGCCTTGGATGCAGCGGATATAGACATAAAAGTATTGTATTGAACTGATTCTAAATACGTCATGATGAGGTATCATGAAAGTGTTATCCAGGGAATCCAAACTGTAATACCTAGATATTAAAAATATCTTACTTCTTATAAAATTGCAACAAAGTATCGTATTATGTTGTTTTGCTAAGATGACAAGGGTTTTTAGTTTCTAAAGCGAGATATTTTTACATATTGCAGTCCAAATTTCACTAAAGCAATAAAAAGTAAAATTTTTGTTCTGTGGTAGAATAATTTTCATCGAAAACGGATTAATTTTATAATTCGATGTTATTATCATCCATGAGAAGTCAAATGTTAATTTTAATAGAAGACAGCGGTGCTAGGAACATGTCGTAAGTGGTGCAGAAACAGTAAATATGCGACATTCTCAAATAAGAGCGTAAGCGTATGTATGACTTATATCTTACTTACATGGATGAAATCCACAAATTCTTCATCTTTGCGCTTTATTGTAGACGCAGCCTAAATACGCGAGCCGTAGATATCTTTAGGCAAACAGATAACCAGGTATCGATTTTAAGATCAAAAGAGTAAATAATTATGTAACATGACTGTAATGTAATATACTTCCTCATCATATCGTAATAAGAAATTGAACAAATAAATAAGATTGAGTTCATTTATGTCGGCCTTGTATTTTCATCAATTTATACATTTAGGTAACAAAATAATTTTATCATCAATATCTTTGTAAAATGTTAATTTAGTGAAGTAGGTCACAGTGGCAGGTAGGATTAGGTATCACGAAGGCTGATAAACCTCAGTGATAACCTACCTATGCCTACTTCACAGTAACTGAAGTTTCTCTAATTTAGTTTTTAATTATTTTCTTGTGAGTGTGTGGCCGACACTGGTCTCGAAGTTTTTAGACCACCTAACAAAGCCCAACGATTCTTATGAGACAAGAACCAGTACTGACTATGCGTGAAAATGCCACGAAAGTCGATTCAATGGTTTTTGGGTTTATCGCGAACTGAAAGACGCAAGGTTTATTTAAGTTTAGTTTTAAAAAAGACAACTTCCGCACTGGGAATAAATCATGTGTTGCGGGGGACTTTACAAACATGCAACCAACGGACACAATGAACACCCAGATTCGAAACAACAATTTTTGGATCAAAGTGTTGTTTGAATTGGGAGGTGACCAGTTAAACCACTAAGCTAACAGTGCAGGGGTCACTTAGTTTTAAAATAAACAAGTAGATTTATAATATATTACATTGTTTTATAGACTCACGCCTGAATACCGGAAGGTGTAGGCAGAGGTGTTGTAGCGGCTGCCGACGCTACAAAATATACAACGCGCGCTGACGCTACTGTGTAATACTGCACCCACATTTCGCCATTTATACTTTTGTCCGACCCGGGCATCGAACCCGAGATCAGTAGATGCATACGCTAACCACTGGACCATGGAGGCAGTGGTATTTTTATAAAACTCCAAAAATACAGGATAATTATTTTATCATATCGTAATCAATCCACTACGACGGGTCTATATTGATTGCTACGAAGCATAAGTGAGACTGCAGACATCAAAATCGTTCGTCTACGATATTCCGTAGGCTATCTAACTTAACGAAGCAACACTTCATAGTGTGATTTGGCTGCATTTCCATTCCATGGCGAAACTGCACTAGGCCGTCCTATCTAGGCGAAACCACAACGATCGCCTTGATATAAACATAGTATATATGTTACTATAAATGCTAATACACTTGACTTAATAGAAAAATATTGATACACTATTTGTGTAATGAAAAATGGATGAAATAGCCAAATTCTGGTCAAATAAAAACAGAATCTAAAAACTCAGTCACTACGGGTCTCTCTGTTAGTTTTTATTTAAGTACACATTTCAACTAACGTACCATTTCAGTAACTTATATTGATGACATTAGGTATTTAAAATTACTTTTTCTTCACCTTTATACTTAGGACAATTTCTTTAGAATACGGAAAAACTCAGTAAACTTTTGCCCGATACAGGGATCGAACTCTGGACCTTCCGATCAGCAGACACATACGCTATCCACTGGACCACGGATGCATTTAGAGGCAGAGTGACAATATACTTCGATAAATACACTTGAACACAATAAAAATTACACGCACTTCGGGATCCATCGGACGAAAGTAAAAGTCCGGCGAGTTTGAGTGCCTCTCCTTAAGTGTCAACTAGTTGGCAAATCGATCATGATTAGTAAGTTCGTATCGCCATCAATACCAGTTAGAGAGGCTCTAGAGTCGAGGAACTTTTATATCTGCAGTATGTAGGTACACACGTTGTGTTATTGTGTATTTTGTGGCTGGAGAGACTGGTAAAATATGTAGTGGACGAAAATTTTCACTAAACAATTATTCCAAATACTAGAGTAGGTACTTTGTATAGTGCGCAACGCAATAATATGTGTTTGCCATCGTAATAATTTAATCATTTCATCATTATTTACTTGGTTAAACAAAGATCATACAGGTCTTACAGGTGTCATATTACAAGTCCACTATGTTTTACCATCTAAATTGTGTACAAAGTAGATACAGGTAGGATGCTAACTTTAGAATTATACAGTCAATTAAATATAAGATAAAGTTATAAAAATAATAAATAAAAATATTTGTCTAAATAAAATTAAATTGAATAATGTGCTAATACTAATGATAATCAAAACATGTCAAAAGGTTAAATGTAATGGTTAAATAATAATGAAATTAGATAGTATGTCAATATGATTATTTAAAACAAGTCAAAAGGTAAAAAAAGAACCAATAATGATCGGCTAATTAATTGAATAAAATGAAATAAAATGTCAATACTAATTAATACATGTCAAACTAATAAAATAACATCATTAATTGGTAAGTAGGTGGATTCATGTCAGTACATTTTACATAATTTTATCAATCAAGTATTCATCTATTGAATAATATGCTTTCTCAAGTAGGAAACATTGTAATTTATTCTTAAACAATGTAATATTTTCGATTGAGCTTATTCATTTAGGTAGTTTATTATACACTTTAGGCGCCATAAATAACACACTTTTGTGGAATAGTGCTGTTTTAGCAGGGACTAACTACTTACTTCTGAGAATTTTGTCCAGTTACGTTTTACAAACATTGCGGGGTTAAAAATGTACATGGATGGAGAGGTCAATAGTTTTAATTTTTAAATGAGGTTTGCAAGTATCTTTAAGTTTGAAATAGCTTTTATACAGCGCTTCTGCGCTATAAATACTAATTCTCTACCAAAATATTTTGCCGTACCTTAATTTAGACGCTACAAAACCGTAATATGCTGCGATGACTGTCGCTTGCTTTGCAGTTTTATTCAACATAATATACAGTGATTAGATAGGCATACTGATTCAATTTGTTACAGACTTTTTCAAAAGCTATGTTTAGTAATAAATATTCCACAATTACATTATTAATTGGCGCTTGCCCCGTGTCTCGGAGAGCACATAAAACCGTCGGTCCCGGCTGTCATGAAGATCTTTGACAGTCGTTACGGGGAGTCAGTACCCTCAAATAAACTGATACTGGTCTAAACCATGGAATATCGCTATCCCTTTTGGTTGCGGAGGTCAGACGAAAGTCGCTCTGTAGAAAAGTTGATATTCTGTCATATCTGGTTCTACCAGTAAGTGGACCTCGGGGTCTAAGGCCTGTAAGTCTTGGATGCAACCGATAAAGATGAAAGGCGATAATGATGATTTTACAATTAATTTAATGTGAGTGTTTGTAATCCTATCTATGCGATATTATCCTTGGAGTGCAGGCATCGCTAATACCGCAACTTAATCTACCAGCGCTTATCACAACCAATTAGTGGCTCACTACCGACATCCTATTTACTTTAATAGACTTGGTGTGACGCCTGGAAAGAAGAAAATGTGTTTATTCTTTTTTCATATGTACAATATATTTTGATGTGATGTTTTATGGCGAGAAGATTCCCGAACCCCGAGAATAGGTATCACCCGAAAAGTCTTGGATGCAACCGGAATAATGCTAGAACGATGAACGAAATATTAGTAATCTTTCAAGCTTAGTAAAGTGGCACATTTTGCTGTCAGAAAATGTATGGCAACATGTAAGTATAACTTATATCGAGTATAAAAAAAATTCGGGCAAGTGCGAGTCTGACTCGCGCACCGAGGTTTCCGTACGCATTTTACCTTATTTGAGGTTGATGCTAATTACGCTAGTCCTCCAAATCTGAGGTTCTAGTACCAGTTTGCACTCGATCGTCACGGTGGACGATAGCCTAGATGACAGGAACAATTTCCATACATTTTCTAAATGCGCCCCCTAGCGGTCTCTATCGATCGCTTCTCTCCATAAGGGGCGCTTTAACTCTCTCTGTACGAGCGCCCATAAAAAGAGTACCTACTATCTTAAATGGAGTCTACTATGTATGTATGGGGACACCCTTAAATTTTCCACTTTTTTTTTGTAGAGGTACATAGGAGATAATTATGGTCAAAATTAGGTTTTTGCGAAAACTTGTAAGTACCAAAATTAACCTTAATTTTCAACTTTTTGAAATTTTTGTAATTTTTCCTTTATTTGTGCTGTAAGACCCTGCTTTTGGCCAAATTTCGTGATTCTAGTTCAACAGGAACTACCATATAGGTTTTCGACCCAAAACCTATAGGGTACTTACGGTTGACCTAGAATTGTCAATTTTGGTCAAAACCAAGGTCTTACAGCACAAGTAAAGGAAAAATTCCGAAAATTAAAAAAAGTTGAAAATTAAGGTTAATTTTGGTACTTACAAGTTTTCGCAAAAATCTAATTTTGACCATATCTTTTTATCGGGTTGACCCAGGACCCTAATTTTTATACACCTAATAGGAACCACAGACCTCAGTATCTGGTATAAATTTCAATTTGCTAGGTCCACCCGTTTCTGAGAAAATCGGTGGTGACACACGGACAGACAGACAGACAGACAGACAGACAGACGGACAAGAAAGTGATCTTATAAGGGTTCCTTGTTTTACCTTGTGAGGTACGGAACCCTAAAAAAGACCCGAATTCGATTTATTTTTAAATTTTTATCAAAAAGCTTTCGCTAGCCACAACTCGGTAGCTAAATATTTGCATTAAATGCATCATTGACCTTGCCACTAATTACGTACCACTATATAAGAGCCCACAATGTCCTAGAACGTCCTAAAACTACCACTAGTCTAGCATCACCAAATAGCCTCATAATACTTGTAGTAGAAACACTATTACAGCACAACAAAATTAAATTATGCCATTACATTAAAGGGGTTATGGCAGTTCGGGTCCCGTACACAATTAGCCTAAACAAACATAATCGTACTATTAGTGGTGTGTTCATACGACATTCACGGTTTAATAGATGCTTTTAATCTACGTGTTTTGGTGTGCTTACGTCAGTTTTATCTTTGTGTTGTATTAGGTGGCGTTCTCTTTGTGATTGCGAAGAAAACAAAGTGTCACTACCCCATATCGGTACGAGGGTGACGTGAGAAGCGACTAATGAAAAAAAAAAAACAAATAATATCTTTGGAAAGACACGGCAGACTCGACAGCATGCCCTGTATCAACCCTTGAGCCCTCAAACTCTAAACGTTACCCAATTTCCTTTTAGTAAAACTCTTCGCATATAATGTAAGGGTATACATGCTTGTTGTTGCTTAGATCCGTGAATCCGTGTGGTGACGGATTAAGAATACGGAATATCACCACCCCATATCATCCCATGGGTGTCGTAAGAGCCGACAGAGGGAGCATATTATGCAGAGAACAGCACTGTAAGAGAAGGAAAACTTGATACAAACCCTATACCAACCCGTTTGGCCAGCGTGGTATAGTATGCCAATTCCTCCTTTCAAAGGAGAGCCCTAGTCCAGCAGTGGACTGCTAAAGGCTGATGATGATGATGATGAACACAATAACACGTTTATTGTATGGAACTCACCCTTAATATTTTTTATTTTATTTTTAGTATGTGGTGTTATAGCGGCAACAGAAATACATAATTTGTGAGTCCCCCGTCACTGGCTCAAATTCACGCGATAAATACCTACCATTTCGTGTACTGCCGTCGGTATAAAGGATAGACTAGTGTCGCCGCACGGTAGGGTACGCACGGCACGTTTCCAGCGCTTTCTTATAGAAATGCCGAAAACACGAAGTTATTGTGCAGTAGATGGGTGTTAAAGGCACAAAACAAATGAAAACTTGTTGTTTTTTTCATTGCCGAAGGACAAACAATTATTTATGTAGTAAGTAATGGTATAAGATTTGATATAAGTAGGTACTTATATAAAATTTCATTTACAAATTGACACCATTTATTTTATTTAGAGCAAAGGTAAGAAAGGAAATACTAGGTAGGTATGTTAATGTTCGTTAATTGTTAACTTTAGGTTATTAGAAATAAATATAAATGTTGTTTTTTTAAATAAAATCTTCTTAATAATGTCAGAATCTTATGTACGTACGTACTGTATTGTTTGGTATTGTGCCCGATAAATGGAAATAGGCAATAGGCCCGCTACTACTTACGATTATTTTACTTTTTTTTTATAACATATTACCTACTTACCTATTGATAATTTTATTAAATATCTTAACAATATGTATTTACTAACTGACTCGTGTATATACCTATAGGTATTTAGCAAATAAAAATATGGTTATATCGCAACATTCGTTTGATTACCAAAATCATCATAAGAACAACCTGAACAACCCTTACGCCTTCGTTCGATGACGCGGATGTACGTACAGTCACACAATCTGCAACTCTTTGTGTGCGTACTTAGGGTACATTTCTCTTCACTGTGAATAACGGCTATTATTATTAAGATTTTGTAGGTGATTATAGCGTAGGTATTTTCCCATTTGTATAGGAGTGATGTATCTGTTACGAAGTAACTATTTAGTAATCTGTGCCCTGGTGACAGACAGACAGACAGTCAGCGGAGGCTTAGTAATAGGGTCCCGTTTTTACCTTTTAGGTACGAAACCCTAAACACGAACCTAACGGTCAAATGCTGTTGAAAATCAAATCTCCTGTGACAGTCAACAGTAACTGACATAACCTCAATGGGTCCTGTATTATTATACCTGTCAGTCACTGCTGAATGACATGGCTGAATATTTTTACTTACTTAGTACCAGATTTTACTGACAGTTTTTCGCTAACTTAAAGTACTGAACTAATAATATTTTAGTTTTCATAATAGACCGTTGCCTTGATGAAACATTATGTCATTGTTTTAAGGTTTTGTAATTTGTAGTATATGGCACCTGTCACCGACAAGTATCTTGTTATCGGTATACATAAATTTCTTGCTTTGCCGACTGACTGACAGACCAGGCACAGCCAAAAATAAAGGGCGCAAGAAGCTAAAATATGCTATGTTCCTTGACTGTAGGGGTACGCTAATATATATATATATATACACCGCTATTTTTTAATTAGTACAAAAAATTTAACAGGGCACTAAGTATCTTTAACTGATCATAATTATGTAGTTGAAAAATAAAAACACTAAGTCCCAAAACTGTCTCAAAACTGTCCACAAAAATACGTGATAATTGGTAAATGCAATACTAATACTATGACCGACCCGTGTACTATCATTCCATTGATAAATGAACCCCCCCCCCGCCCCTCTGCGCCTGCGCCACGCCCCGACGATTCGACAGTATACTAAATTACTAGTGAAAGTCAGCGTATCTAATTTCGTTGCAAAACTTAATTGTTTGTCTACGTTTGCCCGACGCGATGGCCTATCATATCAGTTCATATCACGGGAGTATGTAGCTATGCTTCGTGTGTACTTTTTGAGTGGAAAAATCGCGAGTGCAGCTGTGTACCCATGGACATCGTATTGTGAGTGTACAAAAGTGACCGGGTCAGTGTCAAACAATTAAAACAGTGCATATTGGATGCTTTTGACAACGGTGGTGGACATTTCGAAGGACAATGGAAATACTTGTAAGTTTAGTAAATAATACGTACTTAAGTCAATAATAATTTGATGCAGGCGCCTCAAAATCGGTCTGTGTTCTCCACACACCTTGAGGAAGGCCTATGTCCAACAGTGGACGTCTCTAGGCTGACATGATGATGATAAAATAATTTGTTAATAGCAGATGATTCTAACTTCATAAATACGCCAAAATTACTCTTTTCTTTTAGTCCAGAACACCATCTTTTATTTTGATATTTGTTTGCTTTCTAATTACATACCTCCGTATTTAATTACTTGTTAAACGATAAATGTTACCGGTCCTACGCCCAAATGAAGCATGAAGGAGAGGGTAGAACTAACAAAATTAAAAAATAACTACCTACATTTTTTATTTTTCTTCATTTTATTTTCTATTGCTACCTACATCATAAGTGCGACAGAGAGAATGCGAATGAGCAGGATGGAATATTATCAATGAATTAGTGAATGGATTGTAAAATATGACTATGATTTAAGTGAGATTTTCTACAATAAACAAATGATAATAACTTTGCTTTTTATTGATATTATGACATTCTTACGTCACATATATGATAATAATATCTTCGCTAATCTGTCCTTAAAGTTTTTGTACTAATTAAAAAATAGCGGTGTATATATATATATATCAAGAAAATAAACTGAACATGTTAGTAGGTATGTATTTACATTACATAAATATTTGTTCTTCACAGCTGCCTGCTGAAGGTATTTGACCCTGCTCGCCACTACACCACATCCGTGTTCCCTTCTCCCCTCCCCCTGGCCGCTATGATTGATGATACTACTCTAAGCTTCGGTTGCTCCTCTACACTAAAATTTCCATCCTGCAGCGATAAACTGAGGATTTATATAAGATTTTGATCAAATAAGCAGGTTTATTTTTGGAGCCTTAATTGTTTTTAAACAACCTACACGGTTTGCTTCTCGTTATTAGTAAAGTTAATAAAGGTTTTTAACGTATTTTAGATTTTGAAAAAGTCAACTCTCTATTAAAAAAAGTTAGGTATAATCGCACTATTCTCACGAGTGTGCACGTTGTTCTGCATATTACAGAGCATTTTTCATATTTAGGTTTTTTTTTTTCAAATCTCTATTCGTAAGTCAGCCTTTGTATGGGGTTAGGTTAGGGTAACACGTAATTGGGTTCAAGTTTACATCTTAAGTCTGTAACCGTTGACCGATTTCAAATCCAGTGACATTTTTTTTTTTTTTTTTTGGTGTCGGGTTGGAAAATCCTCATGGAGTCCCTCCGCCCCGGGGGGGAAGGACGAAGGGGACTGTCAGACTCTTACTGACTAAAATCCAACCCGTGCTCCTCATGTACCCATGTGTCGGAGGGTAGGGTTTCACCAAAGCATTCCTCGCTACCCCCGACGGGTATTGGCCCGCCAGATGGTCAGGCGGGCCCCGAACGAAACCCCCTTGGCGGCGGATGAAGGTGTTGGGCTCCGCCGCCAAAACACCCAGCGGCCGCAGAGGATAGGGAGGACGGCAACGCAACACTGCATCTCCTCTTCCTCTGCGGCCCCACCGCGACGCAACGATGGTGCGCCCCCATTTGGTCGCGGGAGATAGGGCGCGGGGCAACGCAACACCCACACGCCTCTTCTCCCGCGACCGCACCCGACTGCGAGGGACAGACAGAACTGTCCCCCGCACCCGCACCATGGGACGCATCCTACGCAGGCCTCTACCAAGCCCACGTGGAGCGTCCCCTCCCGGGATCCCGCTTAGCTTCAACGTGGGTGGCTTCTAACCCACGGTTACTGAGCCCCCGCACCACAACAAGGTGGAGATCCCACGGGGGGGAAATCCAGTGCCATGAAACAATGTCTGCCTACAATCTTTAAGTACCTAACGCTAAGTCAATTCCTTTATTAGTCCCTTTATTAATGTAGCTACATCAATTTTCTTTTTCAGAATTTTTACTGGATAAACATTCAATACTTACGCGGTACAGACAGAAAAGTTCTCTCGATATAAAGTTATTTACCTCTTCAAAGTTTTTATTTTTCTATTTGTAAGATTTTCCGTAGTTCACGATCAAAGGTCACCATCACGCAGAAAGACACTTGTGCGTCTACAATATTCCTGACAACACCTACAAAAATAAAAATAACAGCCTAGATAGAGAACTAATGTATGAATATACAGTTAATGAAGTCAGTACCGTAGGTGTGAGGTGATAACGTGAATCGTGCCGTCATTGAACCACAACCCGTTATTACCCACTACGTGACTATCGCCTGCTAAGAAAATGTCACATTTACACCGAAATGTAACGTCTTTCTTCTGATTAATATATGGGGAAGTCTTTCTGCTTATCAACAATATTGCAATCGTGGTAAATGTCAATGTGTAAAACAAAACTAAGCGTCAACTGAAATAGTGTCGTTGATATTGTGTTTGAGTTAGACAACGTATGTGACGTTCGCTAACGCAATGTTTTAATTTCAAACGTTTTCAAATAATTACGGCATACCTCACAAGGCAAGTTTGATCGCACGCTTTTACCAAGCTATGATGTTATCGTCAACCTGCCGAAGAAAAATCTTAAAAAACAAACGCGACGAAATAACCCTAGGCAATGTATTAAGATTACGTTTGGTTTTGGCTAAAACATTAAACATTTCGCAAGATTTTTCCTCATTTTAGGTACTACTGTTTTCTTTTTGATTGTCGAAGTATATACCGACATTGAGATTTTTGTTTAGTTTTGAAGTTTGTAACGCACCCAAAACATTCTAGGTATGCACTAGGTTTCATTTCAATTAAGAAATAATTGCAAAAAACTGACTACCCTACATAGTAGCAACAACTATTAACAACATAAGTTATAAAACATTGCTTACATTCAAGAGTATCAGTTGAGTATCGTACAGTAAATTATAGTCAGAGTAAATAATACCGTACTTACGTCTTGAACGCAAGAGGGTAGTGACAGACAGACGGAAGGACCGTCCTTCGTCTAACGGACAATTGGGCAAGAGTCAAAGGGTTCGGGGAACCTTTACTTATAGGTATATATACCTGCCTGTTGTTAGGTACAGCCTTTGAACGCTTACGGAGTATACCAGGTATGTTCAAACGAAGATATGTTTCTATTTATAAAATGCCACGTACGTAATTTCTTTCTTGAAATGATATTTGAACGCTTTTGAGAGTCAGGACCTATCCGTTCTATTTGGAACCCATTATATATGTAAACCTCTTTTGTGACATATATTACGAGTCTTTAAGACCTTTTAAGGGATATACTGACAAATATTTTCTGGGTAAAATATGAAACTTGGAATAATATAAGCGGTCCCTAGTTATTTTATAGAATAATTGGATCGTTCTCTAAATGTACTATAGTAAATTTAGGCATTTACTTATTTATAATGTGGTTAGTTTGTGAAGTCCTCATATTTTTATGATAAGGGGCACCTCTTTCCAAATTACCATACTTTTGGCAATACAAACAGTAAATGCAAGCATAAGATTTCAGTCTATATTAATCGATTAATTGCAAAAAGATAACATTTCTCCATGGAATTGTAAAATAGGTACTCCAGAAGACGCCAAAGCTTGTCAAAATGAAAAGAAACGACTACTATTAAAATCGACGTACCCGATTGGATTTTTGTCATTCGAAATTTCAGATTACTACTTATTTCTTTCATTTCTATAATAATAATGACATGCCCGGGCACACTCCTCGTCAAAGAAATAATTGACAGATGACTTCATCTGTGTATTTATTGTAATTTGTACATTGCTCGTAAGTGATTTATTTACGGTCAAATATTTTACTTATTTGCCGAAACAGGATGATTTGCCGCGACGTGGCTTATTTGAGATAAAAGATATTTCTTGTATGGTCGGTCTCGTCATTACTGAGGGAGATTCTCCTGCTGGAATACAACTTTCTTTTTTACAATGGACCGCCATTCTTTCATATTTGGCGTCATGGAGACCATCATGCAGGTTGGTGTTTAAATTTGAATAATGCGCTAGGAAAGCAACATATTATGGCCTTCAAAATTACAACCCTTTGACCTTAGGGTCCATAACTTAACCATTAATCCACCAGTTCGTCTACAGAAAAAACCGAATAAAAATTAAACATAAAACCTTGGACGGCAGTCATTCTGTTGTGAAACAGCAAACAAAATAAACGTGTTACAAACTGAGTAATGCAATATAAACAGGTTTAAATTGTATTGGCATTGAGTTTCCGAAGTTTTATGTAATTTCCAAGAGTTTTCGCTTACTTTTTTTTATGGAATAGGGGGCAAACGAGCAGACGGATCGCCTGATGTTAAGCGATTACCGCCGCCCATGGACACCCGCAACACCAGAGGAGTCACAAGTACGTTGCCGGCCTTTTAAAAAGAAATACGCTCTTTTCTTGAAGGTTTGAAGGTCGTATTGGTTCGGAAAACCGCAGGTGACAGATCATTGCACAGTTTAGAGGTGCGAGGCAGAAAGTTTCTAGAGAAACGCACCGTTGTGGATTGCCAACCATCTAAATGATGGGGATGGAAATGCTGTTGCGTAGAATGAATGCGGAAAGAGGCAGTAGGGATTAATCTCAATCAATTCCTTGGAGCACTCCCCTTAGTAGTAGCGATAAAAGATGCATAGCGAGGCTACATCTCTACGCAGCGCCAAGGGGTCTAACCGGTTGCAAATACCTTGGCAAACTAGTAATTTTGAAGGTTCGTGCTAGAAGGGGAAGTAATGCAATATTTTAGTTTAAATTTGATGTTTTATGACGTCAGTAGTGCAACGGTTGCAATAACGAAGAGAGCTGTGAGACAATTTCTACAGGGCGGCTGATGATGATGATAGACAGTTACTATCCATAAAACTAGATTTGTTATGATTTCTATCCGTGGAAAGTTTTAAATGGCCTTCTTGTATTTAGTTTTCTTCTTATTGTATATGTTAGCTGTAGGTAAGTTTTCCTAATAAAATAAAATAAAACAGAACATCACGCTCACACAAAACCGTGTGCTGGGTGGGAATCGAATCCACCTCAGGCTAACAGACAGTAAAAAAAAACACCAAACAATTCGACCAACTATTTGTCTGCCTCTCGAAAATTATATGCCTCTTATTTCTATCATGTGCGCGATTTAATCCACATTACCTTAGGTGAACGCAATGAACGTAAGAATCCATCCCATTATTTAGGTAAACTCTAGATTTTATATCTGAAGGCCACCAAATGAGGCGTACCCACTTGAATAAATGATATTACTCAATCTAAGTGTGCTTACGTAGTGAAACTACCCGAGAATAAACCTTTAAAAATAATATCTTTACTATACTGCCTCGTTGGTCTCGCGGCATAAATGTGCGCGTGGGAATGGGAGGTCTCGGGTTCGATTCCCGGGTCGGGCAAAGTGTTATTGGGTTTTGCCGTTAGGAAATTCTCAGTAGCAGCACGGAGGCTGGTAATGTGCCCGGTACGGCAATGGTCTCGCCCTAGGGACGTAATAGGTTACGTGGGACCTAAAAATTCATGGCGAAATGTGCGTGTCATATTACACCTCTGCCTACCCCTTCCGGGATACAGGCGCGAGTCTATAAATAAATAAATAAAATCTTTACTATAAATAAATTGTTCAAAATAAATTACGATTATTTTGTAGACACAATGAATTAATTTTCTTTGAGGCCTTTGTTTATGTTTTATGACTTTATGCGTGTTTGTTTTGAGCTGGCTACATAGTAGTTATTGAAGACGGCAAACATAGCAAGCCTTATGCTTAAAAGTGGACCAATACAAATAGAATACGTAGTTTAATTCTGGCCTTTTCTGCTTAAAACTTATTATGCTTAGATATGCATAAGTTTTGCGGAGATTTCGAAAATTTGTTGAAAAGAAATTTAAAATTTAAAAATGAATACTGTTCTTGTAATACGTACTTGCATAGGATCAAGGTTGGTATTCATGGTATTCGTTCTCAGCGGCAATTGAGGAGGAAGTCAACTTTTATATTAAGTTAGTGCATTGCAGAGCATAATATGTTTATAGTTCTCAAAAACATAGTACTTTTCAAAAAAAATCTGTATTCACGTTCTGCGCGAACTTGCTGCAGAGTGAGGTGCCGTATCCATTTGGTTGGAAAGTTGTTATTACATTTTCTCTCCTGAAAATCTCAGTAAATGCAAGGAGTTTTAAAGTGTGCTCGGTAGATGACAGCGGAACTCGACCTCTTGTGACAAGGAACTTACGTGCTATTGGTGAAATGCTGTTAGAAATGCAATCTCTCCTTGGAAATCCAATCTATTTTCATTGGGACATACGAATTTATGTCACTACGTAACATATTCTTCGTAAAATGACTCTTAGTTCAATGCATTATCATATCAGCCTAAAGACGTCCACTGCTGGACATAGCCTCTCCCAAAGCTTTCCACATTGACCGCGGTTCTTGAGCCCAACGCATCCATGTCCTGTTCGATGCACACTTAAGTATATATACAGAGGCATCTATTTATTATTTTAGAATGAAGAAAATATTGCTAATGTCTTAGTAGCAAAGTTGGCAATAGGAAGCTTAATGCTTAACTATCTGCCGCAGCGCCATCAAACAAAACTAGCAAAAACCAACTCTGAACTTACAAGTTTAAGTAACGTGAGATGATACGGCACCCGCCATCGGAATCCCAAGCAGTGGCAACTAGAGCACGTATTATTTGCGACTTTGTCGTTCCCAAACTTCGTTGTCGCCGACAAAGACGCCCAACAGAATTATAGTACGTGTCGCGTCGCGCGCGCAACTAATAATAACTGGTGCGTGATCGAACTGACGTCACTATGATAGATACTCAAGAAGTTTGGTAAAAGTTTTATACTTTGACGTAATGGTTTGAACGTTTTCAGTGTTTGATAGAAATCTGATTTGTGGTTATTCGACATTGGCCTTAAAGCGTGCTTATTATTTTTTAAAAGGTCGGCAACACACTTGTGATCCTTCGGGTATTGCAGGAGTCTATGGGCGGCGGAGATCACTTACCATCAGGTGACCTGCTTGCTTGTTTGTCTTCCTATGTAAAAATAAAAAAATATTAAAACTGTTCTTGTAAATTAAATGATGTCTTGGAATTTGTGTGTATATTTACGGCTGTATATGCCTAAAACGGAAAGTAAAATATTAAGTTCTAAGTGTGTTCAGTGCAGCTAGTAATAGCCTGTTATGGTTGGCGGCTAGGGAAAACCAGTCATTTTCATACCTACTTTCGGTCTTTTCTATGTAGAAAACGAAGCAAGAATGAGGAAGGTTATTTGCAAGAGGAAGCTGAGAAGAGTTTCATCTAAGTCATCTTCCTCTATCGCCTTTTTCTTGATAATACCTATTTAGTATAACAGGCGCCCTAAGTCTATAAGTAACCTTTTACTCACAATATGGTTTTCCGTACTTAATGACAGAACAGAGATTAGTAGATTCTATAACATGACCAAATAAATCAGTAAAAAACTGCAATCTAACCAAACATTACTTATTGCGATTTTTCGATATAAATATCAATGTATTGCCGAATAAAAATCAACAAAAATATACGAAAAAATAAACGGCGAGGTTGTTGATTCAAATAAACATTACGGTATATAAATAGGTTCAAGTTATCATTCAGTCAATTTACGATCAAAATAGATTTGATATTTGTATAGGCTTTGGGAGTTTGGGTTTTTGCTTCTTAATATATGTATTTTGCTCTTTACTGACTTTTTGGTCCAGTGCTTCGAATCTGAGTGGTAAGCAGTAAGCGGTCGTTTTGATTCCCACACTTTAAAGCACGATAATTCTTTCTGAATGTAACTGACCTGTAATAATTATGTTTGTATTTAAAAATATTTTATAGGGCTGATTTAGTTAAATGATTGGTTCCCAACTCCAGCAAATGCTCGGCTATGGCCGACTTGGTGATTTGTCGGTTTTAAACGGCTGCGATATGTCAATAGTATGAAACATCTTGGAATACAGTCATTAACATATGTAGAAACCGACAAAATTATAAAATAAATTCGTGTGAAGACATCGTTAGTGTTGTGTATAGAAGTAACAGTTCCGTTGACGAAAATATAAAGACCAAGTCATTTTACAGAGAAGTGTTTAAAAACATTGTTAAGTGATTTATCAGACGGCAGTCCGATTGCCAGCTTCGAGCACCTACGATTTACTTTCACCTAAGCAGATATAAAAGTCAAATATTTTAGCCAATAAAAAATCTCAAATAAATAAATATTGTTTGTTTGTTTGTTGGTTTGGTTGAAAGCGCTATTCGCAGGAACTACTGGTCTGATTTAAAAAAATATTTCTGTGTTAGATAGCCCATTTATTGAGAATGGCTATATAACGTCACGCTTTGAGCGATGAGAGCGAAGCAGTAGCCTTAAATAACGCGGGTGTAACTGCGGCCACCCTCTAGTTAAAAATAAAAGGTAAAATATATAATTATGTCTATTACTATGTGTACATGTCGTGAAAGTTTAAAAATATTTACTATTGATTGGAATCAATTTAATTCTGGTCCTGGGTTACACAAATAAAAGTACAAAACTTACATTATACATACATACATACATAGACTTTTGCCCCGGAGGGGTAGGCAGAGACTACGGAACGCCATTTGCAACGATCCTGACATAACTCTCTTGCTTCATTCACTCCCATAAAATTTCTCATGCATGCACTTCGGTTAAGGGTACAAAACTTTTATATGTATGGTAAAGGATCTCAATGACGGTTTTACTTATGAAGAAAAGTGAAATCCCTTCTGTTTGCAACAACGTGACTAATGCTAAAATAAATGATACCGCGATTGAAAAATGTTACATAAAAAATAGAATAGAATAGAATAAAAGTTTATTGGTTTCAGTATTACAGCAAATTTGTATAAATTACAAAATAAACTATAATACTGAAAGCAAAACGTTTAAGCGTCAGCTTATGCTTGGATCCCGGAGAATTACCAAGCGCTGGTTTTCAGCTTGAACCTTTGACTCCCGTTTACAAAAAAATATTAAAAGTAATAAAAAACGTGTAATCTATACTCAGACTAGCTATTATACATCCCAGAAAAAAAACTAAAATCTATACAAACTGCTACAAAATTTAAACTAAAACTTTAATCAACTTCTCGAAAACTAATTACCAGCCAACCAAAGTTGTTTGTGGAAAACGTTGGTCGTTTGAGTAGTTGCAATCAACCGTCGCCGTGGTCGGTCCGTTGCGCCCTCTGTGCACTTGACACTGACGTCGAGTAAAGGCGCTATGGAAGCGGCAGGGTTAAATGTCCCGACACTTTGATCGATTGCTAATGTGGGCTTCGATTTCAGGTTTTTGGCTATTCCTTGGTTTTACTTCATGGGTATAAGGTTTTATCTATTTCATGATATAAATAATCGTGGCAGTTATATATTGCTTGCCGTTTTTGATGTCGTATTCGTATGTTTGGAAAAAGCCCGATTGTTTTTTAGCAGTCGTTCGTCAAATGATATACGCACGTTTACAAAAACTTAGGGTTTATTCGATAAGGCGTAGGCCGAAGTTTCATGCCGTCAGTAGAAATGGCAGTCATGATCACTAAACCAGAGACTAACAGGGCACGTTTTTGGTCTAAAATCACAAAAAAATCTATGATAAAAATAATGATTGCTTTCAACACAGTAACATAAATGGATAGATAAAATCTTTCCATGCTTTATTTTAACTTATTTTAACAGACTCATATCTGTATTCCCAAAGGGGTAGGTAGGAAGAGGTGTAATATAACAGCCACATTTAGCCACGTTAGAAATTTGTAGGTTCCACGTAATAGGTAGCGAGTCTGTTGCCGTTACCGGGCACACTGGCAGACTCCGTAATACTGCTGAGAATTCGGAAAACCCAGTAACACTTTGCCCGATCCGGGAATCGAATGGATCTGCTGACTAGCAGACTCAAACGCTATTCAGTGGACCACGGAGACAGTTTTTTGTTATCATTTACATTTACCGAATAATAAATAGAAAGCTCTTAATCATAAAACACCGACATTTTAGAGTCTTACGTCAAGCACACTCGGTCACCTATATATTTGCTCCTTGCGGTCTCCCCTATGCTAGACATCCCTCATGGCACCGTCGGTAGGAAGTCAGTTATCGTGGTGAAAAATAGCCTATAGATATCACTCTCCAACTCTTTTCTAACTATCAACATCGCTCAGCTTGTGAAAGTAAGACAAACAAACATACTTTCGCATATAATTATAATATTAGCCTAGTAGAGAGACCGACAGACTGCTACCCAGAGGGTCCGGGTTCGAATCCACGGCGCGCACCGATGACTTTTCGGAGTGTGCGTATTAAATTGTTAATTGTCGCTGCTAAACTGTGAAGGAAAACATCGCGAGGAAACCTGCATGTCTGAGAGTTCCCCATAATGTTCTCGAAAGACATGTGAAGTCTCCCAACGCGCACTTGGCCAGCATGGTGGACTATGGCCTTACCCTTTTCATAATGGGAAGAGGCCCTTGCCCAGCAGTTGGACTGCATAAAGGGCTGATGATATATAATATTATTACATATTATTTAGTCCCTAAATCGACTTCATCAAAATTACATTTTACCAATTAAATGCTGTGTAACTTGGTTAGCAAAATACCACTTAGGCGATAAAGCTGGCAAATAACATGCATGTTATTTGCCAGCCAAATAGTTCGGTTGTCAGCAAACAAGTTAGCTAAATAGTGGCTCTAAAACTATGTGTGGACATTTAGTATTAGTTGATTAGTATTTATTTGGTTATGTATAGTAATTAGTTGCTATTAATAAAGGACTCGTGGTTGCATGTGGCTTCACTCGCTGGCTTTGACAAAAATAAAAAATTATGCTATATGTATTTTTTAAGGTTGGACCTTAACAGCCAGACAAATTTCCCATTAAAACCCCTGATTTTACCTTTTAGGTGTAACATTTCAAAAACCACTGATATGCGTTTATATTTATTTCTATTGCAGTCATGGACGTGCTATAATATTCTTGATTTTATAAATAAAAGAAAACATATACATGGTATGTAATCATTAATCCTCGCTCATATCCTGAACTTATAACATTATAAACACTTACTTAACTTCTTTACAACTGACAAAATAAATTGACACCTTTGGTAAAGAAATTGTCAAAATATTATTAAATCGGAGACAATAAAATAAAAGTCGATAAAATATTTTTCAAATTATAATTTATAATCAAAATTAGTTATAATCTAAATAATGATATCATTCTTATAATCATATGATTCTCGATTATTTAAAATCTTTTATGAATAAAGTAACACAGTGCATATAAAAATATAGCTAGCAGCTCAAAGTTTACCCAATACCCGTTGCGATGAAAAGTTAGATTTCCCCGACGATTTACTTCCAAGAGGGACTAGTTTGTCGTGTGCATAAAGACGTACACACGCCCCGGTCTCAGGGCGCACGTAACACACAGCCAAGTTCCACACAAAAAGAGGAGTTATTGTAAACCGGTGCGAAAGACGAAATGATCTCATTTTCTGTTCCATTCGTTTCGCACAGACCACACAAATCACTTTGGCTGTGCCACGACGCAGTTTAGTGGCGCAATGGATGAGCGGGCGAGGGTTATAAAATAGTTTAGGAAAAAACAAGTAGTAAGTGTGATAATATCTTAATATATAAAATCCTTGCGTTACTGATTGACTGACAGACACGCTACAGCCGAAACTATTGGGCGCAGGAAGCTGAAATTTGGCATGTATATTGTTTGGAGACCGTAGGGGTGCAATAAGATGGGATTTCTCGATATTCCCACGGGATCGGACAAAACGGGAAAATTAAAAAAAATTAGCGGGCGTAGCCGCTGGCATCCTCTAGTGTTATTATATAGCTATTAAGTTAGCTAAGTAGTTTTGTCCTATTCTTTTATTTAGGTTGAGCACGATTGTATCACTAAGAATCATAACTATTCACATCATTTTGTAAGAGCTGCGAGATAAAATTCGTTGGAATATTTTGTTTGAAGAGAATATTGATATTTAGAATATATTTTATTAAAATCAAATTAATTTTCTAGCTCTTTTTATGTTCCATGTATTACAACTACATTGCATAGTATCTAGCATTTGCAATTTACATTTCCACTAAGAACAAATGCTTTTAAGTAGATGTGGAGATTTAACCAATGATGAATGATTTTTGTTCAGACACGCGTTTATTATTGCTGAAGATGTATGTATACTTAAAATGGGTATTTAAATACTCAGTTTAATTATACATCCAACTTCAGCAACAGTGTTTAAATAAAATAACTAGCTGTATAAAAATCCAATCTTCATACATAATGCCTGCGTCTTTTTGCACCATAACTCGCTGTCGCTTTCAATCTGAACACCAAGCCATTCCATAGCACACTTTATTCATCCGTGAAGGAACATACAATCAACTTGATTTAAATAATCAGTTACGATGTCCCGCTGTAGTGCTGTCGCCGCTGTCGCCCTATATGCCCAAGGACTTGGCGGGTTTTGCGCGCGGTTAACATTCAGCTTGACTGATTTTTGTTTTATCATGATCGATAATGGGACAGGATGGCTTTGTTGGATGTGAAAAGGTTTTATTTGATAAAGCCAGAACATAATTATCTCACTGTTATAAACGTGGAAGTTTCTGAGGATGGATGTGTTTAGTTACTCTTACTCTTTAAGGAAAAACCATTGGTCGGATTTCCATGAACCGTTGCAGTAATGTACCCATATTAGAATGGCAAATGGATAGCCCTTAGTCCATATAATCGATACGGGCGTAGTGAAAGTAAGAAGCCAGTTTTATAATATTTTTTAAGTAACTTTTACTAATAGTGTACGAAAATAAAATTGGTTTGACAGCTATAGGTCATGTTTTAAAAGTAGCAAAATTTGCCATAACACATATTTTATGATGATTGCTTATATTTCGACTATTATCATACTATTATCAATGTATGACAGTCGTTATTTTCTTAATTTAGGTCCAAATTAACCTCCGATTGTTGGTAAAACCGATGAACCAATTTCTCTTCTTCATTTTTAATATCCTATTTTATCCCTACTCTTGCCTTGTTCTGACTCCCCAAAGGCAACAGGAACAAGGAAAGCTTTTGTATAAAACTCAAAAACAAGTACGTACATTATTATTTCAAACGTCCAATATTATTATAAAATGTAACGTAGCCAAAAATATTGCACAATAAAACGTTATTGATACAAAGAAATGTATTCATGATTCAAAGTTCCAGTTAAAATTTTAGGAACGGGCGCAAAAATACCATATGCGGTGAAATACAAATAAAAAAAATGTATTATGAAATTGTCTCAGGGTTCTTATTTTTAGCAACGACAAGGACAGGAGGCTTTTCCAAACACTGGTAATACAGGTGGCCATTATTATAAAACATACGATTACACTGTTGTCTGCTTTTCTATGGTAGGGTAAGGTTGCTTGAAGAAACTACTATCTAGGTTACAGAATCTAATTGTAGACAGTGAAAAAAAATACTTAAAAGTTAAAAATATCGCCATTATATTGTTTTTTTTTTGTAATAGCTTGGGCAGTAAGGGTGCTTCTACACGGTGCATGTAGCTGGAGCATGTAGCTGGAGCGGGTTACACGCGTGAGTAATATGCGCAAGCTACTTGTTCCAGTTACTCGCTTGTACTTGTACATGGTGCAAATAACTGAAGCAAGTAAAGACGCGGGCTACTTGCGCAAGCCGTGTGTATAAGTTATTTGTTCGTGGTCAAGAGCTAGGTATATGTGCATGCTATTCGCGCGGTAGCTTTATGACTTGAATCGCGTCAAAATATCTCGATGAACGAATATTCTTTAAAATCATATGTTAAAAATGTAATTTTAACAAGTAACATGCGCGAGTGACCCGCGCGCGCCGCAGAGCACGCGAGTTACTTGCGCGGGTGGCTCGCATTGGTACATGCTCGAGTCGCTGGACCCGCACATGTTTTTAAACGATATGTTTACGGTGCATGTAACTCGCGCAAGTGTCTCAACATGCTCAAGCTACATGCGCCGTGTAGAAGCACCCTAAGGATCCTAACAATATTCCATGGAACCAGAAACTTCAGGTATGTATAAGTTCCCCCCCGTGGGATCTCCACTTTGTCGTGGTGGAGGGGCTCAGTAACCGTGGGCTCAGCTACACCCATGGTGAAGCTAAGCGGGATCCCGGGAGGGGACGCTCCACGTGGGCTTGGGTTAGGCCCGCGTAGGATGCCTCTAAAGTGCGGGTGCGGGGGATAGTTCTGTCTGTCCCTCGCAGTCGGGTGCGGTCGCGGGAGGAGAGGCGTGTCGGTGTTGCGTTGCCGCGCGCCCTATCTCCCGCGACCAAATGGGGGCGCACCATTTTTGCTTCGCGGTGCGGCCGCAGAGGAAGAGGAGATGCGGTGTTGAGTTGCCGTCCTCCCTATCCTCTGCGGCCGCTGGGTGTTTTGGTGGCAGAGCCCAATATCTTCAACCGCCGCCAAAGGGGTTTTCTTCGGGGCCCACCTGACCATCTGTGGGGCCAATACTCGTCGGGGAGTAGCGAGGAATGCTTCGGTAATACCCGATCCTCCGACACACGGGTACATGAGGAACACGGGTTGTTTTTTAGTCAGTAAGAGTCTGACAGTCCACGTCGCCCCCAAGCCTACATTAACACAAAACAAAAATATAATGACAGGAAATACATATCATCATACTCCTAGCTTTATACCAGTTTCAACTCGGGCTTTTTCCGACTAAATTGATTGATTTGACTGAATGAAAGCTTTGCCGCAGAGCAACTGCCGTCTTACCTCCGCAACCTAAAGGGATTGCAACATTCTATAGTTTAAACTAGTGCCACCTTAAATTTGTTATTTTTACACGATTAACATACGTTAAATAATTTTGTATGATCGTGTTTGTTTATTCCCAGTCATTGGACAGTCACAGATCTTGATGACCGACGGCTTAACTTGCTCTCCAAGGTCCGAGACATGCGATAATTAACAATTTAATATGCACATATACAAAGATAGTGTGAAGTTATATATCTATACATTAGAACCTAATGCCCTCTGCATAGGAGGCAGATGTTGGTAACGCCACTAGGCCAGCTCTGCCTATAATAACAACGTTTAATAATAACGTTTTATATTAACATCAAAATAAATTATTCACCACGCTTGGTTGAACTGTTTTTAGTTTCCGTTTTAAACTGTGTTTGTCTATAAATTAAATTACTTTATTGTATTGCTCACTTCAGTAAACCTGTCATATTAAATAACATATTGTAACCCAAATATATTCGGATAATATTTGGGCTTCTGTACTTTATATGTCAATTTATTAAACTGAGACAAGACAATTTATTTACTACTAATGAGATATTTGTTAAGTAATACATTAACTCGTCTCACAAGACCATTTAAGACGTCTTCCAGGAAAACTCTGCTCTTTGTCTGTGGTCAAAATTTATCTGTATATTTTTTATATTTCTCTTTAGACCTATTATTATTTATATTATTTCTACTTAGATCATCCATATTTTTTTTTGGCTCCCCTCTCCCTTTTCGTCTGTCTACCTTAATTTTGTTTACCTACATATTAGCGTCCGTTTGCATTACATGTCCGTACGAAGTCAAAACGACTTCCTGCCGTTTATATTTATTAGCGGATGAGTGTCGCATACGCAAAGACGCAAAGAGCATAGTAAGATTTTCACCTGTAAATTACCTATATCGATATCGAAAATAAAAGTGCTCGCGAAGGGAAGTGTTTCGTCGGATTTTGTTATTTTAGGTGCGGTCGGTAAGTATTCTAGGATTTTATTTAACGGTAGCCAGAGACAAATATTATTTTCCGCTAACTGAAGATCTACCGGATTACCATGCACAAAGATATTTTTTTATTCTTTTGAAGCTTAGGTTTACACTTTTGTCACAAGAAAATTCATGATGCACACATTCACAGATGTTAATCGCGTTGGCGACCTATGTGTAAACTTTGAAAATAAATCTCAATTTATAAAACGTTGGCAGACAGCAGCAGCTCAGTGGATATACTAACAGACTGCCATGCAGAGGGTATTAAGGACAAACACGCGGCGCGTGCTTACGCGCACTGACTAAGCAATTTATCAGCAAATAAACTTTATTATAAGCCCCTAAAACGCTCTTTCCCTGAATTGTCGTTCTGAATAGATCGATAAAGTTAAGCTTTCTTTACAGAGTTTTCCCATTCGGATGGGTAAATGTTTATGTGGAATTTATATCATAGCGATACATTGTTTTAAAAGGGCTCGTAGAGTCTAGGTCTTAGTTATTGTCTTAGGACAGGAATCGTTAGGCCACGAAGCCTATAAACTCCAACACCAGAGTTAGCTACACACTCATTTAACCTAAGCAGAAAGAAGAAAGGAGGCCCAACATATTTTAAGTTACAACTCTTTGATTAACAGTATGATAAACTTTGTCCCCGACCTATTCCGAAAGGAATGTCAAGCATTTGTACTAATTTGCAGTCGTTTTCTTAAAGGGTGCTAATGTGGTCCCTAACAAGGGCTTTATTCTGAGAAAGAGACAATGATAAGGGTAGAACTTGTGATGTTCATTAAGGTTAATTTTCTTAGTGTCCGCTGTGTTTTCTACGACAATGTTTGAGTACCACGTGACTTCACGACACTTAAAGATAACTGGGACTCAGCTTTCTAAAATCGTTTTCCATGAAACTAAGCGCTCTAGTGTTAAGTATATACTTTCGTCCTTAAATCCCAGTAACATTTAGATATTTAAGTTTAAACGTTTAGCGTTTAGAGAAGCGATATCTGAAAGTGTTCTGCTTTTAAAACTACTTGGTTTGTTTCATAGTATATATCAGTGTTTATGCTGATGATGAAATTGGATTTGTTTCCTAGAATTGTTCCATAAACGTAAAATTCAATAGGAATGTAACATTATGTTTAATGCAGGTACAATAAACGAGATTGTCATAATAATATACGTGCATAAAAGTAAAAACTCACCACTAATTAATCAACGTGGTAGGTTTAGCACCACGGGTGGTGCTTAACCTACGAGGAGGTGAAATGCTGCAAACAACGTTTTAAAATTGTAATTAAAATCATTGATATAATTATCTATCACGTCATTTAATCAATGACGTCAAAATATTATTTATTTCAATAATCTTCTATTATGAAACCATTTATGAAGAACTAAGGTAGCGACAGGCAAGTAGGTAGACTTACAGACGTCGAGAGTCTCAAATTAAAACTCTCATCATCGCGCGCAAAGCTGATTCTTCAAAGATAAATGCGTATTAAATAGTTAGACAAAAAAAATTGTTAGCGCTCATAGCGAGACTTGGCTTGCCGTTCGTAACAGATCGGAAAGTTAAGCAATGTTTGCACAGGTCACCACTTGGACCACTTGGACTTGGGTGACCGTGTGTGGCATTTACATCTGAACGCTACCGTGCTTCGGAGGGCACGTAAAGCTGTCGGTGTAGGTATTGTAAGGCCATGGCGGAGGCCTTCGGGCGGTCTGAGAACTCCGACACCAGAGCTGACCACATACTTACACGACAAATAAACAAAGTTAATTATCGGGTGTTTAACGGTGAATGCAAAAGTCATGAAGAAACCCGCGTGTCTAAGATGCGTCCATAATGTTATGGACAGACAGGTAATCTGTCTGTCAACCTGTATTTTACCTAAGGAACTTTAAAAAGATGTGTACGTTACGCACGTATCACCATTTAGCCATTAAGCCAGTAAGTCCCCAAAATACATGAGCGTAAAGTTACACAGCGAAAGCTTCAATAAACTTGTAACTATTGTTTCTATAGAAAACTACGAATAAAATTAACAGACCAGCGACTTTCTGTCTTCATGTAACGACTTTAAGTTGACTAGTGAAAATGATTAGTTAAATTTAAAATACTGACTGAATTTCTTGCTGCTAACTCGAACACATTCCACATAAAGTCGGCAAGCATATCAGCAAACGAATCAAATTTTTATTTAGCTAAATGTATTTTAAATACAACAGATTAAAGCTGATCCCTGAGCAACAAAAAGTGGCCAGTCTACAATCATGTTACAACGTACCTCCCCTGCGAAGATTCACGGCTCGAAGTTTTTCTCCTAGCTTTGTGCTCGAGATATATGACGTCCATTTTGTGCATCCCCCCTTGAACTATGACTTTGGATTAAACCCTCTTGGACCAAATGATAAAGTTCCTCCTGTTTCTCCCATTTATCGAGCAAAAAATACACTTTAAACTTTTATAATTGTTACAGTTTTGGGGTGTTGTGACAAAGAGCTAAATTTAATTTGAACTTTGCAACTCGGTGTGAGACAAGGGACACTTTAATTGGTGTTGATGTGACGACAGGTTGTGCGTTGTTGTGGACGATAAGCTTATTTATGTATGTCGGCACGTTGCAAGTGAGCAGATAAATTCTAAGCACGTCGTGGTGTCGTGTAGGTACGTCAATGGCGTTTTATTTTGTGCAAGATATGGAACAAAAGTATATTTATAATCCTTGTCGTGTAGCCTATGAAGTGTGTTTAAATAGAAGAGCTATATATGCTGCGCGGCCTGTTTAGTGTACTTTTGAGGCTGACCTGATATTGTAGCGTGTCAGGGATGTTCAGAGTTATAGGGAGATGACTTAGTACAGTTTCTTTGATATTCCGAGTGTAAGGCAGTGCCAAAAAACTATTGGTTCTCTAACTCTAATCTGTTCTATTTCAACACATACACAAAACATAATCTAAGCAGAGCTTGTACTATGGATACAAAATAATGGTACGTATAGACATAAAACTTCAATAAATCAGCCTCTAGAATAGTTTGTTAAATAAATGTTTTATATTTACTTGCATGGTACAGGATGCTTTGTATATACGTAATATGAGAAAATAACTTTCCTTTCTTAATATTAAAACAGCGTATATAAATCAGATACTCATGTAAAAGTGAATTTACCAAGAAAATTAATTTAAATTTTGCTACGCTATATATTTAAAACCTTGCTTAATTATCATTTTGGACACTTTTACGCCAGATAATAGTCTCGTTTACCCAGAATCAACTATGGATTATACTGTGCTGTGAAAACGTGTTATTCCTTTATAATATAAATTTCTCTTCATTAATAGCGTTCTTTGTCGCTACATATTCTATTAATAAATGTAATGCAGGTTTCCATTTTGGAATAAAGGAGTTAGTAAAATCAAAATAGTATGGTATCTACACAGTGTATTCGTATTTTGATTAATTATTATAATAAAGTAATCGTGAATAATTTACCAGGCCTCTGTGAGAGGGCCTGGATCAAAGTTTTACGTCTGTTCTTCTCATATTTGGGTCTCTACTGGCTAAAGATACTAGAGACATATTTGATATTTGATACAATTTTATTCATATGATGATCATCGTTTATTTTCGTTTTTCTAGATGCATCCAAGCTTTCGCCATATAGTCCGCTTTTTTGTCTAACCACATTTTTCAAAGACATAAGGCTTTACGGAATGCCGCAACCCGAAAGAAACAGCGATATTCTTTGGTTAAGTCCTATGAGTAACCTCCATGTCCGTAAGCGTAATGGCTGTCCAGATCTTTATGAAAACCGATTTGTTTTTGGAACTAGTACATTACTGTATCCCCTAAGTAGATAAGATCATCAGCAGTAACCATATAAAACACTAAGTGTGGCAATATAAAATTTAATCCGAAGTATATGTGCATAGTTGTCTAAATCTGGCATATTAGCGCATAAGACTCGTCTTACTAATATAATTATAGTATTACGTCAACTTAGACATAAAAGTCACCGAAAAAGTTAACTGTACTTCAATTATTTTCATTCAATTAGTCTAAATGTCATACCTAGTTTTCTTGTGTAAATAACTTTGTTAATACATCATTTTTCTCGACGAAAATTCTAGTGAATTGTGACATTTTATTATTGAAGTTCTTGGAAAGCCTGTTTAAAAGGGATGTTATTCTACCTACTTAGATTTTCCCAGAAGTTTCACCGAAAACGTCAGCTGTCAATCCCACCCAGAGAGGTTGGACTAGGTTTAAGGTTATATTTCTTTGATCCCACCTACTATCCTTGACATTTAGGGAGTTATTTATATGTCAGTAATCACCTTACCTTATCAACACAACATGAATTACGAGTAGGTAGTTATTAGGAGTAATTGGCGCGTTTATTTGAAGTAAAATATTGCTGTACATTATCACTGCAATGTGCTAGAGAATTTGAACATGATAAGTCACAGATAATATTTCGACGAACCGTATTTTCAATTGCGGTGCCACAAATGAAAATGTCGTGATTATTATGTGCCTTTCTATGAACCATCTTTTTTATGGATCACACATAAAGTATTATATCGTATGGGAATCGAACCCAAGAAACACGGTGCAAGGTTACACGGCAAGACAGCTGTTTAAACTACTACACAGTGTAGTCTAGCTACGGCACGGTACAAAATAGCTTGGTAAGTATATATCGCAGTTTCAAAAACCCAGCGTTGTAGCTTTATACTCTTGTAGGCTTTATACGAAGTTGTTTTTCCTCAATAAATTATGTGTAGAGCACTATGCCGTTGCTGGAATTAAATAAAAATCCAGCAGATTAAAGTACGTATGTTCGAGCTAACATGTTTCATTGTGTTACTTCCACCTCTCTCTTTATAACACAGCCATGGTTTTAAGCATACAATCGACTTTTTAAATAGTTATTTGTAGCATTATCTAGGGGACCAACCAATACGGTAGTTATGACTTACCCATATTGCGAAGCCTTTAAAAACTTTGTCAGTATAACGCATAGAAACCGGCAAAAAAGCCAAAGCAGATAAAAATCTGCTAACTGCTGCTGCTGAACCAGGCATTAGCAATGCGAGACCGCTGAACAACGCGATATTCAAGAAGCGAAACCCAGGGCAAGTCGGTTCATTTATAGTTTCTCTTTATACAGAAAAATCACATAGGTCCACATTAACTGAGCGGAGTGTGAATCAACTGCCGAGCAAATCAACGAAACTATACTATAAAGAGAAAAATAGTAAACAAAATGTCTAATATTACAATAATCAATTTGCTCCAGTTTCAGATTACAGTAAACATATTATCTTAAAGGATTAAACAAAGAGAGAATGAGACTGCCTTCGTGGTCCAGTGGATAGCGTATGCGACTGCTGATCGGAGGTCCCGGGTTCGATTCCCGGGTCGGGCATATGTGTTACTGGGTTTTCCGAATTCCCAGTAGCAGCAAGGAGTCTGGTGATGTGTCCGGTAACGGCAATAGGCTCGCCCCCTATTACGTGGGACCTAAAAATTCATGGCGAAATGTGGGTGTAATGTTACACCTCTGCCTACCCCTTCGGGGACACTGGCGTGAGTCTATAAAAAAAGAATGACACAAAGATGATGATAGAAGACAAACCTTAAATTTCGAATATTCATCGATGTATTTGAAGAAACCGTGTGGTGACGGATTTAGCATACGTAATTTCACCACCCCATATCATCCCATGGGTGTTGTAAGAGCCGACAGAGGGAGCATATTATGCAGAGAACAGCACTGTAAGAGAAGGAAAACTTAAAACAAACCCTATACCAACCCGTTTGGCCAGCGTGGTATAGTAGGCCAATTCCACCTTTCAAAGAAGAGGCCTAGTCCAGCAGTGGACTGTAAGGGGCTGATAATGATGATTCGAAGAAAATACACTTTTTTCTATCTAAAAAATAAAATTAAAATATGCAATTCAATATCATGTAATAATCATTGGCAAATATATTTGTTTGCCAGGTCCCCTAGGTATATAAATGACGATGTTTTGTAGTTCTGGGTGCAAATGGCCCTTCATCCCTAGGGCGTCGTCGAGACTAGGCAAGGGCTTGTGCGATATATCCTCATTGTACTTAATAGCATTTACTGGTAGAAAAGTTACTACACGGCCAATTATGCTGTTATAGATATATTGTTCCAAGTAGTAGTTTCTAAGTATTCGAGAATACTTTCTTAAAGTTAGGGCTTTGGAAGGAAAGTCTGTCTGCCCTTCAACTTACTTCAACGGAAATTGGGCTGAAGTTTTTGACGTTGCCCCAAGTATTTTACAGATTAAAAGAAAAAGTTTTGTAATAAGCTTTTGATGACTGCTGAATATTTACATTAAAATAGTAACTAACAAGTAATTAAAAACCAAAATTAGAGTCAAAATTAAACAAGTACCTACTCAGCTGCCATACCAAAATCTGTTAGTCCTTCTAGACCTTTCTCATATAAAAGTTACATTGTCCGATTTGTCACATATCTCTTCACCTCGAGCTAACTTCACTTTTCATAAACCACCATCAAATTATACAGAAATGTCAGATTAAAATGTGATTGACTGAAAACTAAACTGTGGTGTTTTTTTGTCGGTATATTTGCAGCTGGCTCCAGATGAAGGTGACAATGACATAGTAACTGTTGAAACTTAGCCAACAATAAGACGCTAGCAATTAGGCAGATCTCCAACATTAACACAATTTGTGGTACTAATTAATATAACATCAGTTGAGAGGGAATCCTACCGTTATTACAACGGATGTGCGGTAGTCGACACTTCGGGAAGAAAAAGTTATACATACATCATCATCCTCCTAGCGCTATCCCAGTTGCAACCCGAGGTCCACTTACTGGTCTTACCGGATTAAAATGAATATTAGCTTTACGATAGACCGACTGCCTGTCTGACCTCTGCAACCCAAAGGGATAGCGATATCCTATGCTTTAGAACAGCGTCCGTTTATTCAGAGGTACTGACTTGACGCCTGTCAAAGATCTTCATGACAGGCTGGACCGATGGCTTTACGTGCTCTGCAAGGCACGGTAAGCGATCATTAAGAATTAAATACGCACATAACTCCAAATAGCCAGTGGTGCGCGCAGTGGTGGGAACCCGATTTCCTCTGCATAGCAGTCTGTTGGTATCTTACCCTAAAAAAAATCAGTATCTATTCAATTTACCCTTTGAAGGTCTGTTAGTACGCCTATAAGTATCATTATTAATAAAGTTTCTACTGTGCCTCGTTAACTGTCCTTCAAAATGTTACGACCCGTCAACAAATATCGTATTATATCAGTTGTGTTAAATGCTGTCAACATAATTGTAAATTCCATGAATGTACGGCAAAGTATTATACAGTTTATGTATGAAACAGAAATGTTTAGCAACAAAATACGTTTAAATTCTAAGTACACGTACTGCTTTTTATCGATCACGTATGCATTTATTTTTTTAAACAAAGTACTTCTTTATAGGTAGGTATGTAGCTTTTGCCAAAAATGTGTAAATGCTAAGCATGAGTAGGTACCGACTTACTAATAGATACTGTCGTTTACCAAGCTCTTCTTTCAATTTTATATCGGGATGTGAATAGTATTAAGAGTAAAGCATTATGAGAAAGCTCTATAATAGATAACTTAAGACCAAGACTGGCATCACAGATTTAAATTGCTTTTTTTATACAACGCCCGCACTGAGAGTTTATCTTGTGTCGCGGAGACACTTATCAAAGATTCAATCAACAATGTACAGTCAAACAACTTCCAGCTAGACCACCATAGGGGCGAGAATTGCTCAGCAAGACATCGTCACTTCTAGTGTTACTTTACACGCCTATTGACACTCGTATACAAAACCAGTTTCTAGTGTTCCTCGACTCTATGAGCGAGCCAAGGGATTTTTTTTTTAAACTGGTCCAGCGCTGACTTGTTTGATTGTACATCCACCATCGAAACAAAGTATTGTTTCGCGTGGTTAACGAACCCACAACATTCAACGCAGGTCTTGTTGGCGAGGCGACTGCTTGAACTACAACTTCATACGTGGGATCAAGTCTTATGAACTTTAAAATCCAATTAAGTTCTTCAAATCTCACCATTTTCCTATCAAATCATTACCTTCCAATTCTTTTATCGCCATTACCATCACACCCTATTCAATAGTTCGTATAGACAAAGTTTCTATAACATTTGCTCTAAACAGCCCGTGTGTATAGTAGTAACGTAAAAAATAACAGCCAACTGGACATCGCACTATTAAGGGCCCGGTCGGCCCATAATAGTGCGATGTCCAGTATGCCAATAAAACGAGGTCCGTAACTGAGAACCTCACGAATCCAATAATAAATTCTTATTTTACACTCCGTAGGGCGCAAGTATTCAGAAGCAGATAGTAAAAATTCGTCACGCGAATCGTCAGACTTTAGGCCTCCCTCACATTGGGCGTGCGCGTTCCTAGAGCGTGCGCTCTTGGACTTTTCTTCTAGGCACTTTTCTGTAGACTAGAGTCTACAGAAAAGTTCCAATATGGTTAGGCACTCACCGCACACACTGACCTAACCTAACGTGAGAACGTCTATGGCTATTTTAAAACAATTAAACTACCGAATAAAACGTGATTGTGTGCGGTAATGGCTTGTGTTACTAAGCACTAATCTTAGGAACTACTGGTTCGGTTTAGGCTATATAACATCACGCTACGAGCCACAGATGCGAAACAGTAGCTTTGAATAACGCGGTTGTAACAATGAACTTAGCTAGTCATATGATAAAATAATTCACACGGTAATAAGTGCATCGTCTCACCCGCTATCGTCCCTACCTTAAACCACTCATAAAGGGTTTTTGGGTAGGGAAATAAAGTGCTGTACCGCAAGCCACGGGCCCCCGGGTCAGCGGATATTGAAATAATGTAGCCTATTTGTGGCGCATTCTACTCGTTTTAATTATTTATGCGCTGTGTCCTCCGCGCCGTTAAGGAGAACGCACAAAGAACATTTGTTACTGCCGAGATTATTTTATGTCATAACGTTATACCATTCTATCCAAGACTTTCGCCTTGGGGTTCACTTTTTAGTCCTTTAGAGAATGGACAGAATACTATTTTTCTCAAACTGGCTACCGACTGAGCGCCCCAACCAAAAGGGATGGCGACTTTCCACACCTTAGACCAAGGTCAGTATTTAAGGGTTCTGAATCCCTATAACGACTGTCAACGGTCTAATTGACAGCCGGCGCCTACTGCTTATCACGGTTTCTGAGGCAAGAAGAAGACGATAACTAACCACTGTTATCATAATGATTGTGTTATTAATAATTCAAATAACAAAAATAATCATGATTGTATATGTCGGCTAATGGGCGCCATAATATTCACTTACCGCCAGTGTATTCTGAGCTCTACCGTTAGTCGTATAAAACTAAACATACTGTAACTAACAGTACAAAACTTACTAATAAAATTAAATAAGTTCAAAGTGAGTGCCCGTTTTCTCACGGTCTATATTAATGTTTTGTGGTCGGGCACGAAGTTCAGACCGACCCCGTTACACATTAAAGTTACTATATGTGTATTTTTCTCTAATGGAACGGGGGTTTTAATCTACAGCATTAATTTTGTGTAGCTTATTGCACGGTCAGTTGTTAAAAGGTGGGTTGGTGTGTAATTAATCTTTGGTGAGATCAAAGTATAGAGATTCAATAAACTAGTGGTCCTTCTTGTAAAGTAGGTACTCCCATTTTGTTAGAGATTGCTCGGCAAACCATTTTTACAGTAAAATAATCTTGGTTTCTTAAAGAGGGGACGAATACGGATTCTATCGTGACATATTGGTTTTAAACTGTCTGTCACCACCACTACCACACGTCGGTACTTAAGTACCGACAGACACTTTCAGAGTTCGGAAGTTCGAGTTTCATATGTTAGCGAAGACGTAACGCCTTGTGCTTTTCTCTACCCCTCGAGCAGTCGCCCGGTAGTGTTTATGGGGAGTGGCTATATCGGTGCGTGGAACTCCGCAGAGTTATGAGTTTTATTAGATTGCGGGTGGTCTATCGGACCACTCGTCGGTACTTATGTGACTTTTATTCGATACTAATTAATATAGGTTATATGAATGGTATAAAATGAATAAGCCAGGTACTTCGGGTATAAAATTTTTAACCACAAACAAAAATGCCAGTAAAAAATATCAAACAAGTGTTCAAAATAAAGATCATGAAGAAATTTTTGCGGAATGGCTATATAGAAGCTCTGAGTCCGACTGTTACGATATCGACCCAAATTTTATTGCCTTGGAGAGTGACTATGATTTAGTATCTGAACAGGAAGGGTCTGACGGTGAAACATGTCTGCCTACAATGGAGCAGCCTATTTTGAAGAAAGATTATAAACTTTGATAGTGCACACACGGTCTACATACATGCATAGTCTCACGCCTATATCCCCGAAGAGGTAGGCAGAGGTATATTACTACACCCACTTTTCGCCAGATTTATTTTAGACCCACGTAACAGGGGGCGAGCCTATTGCCTTGTGATTTTCTAAAAATACGGTTGAGTATGAGCTAAATTATATTTTTTTTGGTTAACGTAATAACTTAACATTAAGCAAAAGAGTATCGTTAAAAATATTGTTCAGTTGATAAATAATTATTATTAAAGTGAAAGTAAGTTTTTCGCCCAAAGAATTAGAGGCCGTAATGTGAAACTTTATAATTAGTAATAAATATTATACCTGTTATATTTTCCTTTATTTACACAATAACTATATATATAAACAATGTATATGAACAGTTATTTTAGAAAAATATGAAACAACTTAATGTTTTTAGTTATGAAAGCAATGGTGGTCTGCGAGACCTCACGTCGGTACTTATCTAACTAAAATAGCACATCGGTACTTAAAGGTTAAAGACATTATACATTTAAATAAATAAAATATGTAACGAAGTCTTTCTCGTCTCTTTTTATTATGGGAGGTATATAAGTATTATACACAGTTAGAAAGGTTTTTTAATTTACTTTTAGAGGAAATAAATATAATAGAAAGAAACATTTTAATATTAAACATAAAAAAATTAAACAAAGATTGTTTTTTAATTGGCGCCAATTTTCATATTTTATTTTTTTAAATACCGTTTTATGTTATATATCAGATTCAAACCTAGATAACTTTCTTTCCAACTAGATTTCCAAGTATAAAAACCAATTCTGATAAGAATCTGATAAGAATTATTTTTATTGGAACCTGCACAGTTGTTTACTTTTTCCCGCAAAAAAAACTGAAGTTCCCGCCAAAATTTTCGATAACTAATATCTCATAAATAATATGAGTATTATATATTTTATCAAAGGTTTATTTATATACTCATAATAAAAAAATAATACAACGCATAAATGTAACCTTATATACATACATATGTATTTAAACTTTTTTAAATAAAATGACGTTTTTACGATAATTTTTCGTCTATAATTAAAGTAATACACATTTTTTTTTTCAAAAGTAATTTGTTTTGTACCATTAGAATGAGTCATTCATTAGGTTGCAGAAAAATAAACACCACTCCTCTCAAGTTATTAACAATCGCACAAAAACTAATTAATTGAGCGCGCCCGTCTTTAACTGGCGGCGCACACTTGAAATTTGTCGATGCTGAGTAAGCACTTAAAAATGGTGAGCGGTCAAGCGGCTAATGGTGCTGTCCGACTCCTCCAACTTGGATTGCAGCTCGACCAGGCTTGCTTTCAGGGAAGTAATGTCCTTCAGCAACCTGGTTACGTCGATGTGGACGCCAACAGCTCGTTGGCTATGAGTTGCTGTGAACAGCTCATAGCTACAGTATCTGGCGATGTATAGCCGCTAAATACATTTATTAAATAATTATTATTATTTAATACAACACGTCTGCACTCGACGACCGTATTGCGCTTGCCAATAAAAAAATATATATATACAAACTTTACACTGGGACAACTGACATCCCAAACGAAGCAGAGCCTGTTCTATGATATTCAGATAAGCATGCTCAGATAATTTTAACATTTAAATACTAATTATTGAAGTCAAATTAAACCTAGGCACAGAAAAAATCATGCTTATCACACAAAAAATGTCTTAGATTAGAATCGAAGACCTCCAGAATAATATTATTGTCAGGGTCACTAACCCCTAGACCAACAGGCGTGTCTTGATTGTAGAAGTAACTAGCTCAGCCCGCGGGCTTGCACCCGTTATTTAGGGATACTGCTTCGCACTCGTAGCTTCCAGCGTGACGTTATGTAACCTACAGCCTTCTGCGATAATTGAGCCATCAAACACAAAAAGATTTATTCAAATCAAATTAGTAGTTCCTGAGATTAATGCGTTCAAACAGACTAACTTTTCAGCTTCATAGTATAAGTATAGATGTGACAACTAAATTCAATAGTGTATACGTCACTACAATTCTTATATCAAATATTCACAGCTCGATATTCTCAATTAAGGAGCTACACAAAACAATAAAGTCAGCCGTGCATATTGCATCGTTACGCAGCGATAGTCACAATGCTAGGTAACGAATACTGGCAATAAACTAGGATTACAGACAGTGTTTGCTCAGCGTCTGATTACGTAAGCTGATGCAGATGTAATGCCGCATCGATGAATATGTAGGTACAGTTTAAAGATAACTGTCACTAGTCTAGTTGACAATTATTTTGTCTCTAGCAGATTTTGATAAAAAAATTAACTACAGCCTAGTGGATGGACAAACAGACCGCTACGAAGAACTATGTATATGTATGAAATAAATTTTAAAATTCAGCTAATTTAACTATCTTAATTACGCTTATCACAATGTTAAAAGAAACCCAGAAAAAATATTTATGAGTGATTTTTTACACTTATTCTACGTAAAAGGTAAACGTATTAACATGTTTTGAACACATCACAACTACCATCTATTTACGACGTTCCATTTTACGTATTGGCAATGGTCTTCGTTCAAATCTGTTTTCGAGTTTACATTATTTTACGTTTTAATCAATCAGTCAATATATCCTTATTAGTCTTTATATAATACAGATGGATGAAAAATAATATTATAGAGAAATAAATTAACTTTTTATTCTTTGATTTATGCATATTTTTTTAAATTATATATATGTATGTAACATATATATAATTAAAAAAAATATGCAATATATAATTGAGTTCGCATGAGTGAATCGGCTTTTTGACATTTGATAGTTCTCCGATTGGCATAATGTAACTAGGTACATAGTACTTAGGTCTTTATGTTGCAATGATTGACTGACGTAAGAGTATTTGGTTTAAAGGAATTCAAAGGAAGAAAAAGGTTGTTTTAGACCATGGTAAGTATTCCTATTTTAGACGAAACTTCGAGCGTTCATAATTAGTTTTGGTACTTACATCACCTATTGGTAACGAACAATCCAGATAAAAAGTAGCATTAATGTGTATTTTTTGGGCTTTGTAGCGTAAAAGACGTAAAAATGATTACGTGACATTATTATCTAAACTTACAGGCAATCTTTCTATTATACCTTATAACTATACAAATACTTTCACTATCAGGTTTTGAAATGTATGGGCATTGTTCTTTATGTCTTTTCGATGTTCTGTGTGAATTAAATTGATAATTATCGCGAAGTTGCCGTTAACCGTTTGTGAACGGTAATTTCTTGAGGGAACCTGCATGTCCGAAGGTTCTCCATAACGTTGTCGAAAGACATGCGACCTGGTCAACCAACCAAGCCCACCTGCACTTGGTCATCGTGGTGGTATGGTCTTACAGTTCTCATGATGAGAAACGGCCCATGCTCAGCTTGGAGACAGATTATAAATAAGACCGACGATGATGAACTGCTTTGGATCGCAATGCAGGTAGAACATTTGCATCGCATAAAATCAGCAAATTTTTGCTTTCTTTTAATGTTTATTTTTAGGTCAATATGAAGAAGTTTTAATTTTGGATGGAATCCTAGTACTAAGATATGTATGATTAAATGTTATGCGGTACACGTTCATTAAATTCTCAGAGTGACAGCCTGGAATCATCCATTTTGTACTAGGATTGTGCCAAATACTCAGTTAGGACTTGACCGTTACAAAGTAGGATCGTTAGGGTTGACGCCGTCGAAGAATGGATTCCAATAGTTTATTAAAACCGACGAGTGGCCTGATTTACAGTTAGGAACAATCTTCGTTCGTATTTATTATTTTAAATGGTATAACTGTTTAAAAATCATAATGTCACTATTAACTTGGTGAGCCGTAGAAACTAATTTACAATAGCAAGGGTACCAAAAAATATTTGCGTTCTAAGACAATTTAATTTTTCTCAGAACTTAATGATTTTCAAACCGCGATGACTTCAATGGTCACTGTTGATGGGTCTGGTTTTACAAGTAATAAAATAGTGCCAAAGATGGTTGGCCAAATTGCATAGATTAAAGAAATTGTTATTATTATTACCAGCCTAACATGTTCCAAGTTCAGGGTAAAGGCTTGCCTACCCTCTTTCCAGCTCTCCCTATCGAAAGAAAAGTAACGAAAAAGGGCATTTAAAATTCTTCAAAAATAGTTGTGAGTGCAAAGTCAAGTCCACCTGTTACAAAACCAAAGGCACATCGGTAATACCCTCCAATCATTATGTTCTAATAACATTTCATCATAAAGTAAAACATGTTTATCACGTTGTTGTTGTGTTGTGTTCTTATTTAACGACCAAGTAAGTTCTTACAAACAATTTGACCCAAAATATATTCCCCATATGCTCCATCTATTTTCCCACACCCCTAGCTACGTGTATCCAAAAGGCATTCGCACAAACTACGTAATGAATTTCTAGATTCCAACAGTGAGAGTGACCGAGGTCCTATCTCCTGATGGGACCTCGGACACTCTTATGTAGAGCCTTGCTGATTGCATGCTGAAATCAGCAAAGCTCTACTACTTACATGTGTAAAGTTTCGAAAGTTAAAAATTTTCTAAAACTAGACGTCGCCAGCGGCTTTGTCCGCGTTAGTTATACATATAAACCTTCCTCTTGAATCATCATTTATTTATATTAAAAGAATTTGTGTTTTATAATACGAGTCGGCCAGCCCGTTCTATCCATCTGATTCGCATGATTTTTTTTTAAATGAAAGCTCTTGCTGCATAGATTTGTCATCAAGCATTAGAAATTACCTAACTTGCACATACATCAAGTTATATGCATAAACAGTTTTCTCCCATACATTTTTTACGTTTTCGTAGCCGTAGTCAATGACTTTCTGCTTCTATATATCTGGCTCTCATTGAGGTAGACGTTTCGTTATAGGCCTAAAACACGCGCCGAAAAGAGCTCGTTCATTTGATGGTATGCTCATTTAAATTGGGTAAGTTTGAAGGAAGATAGGTGTGGACATTGAACTTATTTTTCAATATTTTCCTATAAATTTCTTAAGATTGCTTTCTCTCTACATGGACGGTTCTAAATTCAAAAATATTTTTATGGCATCTAATAAGTTCCTTGCGGTAACTGCCAGGAAAAACCGTTATGCCTCCTTAAGGTGACCTTGCCTTACTTTCATACGGGTGTGAGTGTGGTGGTGTGTAAAATTATACCCGATATTGGTAAAATTATCACTATCGTGAATATTATCGCTGATGGCAGGTAATATTCCCCGAATGTTACCAGTTAACCCTTAATGTTGGGTGAAATGAACTCTGATGTTGAGGAATTTTCCCCCTTTTTTTGTTACAAGTCAAGTCAAGTCAAAATCCTTTATTCATTTAAATCACAAAGTGACACTTATGAACGTCAATTTAAAAAAATAATTACTTAAAGCTTCTACATTTACATTTACTGCCACGTTCGCAAAGCAATAGGTAGAACCATGAGAAAGAACGGGCAATAAAACTCAAGGTCACTCTTTTTCATCGCCAGGTTTTGCATAATACATACAAATTTAAATTTTGTAAGGTGCTGCAACTGTTTCACCTTCTATGTTATTTTTTGTATATATTTACTCTACTTAATACTCAAGCATAATGTAGTAAAATTTTGATGTTCATTTAATTAGCCTCCTGAGAATTGACATGGTGAAACAGGAGCATCCACTTACATTAAGTACCTAACAATGCAGGCAATCCGCGCAAATGTTCAGAACCATGATAGAAATGATACAGTTTAATATTAAAAATGTAATACCAGCCCGTAAGACCGACATCGACCAGTCATCGCAAGTAGCACCCGTTCACGAGTATGACGCATGGGCCAGCCATCATCCCTCTCGCCATATCAGAGGGACAGGGATGACCCGACACACGACGCCACCACAAGAAATGACATTTTAGTGAGCATGACGACAACGGTACACGAACCGGCAGTAATTAACAATCTGTTGGTATACTGACCATGAACACGAATTACCTGCATTTTCCAGATCGTTAATATTATCATAAATATGTGGAACGCGTGCAAAATGCAAATGTAGTACCTATATTTGATTGATTGACATGATACTTTTTGAAATATAACCACCGATCGAACTGATTGGCTACACGATTATAATACATTATAAAAAAATTACAAATAAAAGTATCTAACGAGATGAGTGACATTTAGTAATGTGGTGGCGATTCCAAAAACTATCATTTACATGATTTTAATTGGAATGGAATAATATTTAATTACATGTCAAGAAACTTATCATCTACCTATTTACTGTATAATATATGAATTATGAAACATTATTTCCAAGCGCATTTGTCATTCAGATATTCATTTAAATTATAATATGCCTTTTGCATTAGGTCATTTTTAATCTTTATCTGAAATGCGTTAAAAGGCAGGTCCAAAATACTTATCGGTATCTTGTTGTAGATACGTATACTAAGTCCTATAAAAGAACTATGAGTTTTGCACAAACGAAAATACGGAACACATAATTTATGTCTATTTCTTGTATTTATAGAGTGTATATCACTATTCTTTGAATATGAATTTATATTTTTACGTACATGCATAACACTAGCATAAATATACTGAGACGCTACTGTTAGAATACCGATTTCCTTGAATCTTTCTTTGAGCGAAACTCTTGTCCGTAATTGGTAAATGGCCCGAACTGCCCTTTTTTGCAATATAAAAATACTTTCGATATCAGCAGCTCTACCCCAAAGTAATATGCTATAAGACATAACACTATGAAAATAGCCAAAATATACCAATCTAGCCGTATCGACATCTGTTAAATTGCGCACCTTCTTAATGGCATAAGCAGCCGAACTAAGTTTCGCTGACAGATATGTAATGTGTGCGCCCCATTGTAACTTCGAATCAAGTGTTATTCCTAGAAACAATGTAGATTCAGTTGTTTCCAGTACATCACCATTCAAAACTATGTTAGGACCAAGGTTTCTGACGTTGGGCAAAGCAAACTTAACACATTTGGTTTTTCTGGCGTTCAGTACTAAGTTATTTACAGTAAACCATTTAGTCACCTGAATAAGAGCACTGTTTATTTCGGTAAAGTTTTCCTTATTTCTATCTACTTTAAATATCAATGAAGTATCGTCAGCAAACAATACCACGTCACAAATATTTCTCAGGTAAAATGGCAAATCATTTATGTAAACTAGAAACAGGAAAGGCCCTAGGATGCTACCCTGCGGCACTCCCAATTGTACTGGTACGCCACTGGATTTTGAGCCATTTATTTCTACACATTGGATTCTGTTATTTAAATATGCCTTAATAACATCCAATGCTTTAGTCTGGACACCGTAATGTTTAAGTTTGCATAAGAGCGTATCATGGCAGACACAATCGAATGCTTTCGAAAGGTCGCAAAACACACCAATAGCATTCTGAGAGTTCTCCCATGCATTGTAGATGTGTTTGAGTAAAGCTACTCCTGCATCCGTCGTCGAGTGACCCTTAGTAAAACCATATTGCTCAGTATGAAGGAGGCTGTTTAAATTAAAGTGCTTCAGAAGTTGCTTGAGTATTATCTTTTCAAAGATTTTACTAAAAGTAGGTAGTATTGAAATTGGCCTATAATTACTAGGATCAGTCTTACTGCCGGATTTAAACAGAGGTATTATCCTACTATGTTTCATTAAATCTGGAAAATCGCCTGATTCTATACACTTATTGAACAAGTTACTTAGATAAGGTGCTACTATATCTATTATACTTTTCAGAATCTTCACAGATATTCCCCAGAGATCACCCGTATTCTTAGATTCTAGAGATTGGAAAGTGTTTATAATGTCAGTAGAACTAATAGGACTGAATTTAAATAATACATTACATTTTTCTACACTAGATTCTAATAAATTTACTGCGACTGAAGCTGATGAGTTTAGACCTATAGTAGTAGCAATAGGTATGCTAGCAAAAAAATTATTGAATGCGAGTGCGACTTCCTCGTCATTATTAATCATTTTATTATTATCTAGCAAGTTAAAATTGGTATTCCTAAAGGTTGCCTTGCCCGTTGCTTCGTTAATAGCTTGCCATGTGGCCTTAACTTTATTAGAAGAGTTTCTAATTTTATCACTTACAAAACGTGCCTTAGCTATATTGCATACCTTTTTAAATATTTTTGAATAATTTCTGACATACTCAGTGAAGCTCGCATCAAAATTTTATTTCTTCATACCATACAACTCATACATTCTTGCTCTGCTTTTATAAATACCTACAGTAGCCCACTCACTAAATGCTCTAGACTCCTTGATTACTTTTTCCTTGGTTTTAAAAGTACTTCTAAATTCGTTGTGAACTAAATTAAACATAGTTTCATAAATCTTATTTGGTGACTTAAGCTCCATCATATCAGGATTCATACCTATTAAAATTTTGTTCCTAAACTCATTAAATTTATACCTAGGTAATGGCCTAACTGTCACCTTACGTACTGCATTATCATTTATATATGAAAATCCTGCCAATTGACCACAGTGATCCGAAGTTAAGTCAGTAGTAACTAATTTATGTGATACTGTATGATTACTAAATATATTGTCAAGACAAGTGGAAGATGATGCAGTTATTCTAGTAGGTTCAAGAAATAAATTTGTCAAATTAAATGATTTAAAAAGATTTAAAAGCCTACTAGTCATTGGTGAACTATCCAGTATATTAATATTGAAATCTCCACAAACTATGATCCCTTTTTTATTGGTCCTAATTTTACCAATTGCATCTTCCATAATAGATTCGAACATATTAAAGTTACTTAAAGGAGGGCGATACACACATATAACAACATACTGTTCCAGTTCAATACAGGAAATTTCTACAGTGCGTTCTACAGACAAGGTGCTTATGTCCTTTCGTTCCTTACACAGTATGGTATTTGAAACTAGTATCAAGGATCCACCATGGATGGCTTGACTCCTAGCGAAAGCACTTTGCACAGTGTAATGCATGTTATTTAAAAAAGATATTTGATAATCCTTCAACCAGTGCTCCGTTATGCACATAACTTTTATATTATGACTTTCTAAATATAAACTTAATTCTAAATGTTTGCCAGATAGACCCTGTATATTTTGATGTCCTATATTTAATTGACAATGTCTATCCTTTGTCCAATTCTTAAGTTTAAAGAACTCGTGTCAGTATTTAAAATAGAAGACATGGTAAAGACAAAATTATTTACAGAAATCATTTCCTTGGATACCCTACATGTACCTGTGTCACTTTGTATATTATATGCTAATAATTTAGCAATTTGTCGTTTATAAGATAGCGAAAGATACATAGTATCTTTGGTCAATGTGAAGTTATATTTATTAATAAATTTATTTATGTCAAAATATAAAATAATATCTTTATATTGCCATGTCATATTGTAAAAACACAAATTGAGGTCATAGATATGTTGATTCACCTCTCCATCTAGTGTACCTGAATAAGGTAACGCACAAGTAATAAATTGACATCCAAATTTTTTATGAAGTGATAAAATTACTTCTGTTAAGTTATAAATATCTTTTTTGGTCACCATTTGACTGTCACCATACACAATTACTATTGTTGACTGTCTATCAAATGTGGTTATTTTTAAAATATCTATTAAGTTTGTAAAAGATGACCCTGGATAACAATAATTAATGATATTGTGTTGTTTTAAATGACTATTCATTAAGCTACCTAAACCTACACCTAACCTATCTGAAAACATGTAAACTTTTTTTGTGCCAGAGTTGTCAACTAAGGGTGTCCTATCCTTTGTACTACTGGTTGTACTGGAACTAGAACTTGAACAGAGACCTGAATCACTATCACCAGACTCGTTAGCTAACAAGGTAGATTTTAAACAATTTGAGTAACTATTTGTGTTTGTCAACGCCTTTACATATTCCAAATTACTCTTTCCAATTCGTGCAATCTCATCATATTTATTTATATATACCTGAACCTCTTTCTCATACTGGGTATTCATCCTATTTAGTTGAGATTCTAAAGCACTGATTTGTGATTTAAGGTCCCTTGTATGCTGATCATACAACATCCTACCATTAATTAATTCAATATTATAATTTTCTAGGTCCTGTAACAATTCTGTATGTTCAGAAACTAATGTTTTGTATTGCTTTGTTGTCATTTTCATTTTATTATATTGTTTTAAGTTCAGTACCAGTTTAGTAATATTTTTATTTATTTTATATAACTTCCTTTGTTGTTTAAGCTTTTTGATACTACTTTTTAGTTGTATCCTATGTCTATTTGGCCCTAAGCATAATTTATCACCTATAACCTCTGAATAAAGGGTCTGTGTTGCATCACTGTTAAGTACCTGCACAGTTTGCTCTAAAGATTTTATCTTTAATAATGCCTGTTCTAGATTGCTTTCGAGTTCAGTAATACGACTTACAGACCAGGAATATGTGTCATTGCAAGTTGTTAATGTATTGATTTCTTCCTGCAACCTGTCTCGCTGGGCAAGAGTGTCCATATACTCAATATGAAGTTCAGCGAGTTGTGCTTTCAAGTTTGAAACCCTGTCATTAACAAGCTTGATATCTTCCTCACAATCAGAACGCTCTTTCAGTAGGTTGGTATTTTCTTCCTGGCACTTTCTTAATTCCATTAAGGCTATTTTGAGCTTATTTTCCACATCCTTTGCTGTGGCCTTACGGGTCATCATATAAGTGCTCATTGTTGCAGCAAATTGTAAACCAAACACCTAAGGACAGAAAGAAACAAGATGACAGGAGACAGACTGTTCAGTAATGTATAAAAGTACCTATACAATAGGAGCAAGAATGAAGAGAAACAATTGAGGAAAACTGAAAATAAGTAATTTAAAGGTGTTATTACAGTTAATATTCTAGAATTATGTACAATTATATTTTAAAATGAACTATTCAGTAATGTAGGTAGGTAAACAATATAAAAATAAATTAAGTATTTTAAAACCACTTTAAAACAATTAGTTATTTGTTTCTAAATTATTGTTAAGTATCACAAAAAATTAATCTTATTTCGTGTATTGTGCTAAGTGATGGTTTGTTTTTCTTTATAAAATCACTTCAAGAATAAAATTTAATATTAAGGACTAAGTAGGTAGGTAAGTGCACATGAATGTTATGAGAATTGTGTTTATGCTATGTGGATTAGTCAAATAAAGATAATTCTATGTTGTGCTTTATGAAAAGTGTGAAATGTTAGTATGTCTTATATAAATTAATATACTCCCTGGATTTTATCTAGGTTTGTAAAGTTCTTCAAACGGCCCTTGTAACTGTCAAACAGCTGTTTTGGTTGTAAAACGTCGTTTTTAACGCTGTTTGTAATTTTTATATGCTGCGAACATTTGTTATCACTATTCTTGTTATTTAACTATAACTTTGTACATTTATCACTGATTATTTTCAATAAAATTAATTAAAATTACGGACAGTAACAAATTTGAAAGTTGCTTGGCCGATGTTGCCAGGGCAAAAAAAGTTTTTGTTGTGTTTCTCGGCTCTTCCCCCCTAGATGTTCGGGGACTAAAACACCGCGCTGTTCCTCTATCGACCCTCATGACGGGGTCGCGGCCGACGACGTCAATATACCCGCGACCCGAGGAATTTTCCCCAAATGTAGTGTAATTTCCGCCTAATGTTAGGAAAATCAACTCTACAGACGGGTAAATACGTTTTATGTTAGGAAAATTACGGACTTTCTTCGGGCACCTCAATTTTTTTTATGTGGAACATATTACAGCGGTTCATAGTACTATTGTCATAAAGAAAAATCATGCGAATCGGATGGGTAGAACGGGCTGGCCGACTCGTATTATAAAACACAAATTCTTTTAATATATAGAAGATAGTCTATAATGTTCTTACAACATTTCCTCATTTTTCGAGATTGTCCATTAGTGTAATGTATGTAGATACCAAAATCTCTATAAAATTCACAGAATACCTGAATTACAATTCCACTTAATGTCCCAACACTATTTACATTACAAAAGTTCCTTAGCAAACGAACAACACTGTACCGAGACTTTATTTCATTATTTACTACGCGTCGAAACAGTTTCAACTTCACCTCAATTTTATGACATTCCCTTTGACTATGTTGGAAACCATTTTGGACGAACTACGTTGTTGTACTAACAAATGCTTTGATGTCGGACTTCTTCCTGGGGACATAAGGATTAAATTAATGATCTAAAGCAGAATAAAATTCTAAACAGTTGTGTCAGTTTTTCATTATTCTTCATTCTGCTGATAAATGACGCATTCATAGGAAAATGTCCATACTAATATATATTAAAAATAACAAATTGTGTAAGTTTATATGGAACTATCGGGCAGTGCTGGAGAACTACAGTAAAATAAAGTTAAAGTAATAAACACCTTTGTATTTCGAATACTGTTCTACTAGTCACTCCATAAACAAAATGCCTTGAAAACTATCTCACATTGCATCCCAAGCGAACAACAGGTGAGGTATCCTGCATTGTAGATCACTATAGTCGCATCGACGACTTTCCGCTTTGGTGTCGCTGACGGCCGTTGCTTCCTACCTGGCTGTGGGGATCGACACTACAAAAAGAAAAAGAAATGCCAATCGAATTGAGAACTGACACCTTTTTGAAGTCGGTAAAAATTCGTTGTAGTTTTCAAGTTGGTGGAGCAATTACAGAAATACAACATAAGACTGCCTCCGTAATCCAGTGCATAGTGTATGCATCTGCTGATCGGTCCCGGGTTCGATACCTGGATCGGGCAAAACTGTTACTGAGTTTTTCCAAATTCTCAGTAGCAGCATGGAGTCCGGCAATGTGCCCGCGGTAAATGCAAAAGGCTCGCCCCCTGTTACGTGGGACCTAAAATTCATAAGGCGAAATGTGGGTGTAATATTACATATTATTATCTGCCTACCCCTTAGAGGATACAGGAGCGACGATATAAAAAAACAACAGCAAGAGTTTTGGAGGCAGTCATTTGACTCAATTTGACATTTAACTATCCTCTGTCGACAAATGGATCGCATAATTTTCTATTTTTGAAGCTGATATTTTCTTAGATTTTCTTCTGAGATTTTCTTTGATACTTAAAGACATCTAGGTAGGCAACTGATGGCGCTACCATAGTTTTCTAAGAAATAGAATCTCAAACACACAGGTATTAAGTACCGTAATACATCTCCGCCAATGCTGCCAGGCACAGACAGATGTGTGTTCGTGTACATGCATTGGTATGCAGTTTATCTGTTCTCCATTATATTGTATTTATTGGAGCATTGTTAATACTTGAAGTTTAATACGTCTACACGGCTGTATGGCGGGTGGGGAGCTCGAGCGGAAATATTGGCGCCGTTTCGTGAGTGCACTGGAGGCTACATGGGAAGAAAATAATATTGAGTGGATTTGATCTCATCTATTTATAGTGAGGTACTTGGAACATTTTCCGTGTGGTGAGATGGATGAAGAATACTAAACGTCACTAAGCCATTTAATTCCATGACTGTCGTAAGAGGAGACTAAAAAAATTTGGGCAATAGATAGTATATTTACGAAGAGACGGAGATCTCGTCACTAAACCACTTTCCTTCTCTTACAGTGCTGTTCTCTGCATAATATGCTCCCTCTGTCGGTTCTTACGACACCCATGGGATGATATGGGGTGGTGACATTCCGTATTCTTAATCCGTCACCACACGGACAATTTGCCTATATAATAGAGATAATCTGGAGTAAGTCAACACTATGACTCTAACTTAGATTATTTTACTTAGTTAAACTATAATAATGTCCTCCTGACCGATTTTGGCCACGGCGGCTTGAGACTTGCCAACGGCTCGAGACATATTATAGTGCACAAGTGTGTGCACGTACACAAATGCACTCTCTATTCCCTGACTCTCATAGTCCGATGGGACGCACAAGCCGGAGAGATATTGGGCGCAGGACCAACGGCTTTACGTTTTTCCGAAGCACGGGGGTGTGACACCGCCAACGCTCTGACTCCGAACTTTCTATTGGATAATTCCTAACAGAAAAACCCAATATCACTTTTTGTTCAATCTGGGATTCGAACTCGAAACTTCATGATCCGCAGTCGCTAACAATACCGCAGGACCACAGAGGCAGTCAAGTATGTTTATTTCGTAGAACGCGCTAACCTCAGGAACTACTACAGGAGCTACGGCTATGGAACAGTAACCAAAAATGAAGCGGATGTAACCACGGGCTCAGTTAGTTACTTTATAAAACTTGTACACAATACTTCTATATCAAAATATACTATCTAGTATCTACAGTATAGAGTTAGAAAACGACCAGCAACAAAGTAGATCGCGCCACAAGACCGCAAAGAAAAGTCGCACTCGACATTTCTCGATAACAAACTTTTGTAATAGGTCTTAAGAATCTTACATCCGTTGCTTACTATCTCACTGAACTTCGCATTATCTAACCAGGGCACAATGAAACTGGGACTTGAACTTATTTCTCGTATTCTCCAAGCACAGGTGCCAAAGTAGAAACTTTTACACTTAAACTTACCACCTTAAGGAGCGACACCGTTTTACTGACGAAAAGTGCACGCTTGATTCGAATAAGGTTCCGTACTGTTATAAAATTATTGTATCGTATCCTGCAAGCAGTTTCCAGACTGAAGTTCGATTTCAAAAGCGTTTGATTTTTTCGAATTTAATTTTTGGGAAAATTTAAATAGCAAAAGGCGGTCTGAAAAGATGCCTAGTAAATGTCAAAAATTTCCCTTGTTAGTAGCTCTGATGTAGTAGTTAGTAGCTCTGCAGTCAAAATATTTTTATAAGAGTCCATTTTGCTTTAGTAAACATTCTAAAAACTTTTAAGAAGTTAAAATAAATTTTTACCTACTTATTATATTTTACAGTCAATACCTACTAATTATTTATAGCTGCAAATAAATCATAAATGGCGGCGCTTTCATACCTTAGACTATGTCGGTTCAATGTTTAAGTTAAAAAGATCTAATCAAATCGGCTGTGAAATTCTTCGTAAATACACAGGTGTAAATTTACAACACACATTTACACGTTTCAAATATATGTAGGTTTGTATTTGCGTATTACGGAACCCTAAAATGGAGAAAACGAGATCATTTCTGATAAAAAGTATGATTTGCAGCACTTTTGTGGTTTGGGTGCATAGGGTTCCCACCAAGAACTTAGGGTCCCAAGCCAACCTTACCTGCAAGTGGTGCACCTGCTGATCAGCGGACGAGGCTCTGGTATACAAAATATCTCGATAAGCGGCAATAGGCTCGCCACCTATTACGTGGGATCAAAAAACTGGCGAAAAGTGGGCGTTTAATATGCCTCTGCCTACCCCTTCGGGGAAACAGGCGTGAGTCTATGTATGTATTTTTTTTTAAAAGACAGCTCCCGCACTAGGAATAAATCCTGTGTCGCGGGGGACTTTACAAACATACAACCAACGGACACAATGAACACCCAGACTCGAAACAACAATTTATGGATCACACAAAGTGTTGTCTCGTGTGGGAATCGAACCCACAACACTCAGCGCACTGTCAAGCGGCGAGGACGCCGCTTAAACCCCTACGCCAACCATGCAGTCCATGTATGTATGTTAACTTTTCTGTTTAATGGCCTGAGATCGACAATTTTGCCTTTATTTTTTGAGGATTTAGCATTCAAAATTGATAGCCTAATCTCACTTTATGGTTCAGTGATTTAAGCCTACAGTGTCGTTTTGAATATCCACAGTTTTTATTGTCGAGGAAATTTTGAAAGACTTGTCGATGATAAAAAGTACCTAGTTTTTGAAATTGACTTGAATATTTTGGTAAGTATGAGCGTACTTGGCGTGCAATATATCAAAGCATAGAATAATAGAAGAGTCCATAGCATTATGATAAGATTTTTAAATTATATTTTATATTTCATAGGTAGTTTCAGATACACACTTTACAACATGCGACGATACTGACGTATATTTTTTTAGTCTTTTCCTAGATAGCCTATACTGACCCGTAAATGTGCTCTCCTGACGTGCATCAATTTGCGGATGTGAGTGCTTTAATAATAGTCTTGCTTTATACGTTGTGACCAAGTTTTAAAATTGAAATATATGCCAGTGAAAATTGATAATTTGCTTTAGTGATGTCTTTTTTGTACAGATATATTGAGTGAGATTTTCATTCGAAACAAGTGACTAGTATAAGTAAATTGTAGCCTGTTCAAAATAATACATTTGATAAAAAAATAAAATAAGAAGAAATAAAATAAAATAAATATTATCTATAAGTGAACAGTAATTATGACAAGGTGCCATAAAGAGTGTCATAATAGCTGTCAACTTAGAGTTAACGTAAGGCTAATTGTACACACGTTTGCAGAATAATAGTAAAAAGGATTTAAAATTTACTTGATGCAATATTCGATTCGGAAAAAGAAACGCGTTACTGCATTTCCAATTAGGTACCAATACATAAAATATTCAGAACAAATAGCGGCTTAAGTGATAGAGTACGGAAACAGGTTTCTGTCTTCAATAATACACTTAACTCCAACTTCCAGCTAAAGTGGAAATTTGATAGCGGCACACAAAATTACCATATAGGTATGTACCGTGAGTGCTTGTCAAAGGCAGAACACAGTAATAATGCTAAATAATAATGATTTGTTAGTCACCTATTGGTAAATAAAATACTGTCCTCGTCTATCTAGGGCATTGGTCTAAAATAAAAACACAACGCGTAGCGTGAACTTAGTAAATATGTAAATGATACAGTCATATTCAAATGCAAAAGCTATCCTGCGATTTTATTGTAATAACTAAATGGACTGGGTCGAGGTTGTGTTATTGTTATCCCTGGATTCCAAGTTTCTGACAACTTGGAATTCTCTTCCCAATAAAAGACTTTCAGTCTTGTGTTTGAGTATTTAATTAGTATTTATTATTACTTAGTATTGGCGATCTGTTGAGAGACTTGTGGCTGATGAAACTCAATCCAGTGATTACTTCCTGCTTTAAGTAGATATTTTGTAATAAAGAAGTTTCTATTTCCATGAAAACGGAAAGGAAAATTATTCTTAGTCTTCGTGTATTTTCCTTTGTCACCTTTTACGACACCCACGGGTAATGGCACTTTGTTTTTTAATCAAATGTTTAAATAGCTTTATTTCCCTCGCTTATAAATGCTGTGCACAAGCCTCATCTTACCATATGAAGGGATTTTTTATAGGACGACATACTGAACAAGGGCGAGTTAACAAATCGTTCCATTTTAGAAATGCTTTGGTATAGTAACCAGGACATTACGAATTTCATGATCTTTGTTATATTAGTATTATTTTTAGTTGCATTGTATTAAATATGAATTGTACCAATTTTTATTTCAAATATTTGCATGCTATGTATATGGCTGAATGTGTCTAGTGCTTAAATATTATTGTAAAACATCTACAGTATTTACCACATTTATGCAAATAAAAATATTCTATTCTATTCTAACAGACTTCGTATGTTTTGGAATATGGACCATTTTGGAAATCTCTCAGCAATGCAAGTTTCCTTCCTCACAATGTTTTCCTTCACTATACTACGCACATAGCTTCGATAAGTCATTGAAATGCATCATTCATCGTGGGTTTGAGCTCGATCGCTCGAATAAGTAGTTTTAAAACTACTATGCCTCGAATGGATATGTAACTTCAGTGACAAGCCCTTTAAGGTCAGTAAATAAATAATCTTAGGTGTATATTTTCATCGTAGTTAAGTTTTAACAAGATTTCATACAGTTGTTCAACAGAAAGCGGGTATAGTTATTTTAAATCATATAAATCCATAAGATAACGAAATCAAATTAAGGATTTCAGTACATCCTCGTTTTATGCAAAATACGAGTATGTACGTAGTGCTAAAACCAAAAAACAGTGCTCCAGTTCTAGCAAGCTTCAAGACTAGAGCACAAACAGAACTATCGTATAGAAGTTAGGATATAAGTTAGCACATAGTTCTGTGACTAGCGGCCGCGGAATGGACAAGTTTCTACGCAGCCCTTATAACTCAGTAATATTTGCTATTTTGAATGTTCATTTAAACGCAATAAACTGTGTAATATGTCTCTCCTAGTGTAGTACTCGACAGCAGAATTAATTCAGAGCTTTCTAAATACATTTGTGCAGTTATGGTATGGAATTCAACTTCACAATTGTTTCATTGAGAATGGACTCAGTGTTTTGAGTGCTCGAGAATATACGGAATTTCATGATTGTAATGTAGAGTTAAATTAATTTGTTTCATTAACAGGAATTCACAGTCAGATGCACAGTTAGATGAATAATTGAACAACAATTAACGTCAATCAATCAATCAGCCTATCGCAGTCCACTGCTGGACATAGGCCTCTCCCAACACGCGCCATAGTACACGGTCCTCAGCCTTCCGCATCCAGTCTGTCCCAGCCACCTTTTTCAGTTCGTCTGTTGACCTAGCCGGGGGCCGCCCTATCTTACGCTTGCCGAGGCGTGGTCTTCACTCTAGGACACGCTTGCTCCATCGGCCATCAGTCCTTCTACAGATATGGCCAGGCCACTGCCACTTGAGCCTACTGATTCTATGAGCTATGTCGGTAACTTTGGTTCTTTGTCGGATAACTTCGTTTCGGCTTTTATCCTTCAAAGAGACGCCAAGCATAGCCCGTTCCATACCTCGCTGCGTGACTTTTAGTTTGTGGACTAGTCCCACTGTGAGTGTCCACGTCTCGGCACCGTACATCATAACAGGTAGGACGCATTGGTTGAAGACTTTGGTCTTCAGGCATTGCGGTAGGGGAGAAGAGAAAACTCGACGTAGCTTGCCAAACGCTGCCCAACCCAACTGGATCCTGCGGTCGATTTCTTTCTCGAAGTTGTTTCTACCAAGCTGGAATACTTGCCCAAAGTAGACATACTCGTGAATAACTTCGAGCATCGATCCGTCGACATAAGCCGGTCCCGGCACAATGTGTTCGTTGAACATAATCTTGGTTTTATCCAAGTTCATGCCGAGACCGACCCGTCGAGAGGCTCCATTTAGGCTGTGCAGCATCTCGCTCAGCTCTTCCAGGCTCTCTGCCACGATGACGATATCGTCGGCAAACCGAAGGTGGGATATGACTCGCCGTTAATGTTTATGCCCCGTCCAGTCCAGTCCAGTGTTGAAAAACAGAACCAGCGCACTCCCACTCCACGCCTGAGGTGTTAGGCCTAGGTGGAAAACGGAATTAAACAGGCTCGCCAGCTCTTTCAGAACTGCTGTCCCACCTGCTTTTAAGAGCTCTGTGGTGATTCTGTCATCCCCTGGAGACTTGTTGTTTTTAAGTTGCTCGAGAGCCACTCTTACGTCGCCCTGGTTGACATCAGGGAAGTCCTCCATGTAATGGCGCGTGAGTTGAGCTCTGTGGTCATCATCGCTGGGTCTCGTGGGTTTAGGCATCCGTGATGCGTACAAGTCCTTGTAGCAACTCTCAATTTCAGCGAAAATCTCGAACTTAGAGGTTACAGTTTTGCCATCCGCAGTATTATATATATATATGGCTTCATACATGACATACATGGCTTCGACTATGTCATCGCAGTATGTCGAGGTCAGCGCATATACCTGTACCACCTTCAGGGAGTACCTGTCGGTGATCCTTAATATGAGGTACGCTACCCGTGTCGACACACTGCTGATTTCTACAACGTTGTTAGCGAGAGATTATTTTGTTCACGAGGAAACCGACACCGCCCTGAGAGGGCTGATCGCCTTCTCGAAAGAAGATCAGGTTGCCTGACTCAAGGGTTATCGTGTCCTCCCCCTGTCTTCTGACTTCAGACAACCCCAATATATGCCAGTTTATACGACCTAGTTCTACTTCGAGTTCGATGATGTGTTCAGGGTCAGGGTCAGTTTCTTGTGGTAGCCGTTTGCCGTAGCCCAGAGATTCTTAGCACCCCCTGCCCCGCTGTTACCGCGACCGCTACCGTAGTTGCGGACAGCGGGACTAACGGGAACTGGTGGCCTTTTATTCGTTGGAGCGCTCATTGGGTGGTATTTAGCCTACTATACCGCGCTGGCCTCACGAGTTGGTATAGGGTTTGGTTTCAAGTTTTCCATCTCTTCGCAAAGATATTATTCACTTTTTGCAATTTCCTTAGTCGCCTTTTACGACACCCACGGAATGAAATGGGATAGTGACACTTGTATTCTTTATCCGTCACTAAACGGAATAAAATAAAAATAAAATTAAAGTTAACGTACTTATTTAAGGTTAATCATGGTTAGTTTCAGAATAGTGTAAAGGTCTTCGAGTTATTTTTATGTTATCCGTCGCATTGTGTCCGATAGATGTCGCCGTGTTGCTGTTGTTGAGACTTCGTCGTCGCTCGCTAGATGGCCTCAGATGTATGTAGCTACCGCTACAGACTATAATGAATAATGTGGTTTCTAGATCATCATCACTATCTTAGCGCTATCCCAGTTGCGATCCAAGGCCATCACCTCGGGGCCCGGATGCCGCAATGTAGTTTCAAAATCATTTGGATGTCAGTAAAACCAATATATCGCGATGGAATCCGTAACAAGTACCTAGTTTTGATCTACATTTTTTACGCGGTCCATTTCTATGTAGTGGTATGTATGTACATATGTGGAAGAACAACCACAAAGATTTTCGTACCATTATAGTGATAAACTGGCATACAGCGCGCCTGATGGTAAGTGGTTACTATTATTTATGAACACTTGCAATACCAGGATATTATTTGTAAGTTACTGGTTCTGTAAAAAGGTAGAATTTTTCGCCAGACTAAAAAACTTTCTTTTGTCTTATTTTTTGTTGTATTCAGAAAACATTAGATCCCAACGGCATATAATACGCTAATGGAGTCTAAACAAACTTGTCATGCGTTTGCAAAATATATTGATTGATTTATGTTTATGTAGGCAAGAAGAACGTTCGGAATACATCAGGGTGTATGATATTAATGGGACTCAGGTAGGGAAAGCGTTCACCAATCTACACCCGTTTAAAAAAATTTGCTGTTACACTAGAAATACTTATTATAATACTGTGTAACTGGAAACATTACAAATATTCATGTAAAAGACACAAAGAACATCCAGACTCGATACAATCATATTTTGTTGTGAGGATCTATCCTCACATGAGAGCATACTTTTCGTGCATCGAATCCGCGTTACTCGGTACAGTGTTTAACGTCGAGGCGGTCCCTCAAACTATTACCCCATGCTTGCAGTGAACTTTAAACGAAATCCGTCCTACCTTAAAACGCCTTTTCAAAAGCAATATAAAAGTAACATTAATCCAACATAGCACAACGTCATCTACATACACAGCCCCTTGTTTCACAAGGGGCTGTGTTGAGTTCACTCAAACATCATAAACGTATTGAACAAACGATCAGATTCCGTAACAAAAACCAATTATCTCACGTGCCGACCAAAATAATCATCGGTGGCTCTACCATGATGTTACTGTGTAATCGCTAGCGACTAACGTAAAGAGTATGTATGGAATATGTGGTCATGGAATATCTTCAGTTCATAAGCTGGCTAAGGTTTTTGACTTAGATTGCAAAATGTACTAGGTATCCATTTTCTTGACGGGAAATATTTCATTCAGCAATTTATATTGCAAATTTTAATAATGCTTGTCGCAGTTATATTGTACATTGCTGTTGCATACATATAGTTTTCTTTCGATTGGCAGTTTGATTTTTATTAGATAAACTTTATCCAATCCAACATTTTGTTCTCATTTATGTCTTTCAGCTGAATAACCTCAAAACATTGAAAATTTTGGTGCTGTAGAATAGATTTCAGGATTATGTCTGATAATGGCGACTTGCTGTACGCAGATATCAAATTCAACGACCTTCTTCGAGCGAGAATGTGTATACTCTGCACACCAGTGTTTTATCGGCCGTGGGTCTGTTGACATAGATTGCTGGTGATTTTGTTATGCACTACCAAACATAATTTCATCTACTGTTATTTTCGGTAAAACTAGCAAAAGATGGAAATAATAAGATCAAAAACTAAATTTAGTAAATAGTGTCTGCTAAGACACGGGTCAATCGCGGCTAAATTGTCACTAAAGTTAATTTGACGGCTCTTATACCTATCTCTCTCCTGAACTGTGTTTGTAAAAAACAGCAATACACTTTTCTTAGTTTAGTACGTCCAACAAAAGAGTTAGGCTTCGGATTTTATTTAAGTTATTTAAACAGTTTGACTGATGATCAAAATATTGTCTTTTACAGAATGTTTCACATAACGCTCTCCATACCTCACATCATGTCTTTATAGTAAGTTGTGATCTAACCTTGTCGTATAGCAAAACAATCACAATATAATTATCATATAATTGCAAATCCATCATACAATTTAATCATAACTTCAAAGGACCGTGCCGGTATTTAGACGTAACTAATAATTTCGCCTTTAATTAAAATCTCCCTTTGTACATGAGTAGATTCAATTTTCATACCAAACTGAGTATTAATTTCAATTATTTCACTTTATCGCAGTAACATGCCTATTTCCTCAGTGTAACCAATAAGTAGATATTAATTATGGTGAATTTCTCGCTATGTCATTATCCACTAAATGGTTATATATTATTGCTAATATGTGTTTAATATAATATTATTGTCATGTCTACCTATCCTTTGGATGGTGACACCTTTAATGAACGTAATTAAATTAATAATGTTAATTTCAATAAAATGATTTGTATAATTAATGTATTAAATTGTCTAAGGATGTTTACAATAATATTTAGTAGTAGTACAAAGTTTAAAATTAACCCACTTAGAGAAATATATTTTGGCTTAATCATAATTTTAAGACAACTACCTAATTAGTTATCCATGAAAGTTGAAAGAACACGTAAGTATGAAAACCACTAGTTACGCTGCAACTTGCTGAAATGAGCTCATACATAAACAGCCGTCAATCATTATCATACTGCAACTTGTGTCGTCCAGAGGGGCTGACACAAGTCGTAGTACGACCTGAAGGCCAACTCTCGTACCTACTGTCATAAAAGGTTTTCTCGTGAATTGACTGCCTCTTGAATTAAAACTATGTGTCAAAGTCATGTAATGGCATTACGTGTAGCAGAATACCAATAAAATTGTGTACTAAATTATTAATTATAATAAATTCAAACTACAGTGTCAGTGTCTGTCAAAAAACGTGAATCGGAAATTTAATGTAACGAATAAGTACGTGACCATATCTTAATATTACATCCTAAATTCATTTAACAAGATTCAATTACAGAGTATCATACACAGCAATTTCCAAATTCTATATTTCCTCCATTTGCAATTTTCAATGACACAAAGCTTTAGCCGCAGCCTTAGAATAATTGTGCTAATATTTGAAATAATTGCGTCGGTATAAACTTACGTACACACGCGGATTAATTGGAGGACTCTCGCATTCCACACATTGAAACGGTAGGTTTGCCGTAACTCGTATGTTGTACTGTATCTCAATTGTATGAATTGTTTGTATAGTAAGCGAGTTAGGAAGATATATATACTTTAGATAGATATATATGAAATTGAAATACGTAATGACCTGTTTGTATTTTTTGTGACGAATAAAGTGTCAGCAAAGATCTCATTGCGTAGGTGTTGTAAGATTAAACTGAGATAAATAATATAAGGCAGATTGAGAATTCAAAGTCTCGCTACCCCATTATTCCGTGGATAACGTAATAGGTGGCTAAGGTAAGTACACCAAGCAAATAGTGCCTTTGGAAAGAGACGGAAAGCGCACTTGTGACTCCTCTAGTAGGGCTACGGGCGACGGTCGCGGATCGCTTACCATCAACTGATTCTTGTGCTCGTTTGCATCCTATAACATAAAAAAGGACAATTGTCTACAATATCGTACCCTTTATTTCAAGTATATTTACCGGCAGAATAGAAATAATTCTTATGGTTAGAGTTCGCTCTAATTCTCACAAACAATTTTGCTTCATATCTGTTTTAATGGAAAAAGCAAATTAACCATTCTCCTGTTTTGAAAAAATAACCATTAAATATTGGGCTTAATTGTAATATCCGACCTCATATTTTCTGATTACTGGTTCATTTTGATCATCTTTAAGATTTTCAAAAAAATATACGAAACAATAACCATGAAATTAAAAAATAAGATTATGATAGCTTCGTCTTCCGTTAGCAAAATCCACATCGGAGTTTTTAGGGTTCCGGAGTCGAATGACTAAAATACGGAACCCTTATAAATTCGCCATGTCTATCTGTCTGTCCGTCCGTACGTCACAGTCTTACGAGACTTTTGATACTACACATTTGAAACCAATAGTTAGATGTATTCTGTGAAACGCTTCACGATTAATATAATTATAGATAACTCTTGCATTAGGTATAAAGCCCGTGTCGCAGGGGACTTGGAAAATACTTAAACACCTGACCTATCATTAGCAATAGTGTTGTCATAACATGTATGGGAATCGAACCTACGAAAAGCGCAGCGGTGCCAATAGCTGAAGCAAACGCAGGAACCACTATACTACACAACTCAAGAATCAACTAAAACGCTGTTCTATTCATCTCAACGTCCACAGTTCTGTAGGACCTAAGACTTATGTGGTAGGACGAACATAAAAAGTTGAGCTCATTACCATGACAGTGGGGTCAGAGACGGCACATAACCGTTAAACGTGGTCACTGCTGCTCAATTCAGTTAATGAATGCAACCGGATCGCGATTTTAGTGTGGGGGCTCTAAAACAGCGGGGGTGTTATCGCTATCGGTCAGCGATAGCCTAGTGGAGTGACCGACGGACTGCTTTGCAAAGGGTCTCGGATTCAAATCCTCAGTACGTACTTTTGATATAATAATTATGCGTATCAAATGGTAAATTATGGCTTGCTTTATTGTGAAGGAAAACATTGTGTGATAAGCTGCATGTATAAGAGTTCTCCTTGATTTCATGCAAGTCTTCCGAGCTGAATAAATAGACAGCTCCACTGGACACAACGCAGTGTAAAGATTGCACGCAGAAGCATGTTGCTGCTCAGAAAATACCGACCTAAGTTCTTGTCATAGTAAAAGGAGTTTCTAAACCCTTCAAAATCAAAATCATTTATTCATCTAGGCCACAATGTGACGCTTATAAACGTCAAAATTTAAGTTAATTACTTAATGATTCTACATTTACATTTACTGCCACGTTCGCAATGCAATAGGTAGAACCACGAGAAAGAACAAGCAATAAAACTCATGGCCACTCTTTTCAAACAAATATAATGGTGGTACATTTTATTTTTGTAAGGAGCTGCAACTGTTTCACATTGTAGACATCTACTAGTAAAATTTTTAGTAGCTATTGATATCATACTCAAGCAGTAAATGATGTTCATATGGTAAGCCTCCCAAAGTAAATATGGTGTAACAGGAGTATCCACTTACGTCTTTTTAATGTAGGCAACTCGCGAACATGGTCAGAACTATGGTAGAAGTGAATGAAGCAGAAAGTAACGGTATTATGAAACCAAAGCAATCGACAACCTATTAGTTAGCCCATGACCACGAGTTACCCACATTTTACAAATCCGCAAAGTTATAATGAAAGTGTGGAACATGAATGCAAAATATAGTATGAAATGAGAATATCGTAATTAACTACACTATAAAATAAAACTACTAATTATTGAACTAGTCAAAAGCGAACAACTACTTCCAAGCGCTCCTGTCATCAAAATAATCCTTCAAATTGTAATATGCCTTATTTATAAGATTCTTTTTAACTTTTGCCTGAGAAGAACTTAATGGCAAGTCTAAAATATAAGTTGGTAATTTATTGTATATGCGAATACTGAGCCCAATAAAAGAGCTATGCGTTTTGTGCAAACGAAAATACGGAACACATAATTTATGTCTATTTCTAGTATTGATATTGTGTATGTCACTATTCATTTTATAAGAATTTATGTTTGTCTTACATGCATAACACTGGCATAAATATATTGTGACGCTACAGTAAGAATACCAAGAGTCTAAAATTTTTCTTTGAGTGAGACTCTTGTCTTTAACTGGTAAATGGCCCTAACTGCCCGTTTCTGCAATATAAAAATATTTTGGATATCAGCAGCTCTGCCCCATAACAATATGCCATATGACATAACACTATGAAAATAACTAAAATAAACCAATCTAGCCGTATCGGCATCGGTCAACCTACGAACCTTCTTAACGGCATAAGCAGCTGAGCTAAGTTTCCCTGAAAGATATGTAACATGCGCACCCCATTTCACATGCAGAGATATGTAGATTCCTTATACTGCAAATGTTTAAATAATATAAATCTTTTGTGAAAGACTACTTCGCCCGCATCAGTTATTGGCATAAAAGGTAGCCCATGTGATGTATAACTTATCAAACGTTTCGTCAAAATTCGGTCAGCAATTTGTGCTTGAAAGAGTACATCCATCTTCTTAAACTTTCTCATTTCGTAGCAATTCTGGAAAACCAAATAAACTCGAACTCTAACCAAATCTGAATCCTATATAATCTGTTTTCCTAGTCCCACGTTAAGAGGGGCATTTACACGGCATTACACACGGCATTTGAGTCACGAGTAGAGACAAGGACTGTATTGTCTCTACTCGCAACTCTGGTGGCTAATAAGCTTAAAACATCACGCGTCGAGTCTCTTAGCATCGCTACACTTTACCTGAACCATGGACAATTTAAAGCCCCACTGAGTTCTTGCGGACCTTTGCTAAATTGAAAAGTTGTTTTAAATAGCCCAAATATCCCACAAAATCATTTTAATTAGGATTTTTATGACGCAGATTTATTCGCAATGTGGTTTATTTTTATTTTTTTTTCTTGTGGTTTATTTATTACCTTTCTAAAAGTTTTAGAGTGGATTGCACCACATCACCGGTTAAAGTAAAAGCTAAAGTCAAATTTTACAATAACTTTAACAGTAAACTTGACGGCTGCCGCAAAATGTGTTGCACCAACGTTTTTGTTGCTAATGTTAAAGTTAACAGGGTTGCTAGACAAATGAGGCGTAATCTACCCCGATTCGCTGCGGGAACTATTTTTAAGTCCGGCAATACTAGTGCTTCGCTGTTATTGATAATGTCAAGATGTCAATTGTCAAATATTATATCGAACGTCAAACGAATTGAACGCGCTGAATGCGCATAATTTTAAGATTTTAATTATCTTTCTTGTTTATACTACACCTATTACGAGTCCAAGTTTTACGAAGTGTAGAAGATATTAATGGCATCAAATACAAAAAGCTTGTACGTACACAGCCAAACAAAGTAAGTATGCACAACTAATTCTGTTGCCCATAACACTTGCGTGTTATTCTTTTTACAGCACACAAACTTATGCCTATCTTTACGTTAAATTCTGTATATTTCAGGGAAAGAAGCGTGAACTTTACCGGAGCTGAAGTCGATAGACTTCAATCGTTAATAACCAAACATCAAAATGTATTATTTTGTAAGAAAACCGATGCTATAAGTAGTAAGCAAAAGGATAGCGTGTGTACTTTAATTGAAAGCAAATTTAATGCCCTTGGAGAGATCCCGCGTACTGTGAAGCAGCTCAAATACAAATTTGAGAATATCAAGAGAGTGGCATAAAGGTACATAAATAGATACAATGATAAATATCTTGAAGGGCCTGGTGCTCAACATTTCATACTTATTTATTCTTTGCGACAGACATTAAAACACTCTATAGTGAATAGTGTATTCGAAACCGCGAGTGAAAATCGTGTAAAAATAGTGCTATCCAATCGTGCGGTAGGTATACCGGGTTCGGTTCCCGGACGCGTCAAAGTGATAACGCTAGAATAGTGAAAACTCGCAAATCGGTAATAAGTAGTGCCGTAACCGTAGAGACTTAGATATCGATCATAAATAGTGTTATCAGTTGTAATAGATAAGAACTAATAGCTGATAAACAGCTGTTTTGTTTACATAGTAGTTTTATAAGTGTTTTTTAGCTTTGAATAGGCTTGAAATCATGTTTAAATAGTTTCTTATTGCTAGTTTTTGGTTTATATAGTCGAAATAATCGTAATAATAAACATTTGCATGTTTATCATAAACTTTGTTTATGTACCTACGATAGTGTTTTCTTAAGAAAATTTGTATTTTTACTTATGCATCGTAGGTTTTATTATGTTGTCTTAGAATTGAATAAAGCTATTTCCATGGCGTTTGTTTTATTAGATGCTCCATATAGTTGCACACATCGGCCCACCAAAATTACATACATAACTATAGTATTTCATAGTTTTTTTATAGAAAATATAGTGGGCGGATCCTTGTGTGACAACATTTTTCGATAATTTTTCTTGAATAACTTAGTGATGCAAACAGTTAGGTTTATGTATTATATACCGTTCGATAAAACTTTTTGAGACCTATCTAGCTATGTATAGAACATATATGCATGTACCATAGTATCTAAGATAATTACATGTATCACAAATAAAGATTTGTTGTGCATATGTTCGGTGCGGTGGTCGGAGTTAAGGTAAAATTTCGAAGTAGCTAAGCGACCATATTTTTGGCCAGTTTGTTGGCGTCCCAACCACCATGTTGTAACCAAGTAACTATATGTAGCCATCCAGCACCGAACACCTGAACAGCATCGCTCTCAATGTATGAAGATGTTTTATTTCTGAAGCCCCGAATAGATCGAAGCCATACAGTCCACTAGAACATAGAAGATGATCGTCGTAGGAACACTCGCCAGTCACACACCACCAGCGCGGACCAGCTAAGGTTCGATTCCTGGCATCGTCACATTTATCTTTTCAACTGTTATTATTTTCATTTCTACCTAATAAAATTTCAGGTAGCTAGTACATAGAGTGTTCCGACCGTTGAGCTAGCCACCGCGCTACATTTTTGGAGACTCGAAATCTAGCCAAGAATTATTTGTTGTCCCATTTTGAAACTCCATCGGTTCTGGAGAAATACACTTTTCTTTTCCTAGGCCTTACACTTATCGGGTCTAAATCACATTCGTCTTCAGAAGAACTAGTTTCTGCGAGTATTTCTCGAAGCAGTGACATTTTTGGTGGTTATATTCGATGCGTATCAATAATAGAACAATAGAACTGACTTTAACAATAACATTAACCGGCCAATATCGTGCGGTTACAGTTAACGTAAAATTATGACGTCATTTTAACAATTGTCAAGTGGTGCAACTAATTTTTTGCTTAACCGGTACTTTGACAGATGTTGCGCACTTTGTCATTGTTAAAGTAAGATGATGCAACCCAGTCTTAGTATCCTGTGTCGTGGAGGACTTGTCAAATTTAACTACAGACTCAAGAAACATGCTCGGAATAAATATCTGCAGACGAAAACAGTGGAAATCAAACCCACAACGCTCAGCGTTATAGTAAATGACAAGATAACCGTAAACCACTACGCCATCCACAACTATGATTTTCCCTAAGGTATACGCTGTTTACAAATATCTTCATGATCGACAAAAAATACTTCTGTATAATATTACTCAGCATGTCACTAAAGAGAAAAAATATTTAAAATATTTAAAAATAGCTAAACCCATTATACATTTAAAAATATTTCGCAAAGTTAAACAAAATGCTTTTCCAATTTAGAATACGATGATAAAATAACAAAGCCTTATTTATCTTCAGCACAAATCTCTTCTAAGCCATTATCACTTTTATCAATTAAAAACACTATCAAATAACTATTTACTGAAACCGTCAACCACTGCTGCAATTTCAATTTCGCTGTGTTTGCAACAAAGCCTGGTTTAATAACAAAATGGTAGTTATTAAAAGTTGTGATTATTTTTAAACGAGAGTCGGTTGTGTTCTATCTTATCTATACTATAATAAAACTGTAGAGGTGAAAAAGTCTGTACATTAAAGATATTTTGACGAAAATAAGCTAAAAAATCTAGGAAAATGCTAAAAAGCAATAATTGATATTTTTTAGAAATTATGTCTGTCTGTCTGTCTTTCCCTATATTGCTAAAGATCTTTAAAATGGCTAAATTGATTTCAATAAAACTTACACTCATGTACAAAGGATACTCAAACCTATAAAATAGTATATGTTACATCACAATCGGTTGAGTGGTTTTCGGTGTACAGCTTGACCTCTCCTTTGTACGTAGTCCCTAAGAAAACAGGGATCATCCAAAACTGGTTATGTATGTGGTGCCATCTATGATCATTATAAGTTTGTTAGTAAAAGTATAGTTAGTGTAAATAGGTACCTTCAGAGTGTTTTATGGCTATTTACCCGACTTTAAAAAAGGAGGCGATTCTTAATTTCGTCAGTATATTTTTATGTATCTTAGATAAATAAATTACTGGAACTGAGCATAATTATAGTTATCCTTCCGACCGATAGATGTCTAGCAAAATAAATGTTTCTTGCAAAAAAGACAATAATTATGTGTCAGGTATATTTCTGTTATTAAAAAAATAATAGAGTATAATATTCGGCACTTTCATAAACAAAAAGTCTCTGTGTCAAAATTTATTACAATGTCCACTTAATTTAAACGGTCAGTCTCATTTATTTCAAATTATTATGTTTATATAATAGTTATATACTCATTTCATTTTATTTTAAATGATAAAAACAATGACTATAGATCCTTTTTTCAATAAATTGTCGATTAGTCCATATTATTTTCCATCTCGGTCGGTTTGTATATGTAAACATAGATGGCGTTGAGCAAATGACGTTATTTTCTAAATGGCGGTTTTAAGATTCTCCGAGGATTGATGAGGTTCTCGGTTAATTTTCTTTCGTCGTCGTTGGATTACTTGGATTGGTGTCTTTGTCGTTTCATTAGAAATTTTGATTGTTGAATTTAATTGTTTCTTTGATTTATTTCTTTCGTTCGTGTTCTGTTCTTATACAGGTGTTTCATAATTCCCAATTTCCCACTCTTCATGTCACGTACGTGGGAATCTTTAGGCGGGAGACTGAGGCCTGAATTCAGATACCTCTTGAGTTACTCAACAGGGCTATCTTACTTTCGGCAGGGCTGGATATTCGTAGTCCTGTGTGTATTTTCTAAATAAATCGCAGGGACAGACACTTGAAACAGCTGGAATCGACCTCTAAACATGTTGTTTTTCACATAATCAGTTATATGTGGCATGTTCACGAGTGAGCGGTAAAAATAATTTACATGTTCTATGTGAAGGTGGTAAAACAGTTAATGTTATGTACATACATACATACATACATATCGTCACGCCTTTTATCCCCGAAGGGGTAGGCAGAGGTGTATTCCTACATCCACTTTTCGCCAGATATACTTTAGTCCCACGTAATAAGGGGCGAGCCTATTGCCGTACCGGGCACATTTCCAGACTCCGTGCTGCTACTGAGAATTTCGTGATAGAAAAACCCAATAACACTGCCCGACCCAGGAATCGAACCCAGGACCTCAAGATCCCACGCGCACATTTATGCCGCGAGACCAACGAGGCAGTCGTATAGGGTTTGATGTCGAGTTTTCCTTCTCTACGCAAAGATGGTATTTGCATGGTGTTATCCCTTAGTCGCCTCTTACGACACCCACGGGAAGACAGGGGGTGGTGACACTTGTATTCTATGCCGTCAACCAATTATCTTAAGATATATATTAGGTATATAATATACATATAAAAGTTATAAATATTATATACTTTTGGCATAAATGTCATGCTAATTAAATTCCAACATTTGCGCGAACGAAGTCGCGGGCACGGCTAGTAATATATAAAATCCTTGCGTTACTGACTGACTGACAGACACGCTACAGCCGAAACTATTGGGCGCAGGAAACTGAAATTTGGCATGTATGTTCCTTGGAGACCATAGGGATGCACTGAGAAGGGATTTCCCGAAATTCCCACGGGATCGGCCATACCCAGGTAAATTAAAAAAAAATGCAGGCGTAGCTGCTGGCGTCCTCTAGTATGGAATAAAATGGAATGCAAACGGGCCTGATGCCTCGTTTACAAATTGTTTTATGCTTTGAAAGCAATTACACGACTCACGTTTCGTGTTTTGGTTGAATGTTGCGTGTTCGTTGTGAATAGAATGTAGTCTTACTCGAGATCGTCGGCTTTATAATAGAGCTAGATAAAACAGCATAAAAAAGAATATGCTTACCTACTGCAAAAAATAATTATATTCTGTTTATGCTTTGCCTTTTTGGAAACCATTAGTACTGCATCAATGGTTTCCGAAAAGCCACGGAATATCATTATCCCTTTGGGTTGCGGAGGTCAGACAGATAGTCGCTTTGTGGAAAAGTTAATACTCATCCAAATCCAGTTAGACTAGTAAGCGCACCCTGGGTAAAACTAAGATAATGCTAGGACGATGATTGACTGATTTAAATCTTGCTTTGATTGAAGAGCTGTTGTGGTCATAAGGCCCCCACATTAAGTTTTGATGTAATGAGCGGCAAACAAGCTTGGACACAAGCAAACACTAGAGGAGTCATAAGTTCGGTGCCGCCGTATGGGCTGCGAAAAAGGATAGGAGGAGAAGGAGACAGAGAAGGTTTAGGGAATGGGGCCTCCAGCACTAAAGATAGTATTTAGTAAATATTTTAAATTATAGTAGGACTAGTCGCTTAGCTACAATTTCTGCGAAATAATGCTATTCGGATATAGTCCAAACGGATTACAAACAGGCACAATATCATTCCTGTCATATGCATTTGACCACTTATTCTCTTGCAAATGATTTGTGAAATACGCATTGACTCGATTTATGTGTTTTCGTATTAGTATTGTAGGAAATATGCTAAGCCAAACTAAGAGCCAAACATATAGTCAATTTATAAACTTCGACACAGGGTAATGATTAATGTACCTACACGTTCACGGCAACGCGGCAACGTTTAAGAAATATATGTGCACCTTATCACCATGTCTGTGTGCGTATGTTAGCTGTGTAAATATAAAGCAATACTAATTCCAAATATGTGTATAAAACATATTTACACAAACTACAAGTCCACTAATTTGATATTCTGTCATATCTAGTTAGACCAGTAAGCCTCGGGCTCCAGGACGTGTAAGTTTGGGTTGCAACCGGGATAACGTTACGGCGATGATGATGACAATACAAGTCCACTACCAGTGAGATAATTCAAACAGTAAAATTTAATAAATTATGATGATAGTAGATATACTAAACAAAACTCGAGTTACCACTCTTTCTCCTAGCGCCCGCAGACTCCGAAACTTGATCACTATAAGCCAATTAATGCATATACTTTTATACCACAATACATAAAAAAAGAAATACAAAATTATAGATCAGATTTTCAACCTGTAAGTGTAAAAAGTTTTCCTTTAAAAATCGTCGACCATAACTAAACATATATGATTCAAACTTTCATAACACATCAAAGCGATAAACTCAACAAAAACATAGGGTATCAAAACATTTAAATGGAATTCGGCAATTAAACGGTACGTCTGCAAACAATTCTAATCACGGAAATCACGAGGCCACAGCAAAGCGATACTAGCAGCATCAAATCGCAAACGCCATATTTTTCAATAATTAAATATCGCATAGGGTGACAGGCACAGTTTGTGTCCGATAAAAAGAATTTTGAATTTTTTTGTGATATATTTGTCAAATGTAGCAAGCACGTTTTTTACGGTGTTGCATAACTCAGTAGTATATAGGAACGTTTTGTTGCATATTTTTTAAGATGAGATATTTAACTGTCGATTGATATTTCATATAAGAATTGGATTGATATTGTACTGACTATATAAAATATTATGGCATACTGTGGTACTCTCCAAAGTCCCTAATACAATGATTTAGAAATCGGTACTTAACAACATGCATTGTTTGGTACCTGAACAGTACGACACGTTTACCTCAGATACTCACATTTTATCCAGACTCAAAACGCTACTGACGTCTTCTTCCTGCATAAATTAATTAAATACATAAGGTGTGGGAAATGATTGACTTTTGAGTACTCCGCTAACAACTGTCATAAATTTAAATAAGAAGCAAGTCCATCGGCTCCACATGCTCGCCAAAGTACGGACAAACGATAATTTACAATACGATTGACAGGGATTTGAACCCTAAACTATCTGTGTAGCAGTCCGTTAGTCTTTTCACTAGGCTATCGCTGTCTACCTTTAGTACATGTGGACGTCAAATTAATTTTGTTTCACTCTTATTATTTATGATAACTTCATTCGTTCATATTCCAAATTCATTTTAATGCTCCTTGTTGTACACCAGTTTCAAATGGAATTTTCACTTAATTACAAATATAAAAAACAGCAAAATATGTAATTTACAAATATTATTAAAGTACGCCTTTCATCAAAGCAATAGAAAGTAAAATTAAGTAAAAAACTAAATTACTTAGTTTTTACTTTACAACTTTATTCAAAGACTAATTAGCATAAAAATATTGCAATGCGTTTAGTTTTTTATAAAAGAAAACATTTGTCATTTGATGTTGTCACATAAAATGTACAAATTTTAAGTTTGAAAGCTTTATTCAATTAAAACTTTGCATATCTATAAATAAACATCAGTTGGACATTTGAGAACAAGAAACAATTTTCTCATTCCGTTGATATGTATATTCACCCCATCAGATCTTAAAGCTCCTCGAAAGTGCATCGGCGCGTTCTTCAGCAATTGCAGGCAGGTGAGTGTGCCGTACGTCGCAAAATATTTTTATCTCCTTTCAATTTCCTACAAGATACCTACAAAGATTAGACCTTGTATCGTACTTCGGGAAAGTTCGATTAAAATTGCTAGCTCGGAAAACAGACAAACTTTCCAATGTATTTATTCATCATTATCAGCCCTTTATACTTCTGGGCACGGGCCTCTTCTCACTATGAGAAAGGTAAGGCCATAGCCTACCACGCTGGCCAAGTGAGGGTTGGCAGACTTCACATGTCTTTCGAGAATGTTATGGAGAATACTCAGACATGCAGGATGTTGTCCTTCACCGATAAGCAAGCGATAATTAACAATTTTATGCGTACTTAACTTCGAAAAGTCATTGGTGCGTGCCGTGGATTCGAACACGAGACCCTCTGCGTAGCAGTCTGTCGGTCTCTCCATTCAGCTATCGCTGCCTATTCATTAATGATGAGTAAAAATACGGCATAATAGTCTATTATCTAGTAATAAAACATCAGGTCACTTTGATGTACGCTAATTTATATTATGCTTAAATGGTACGTCCACACAGCACATTCACATACCAGTCTAAAATAACGTGAAGATTGTAAAGAACTGAAAAATACATAATGGCTTTCCTTCTTCTTGGTCTCAAACATAATCAATTTCATTTCTTATAGTTTTAAAACATTTTCCAATAAATGCATAAAAATCCATTTAATATTTCTAAATCACTTAATACTTACATCTGCAGCGGAGCATAGCCGATCATCCAACATTCCAAACGTAAACGTCTTGGAAAATTCACCCCTTCAAGCAATTTCAACCATCAAATGTAAAGTGCAAGGGAGATCAGATAGACCGACTGTATAAACGTTGAATTTTATCTCCGAGCAGATCTTATCGGTGCCGTATTATTTTATTTTAGCTACATTTGAACGTGTTAAGACGTGATATCTTATTTTCCTAATGGGTTCTTAAACGCCACATATTAAGCTTATCGCGATGATTTCGTTTTATGGCAAGAAGTAATGACTGAAATGCATACTGTCGTTTAAAAACGAATTTTGGTTTAAAATGATAGTGGGACATATTCGGAGATACTTATTTTAGATAACGGGAATTTGAATAATGCGAGTAGGTCCATAGAGTAAAGTAATACTACGGAAAGGTCTAAGGGATTAGTTCTTCTCTCGACATTTTTTTTAAATATCTGCCAGCTTAAATTTAAATTATTTTTAATTATTGCTAGCTGGTCGTATTATACAATTGTACCAACGCCAATGGATCTTCTCTTTGATAGCATTACCCATTCTTATACGGTGCTATCGACAAAATAACCTTCATCGATACCTACTTGATATCTATGAGAGTTAGAATAATACTTTTTGAGATTTTCTATTTAGTCAACGAGTGCATAAGTAACTTTTTCTTATATAATATACACATCTTTTTAAAGAAAAAGGTTACTATATCCAGGGATTTTATTAAGCGATGGTAGATTTTTTCGAGTCTCTATCAGATCTATTATCTTCTATCTGTAGTGATATAATCTGTGAATCTAGGTAATCTAACACTTTATCCAGGGACCTAGTTGTATCGAAACTTGCTTTTGGAACAGGCATGAAGCGTTTCATTTATTCCCGTTAAAGTAACTGTCTACATTTGGAAGTATAGATAGTTTTGACACTTTCTTGGTTGCAATCGAAGGTTCTTTTATTCATATCATCATACTTTTTCATCTACTAGGGTAAATGATAAAAAGTCCAGTTGAATACACGCCTCGGTCTTAAAAAAAACTGCTAAACTTGGAATTACCCATTACTAGTTTAATTTATAAGTGTAGGAGTCTAAAAACTTTTTTAATAGTAGACTATTTCGCGAAACCAACCTGTCTTACTGGTGCTTATCATTATTATCGCCGACTAAGTGACGAATGCCTAACTTTTTTTAGAGGCGAATATTTGCTGTTATGTAATTTTATCATCATCATCACCCTTTAACACACACTCTTATTCACACTTTAATTGGAGTATATACATAAAATAGTTTTATGAAAGTATTGAAAATAATTCTAAATGAAAAATGTACAATAACAGTTTATCCTACTTGTGCACATAAGGCACTATATGAACAAATAAAATTGCAAATTATCAAACCAAATAGCAGCCAAAAAATAATAAATTGAGCACAAAAAATAATTATGAACCATGAAAATGAAATAATCACAATTTTGAAATTGTGATTCGCATCCACGGCGAACTCTCGCTAACTCTGTTACACAAGCACACATGCTAAACACGTTATTTTTACAGTATACGTTCTGCAATAACCGCGTTAAGCTCACATCTAATATCCTCTGATTCAATCATGATTTGAATCTGCCGTGCATTAGTAATAAAAGAACAGATTGTGTCGTAGATGGTCTACGACGTAGATCTGTAAAGGCGTAGTAGATCTACGACTAATGTTACTTGTTGCAAACTACTGAGCGGATTACCATGTGCCTTCACCAATTGACAGAGTGACGCCTGCCATAAGGAAGATTCAGGTGTAATTGTGAAATTTGTAGATATTTTGTATTAATTTTGTCGAGCTGTTAGTATTTAATTAATTTACAACTCACACAAAACCCAAAAAATACTATAAATCTTTTGAACCTCAAGTTATTTGTCATATACAACTAATAAAAGTAATTCTTGTTATACTATACCGTCTAACTGAAGGCACTAGGTCCACTCTCTGCGCCACTTACGAGAACGACACACGTAGTCAGTGTCATTCGCAGGTATCAATGATAGTAGGCATTTAGAGTAGAAGAGTTTTTGTTTATATTATCATGGTTCTATCCCTGAAGCGGTTCGCACAGGTGTAATATTACATCAGTAGAAGAAATGATATGATTAAATGAATAAAGTAGACTTCACCCGCGACTCTGTCTGCGTGAATTGTACACCTAAACCTTTCTCAGGAAGAGTACTAAAAAGTAATTTCTGTTATACTATAATTTCTAACTGAAACCTTACATGTACGTCACTTAAACACGTCCCTAAGGAGGCACTACGTGCGCTCTCTGCGCCACTTACGAGGACGACACACGTCGGCGTCATTCCCAGGTATCGATTACAGGACACCACTCATGAGACTGTCAATATCTACTTTTAGAGTTTAGCATGTTTTTGTAATAGTTATATGTTTAGCATATTTTTGTAAAATTTATATGTTTAGCATGTTTTTGTAATAATTATATGCTTAGCATGTTTTTGTAATAGTTATATGTGTACGTTAAAAGGCATTTAGAGAAATTATTTACACATATGCGTACGAACAATGAACCAGTGAAACAAAATATTAAAATTAAAGCATTTCAAACTATTTATAAAGTTACATTGTCACCACCCCATATCATCCCATGGGTGTCGTAAGAGCCGACAGAGGGACATATTATGCAGGGAACACTACTGTAAGAGAAGGAAAACTTGATATAAACCCTATACCAAGCCGTTTGGCCAGCGTGGTATAGTAGGCCAATTCCTCCTTTCAAGGGAGAGGCCTAGTCCAGCAGTGGACGTCTATTGGCTGAGATGATGAAAACAATATATTTGATCTCACAAGAATAGGAAACTGTTTGAATATCTGTTTGAATTAATTTTAAATTACGTGAACAGTCCTAAGGTACACATCGGATAAGGTATGTTCGCTTTGACTTAATGAAATATTAACCCATTCCCTTTCTCATATGAGCCACATATGGTTCATAACAATTGATTTCCCATTGTGTTTATATACACGACGTGCTAAATCAACTTGCTTCTCTAGATTTCACAGAGTTGGATAGAGGACCTCTCAACTCTCAATATGTCAGCCTTAGCCCCAGTTTAACCCTTAACACAGCCTCCACTCCGTATCTGAACGTAACAGGAAAACCAAATAGCTTTACACAATCATGAAATTGAACACAGAATCTTGCGATCTGTCGCTTTTCAAAGCATAAGCATATATCACTAAGCTCAAGAGATGAACCGATTACAAATATATCTTCATGAAATATAGGAAGGAGCCTCTGGTAATGTGACAAACGCACGCATCAACTAGTTGTCTAGATTTCACAGAGTTGGATAGAGGACCTCTCAACTCTCAATATGTCAGCCTTAGCCCCAGTTTAACCCTTAACACAGCCTCCACTCCGTATCTGAACGTAACAGGAAAACCAAATAGCTTTACACAATCATGAAATTGAACACAGAATCTTGCGATCTGTCGCTTTTCAAAGCATAAGCTTATGTCACTAAGCTCAAGAGATGAAACGATTACAAATATATCTTCATGAAATATACTTTTTCACCACTGCAGCTCAAACATGCCGCTTTTGCTGCGAGACAACAGTGAACAAAACGCGATTTTGATTCGAGCGTGAGTAAAAGTAGCTTTTTAATTTTTCAATCTTCAGTGTCACGAATTGACATTGTTCAGCCATAAATTTGAAACATTCGAATTTTACTGTGCTCTGTCTCTTTCACATGCATATAAAAAGTGAGTGAAAAAAAAAAACAAACCCCTTCGAATTCGAAATTCGATTTTGGAATTCGACCTCAAAAAAAACACCTACGGCAACGCAAAAAGAAAGATATTTGTAAATGTAATAAAGAAATTACTTTTTTTATATGTTATTGTTTACATGTTTAATTTATTATTGGATTTTAATAAAAATAAGTCCAATTAATAGTATAAAATTAGTATTTAACCAATACATTTTTATTTAGAATTACAACAAGCCGTGTGGTTGACGGCATAGAATACAAGTGTCACCACCCCCTATCTTCCCGTGGGTGTCGTAAGAGGCGACTAAGGGATAACACTATGCAAATACCATCTTTGCGAAGAGACGGAAAACTCGACATCAAACCTTATACGACTGCCTCGTTGGTCTCGCGGCATAAATGTGCGCGTGGGATCGGGAGGTCCCAGGTTCGATTCCTGGGTCGGGCAGTGTTATTAGGTTTTTAACCGACTTCAAAAAAAGGAGGAGGTTCTCAATTTGTCGGAATCTTTTTTTTTATGTATGTTCCCCGATTTCTCTAAGACGCCTGGACTGATTTCGAATATTCTTGTTTTGATTGAAAGAGTATACCTCCTAGTTGGTCCCATGATCATCAGGTCAGCATCTGATCATGGAATCCTGAAAAAATCGAAGGAACTCTTCAAATTTTATGAGCACTCTTGAAGTGATTTGACGATAACAACCCAATGCCGTCCAGTTTGGGCTCGTTTGAGTCGTCTTTATATAGACTTTGATGCTGGATGATTAACATGGTCTGATGATAGAGTTGGAAGGTAAACATGAGATCTTTGTGATACAATAACCCAATCTCATCGAGTTTAGGGTCGTTTGATCCGTCTTTACATGGACTTTGGTACTGGATGTTTTGCAGGGTCTGATGATGGAGCAGGAAGGTGGCCATGGGATCTTTGTAATACAAAGACGCAATCCCATTGAGTTTAGGCTCGTTTGATTGGTCTTTACATGGACTTTGGTACTGGATGTTTACCTAACTCTGATGATAAAGCAGGAAGGTAGCCATGGGATATTTGTAATACAACTACGCAATCCCATCGAGTTTGAGCTCGTTTGAGTCGTCTTTACATAGTTTTTGATGCTGGATGATTTCCATGGTCAGATGATAGAGCTGGAAGTTAACCCAATCTCATCGAGTTTAGAGTCGTAAGATTGGTCCTTACATGGACTTTGGTACTGGATGTTTTCCAGCGTCTGGTGATGGAGCAGAAAGTTGGGCATCGGATCTTTGTAATACAAAGACGCAATCTTATTGAGTTTGGGCTCGTTTGATTCGTGTTTACATGGACTTTAGTACTGAATGTTTACCAAAGTCTGATGATAGAGCAGGCCATAGGATCTTTGTAATACAATAATGCAATCTCATCGTGTTAGGCTCGTTTGTTTTGGCTTGGCAAACACTTCAGTATTGGATGATTTCCGGGATCTGATGATGGAACTGAAACGACCGTGTTTAGGCTAGTTAGTTGAAAACAAAAAACATACTGCAATTGCCAGAAAGGTACAGGTCTACATTTCAGAATTGAGGCGCGTAAGGAAGGCCTCCCCATCATGTACCACCTACACTATCCTATGTACCTACTTACCACCTATTACTATTTTTATTAGTATACCACTAAAATGCAAAAAATAAAAAATATTTTTAAATAAATAAAAACCGACTGCAAAAAACATGCTAAGGAACTAAAAAACAAAAAAATAATTGGTTTTGGAGGAAAAATGTTTGGAGTCAGTGCCAAGCCCTTACGAAAAAAGTTACTAAATTACAAACTACCTATCCTAGCAACAACGAAAGTTATATAAAAATGTGTAGAGGTTTTATAGTCAGATCAGAAATACTTGGCTTGGCACCGACTCCAAAAATGTTTGCTGCAAAACCAATTATTTTTTGTTTTTTAGTTCCTTAGCATGTTTTTTGAAGTCGGTTTTTATTTATTTAAAAATATTTTTATTCTGTCACGAAATTCTCAGTAGCAGCACGGAGTCTGGAAATGAGCCCGGTACGGCAATAGGCTCGCCCCTTATTACGTGGGACTAAAGTATATCTGGCGAAAAGTGGGTATAGAAATACACCTCTGCCTACCCCTTCGGGGATAAAAGGCGTGACGATATGTATGTATGTATGTTAGAATTACAACAATGATACATTTGAAAAATAAACATCAGGGACGCGGTATTAAAACGTGATTTTAAAAAGTAGCGGGAATAAAAATTTCGCTGATGCTGATACAGTAGTATGTCTCCTAAGTAATAATGTGTTCTCACTGCTGTGGTGAAAAGTTATGTGTGCTACAGGAGAGCAAAGTTTTTTATATCTCGTGCTGTTGAGTCCCTCACCACGCTCAGGATTCTAACTTTGATTCACTCGCTACGCTCGTGAATCAATCATAGAATCCTTCGCTTGCTCGGGACTCAAAATCAGCACTCGAAACAAATAACAACTTTGCTCTCTTGTTGCACAAATAACTATTTCTAGCTTTATAGATAATTTGGACGATTATTTCGCCTTTCGAAATACATGAACCACGAAAACAATTGGAGGAGTTTCTCGTTATCCTGTCCCCAAAATCTCGTTAACAATTCCGCTCAATAAAGTAAAGGGACTCATAGTCGAATAAACATAATAATATCTGAATTCAATTCACAAAGTACCCGGAGCCTCTATATGGATAAATTGTTTGCTGGCTCTTCTTCCTCTATCATTTTATTGTTATTTGTCCTATTAATGTTTGGGTTTTTATTTCTTTGGATATAGGGTTTTAAGCGTATTGGGAAGTTTCAAGAAAAATCAGGAAAATGATGGCAAACTTCTGCTTCATTTCTGGTTGGTTGGTTCTATGTTGGGTTGGAGTTTATTATTGGTACAAATAGTAAGGAGCCTCTGGTGGCCTCACAAATAGTAAGGTGACAAACGCACGTATCAACTAGTTGCTTTTTTAGACGACAAGCTGCTCTTAACAATCACAACTCTTTGCGTCTCAGAGAACTCGTATAGGCTCCATCGGGTATGTTAGTCCAGTATTAAATTACTCTATCACTGATTTATGCCATAAAACCTAATATTTCCAACAAATTTGATTAGACTAGAAATCTTTGGACTACAGTTCAAAAGCTTTTGTTTGGGGCGAAATTATACTGGCATGACGATGATTGTGATGATAATTTTTATACATGAGGATACCTACTGCTTATTATGAACTATAGTCAGTAACTGCAGAGAGTTAGCATGCTACAGTTTTTTAATTGTTAAAAAAGGCAGCGATAGCCTAGTGGAGATACCAACAGACTGCCATGTAGAGGGTATCTGGTTCGAAACCTCGCATCAATGACTTTTCGGAGTTATGTGCGTATTGAATGATTAATTATCGCTAGCCCCGTGCCTCGGAGAGCACGTTGAGCCGTAGGTCACGGTTGTCATGAAGATCTTGTACAGTCGTTATAGGGAGTCAGTACCTATCTCTGAATAAATTGACACTAGTCTAAACCATGGAATATCGCTATCCCTTTGGGTTGCGGAGGTCAGACAGGCAGTCGCTGTGTGGAAAAGCTAATAATCAGTCAAATCAGGTTAGACTAGTAAGAGGATCCTGGGTTGAAACAGGGATAACGCTAGGAGAAAGAAGAAAGTGTTTCTTAATTGTTGACTTGATTTCGGAGAAGTAGTGTTATGTACCATTATTATCTGAATTTGTAGTCATGACGAATATTGTTAAGCAAAATTTACTCTATACGAAGTGCATTATGGGAAATAAAAAGTCGACACTCTTTAAAGAGTATATATAAATGCAAATCTAATTATTCCTACAAAATAATATTCATTTTAGGAGGTTAATACCATAATCCACCAGAACAATATTTTCAATGTAATTGATACGTAATTGAAATAATAATTAACGATAAAAAATACCGTTTCATTGTTAAAACAAGAAAAGAAAAAACAATTATGACGCTAAACATGACAAACGAGCTAAATGACAACAAAATTAATGACAATTATAATGATAATGATTATTTATATTATAATGAGTTAATATATGGACTCTTTCAGTTCATTTAAGTTTATCTGTAATGTTGGATTTACGTTAATCTCTCTCTGATCACTTTATAGAAACCAAGTTGAACCATGTCAATTTGATTGGCATGAATGTTTTATTGCAACTTTATTCAGTTTTAATTGCTTGCCTGCATATAACTGGCATACATAACATAACAAGCTTTATTTATTAATCGACTGCTGTACTAAAGATTTTTTATTTGTGATCATACTTCATACAAGTATTCACACTACAGTACAAGAGATTCACGTTCACACTACAGCACGGTCGGCGCAGTGTAAAGCGGCGAAGCGGCCGCTTTAACCACTGCGCTTACACCACATTGTTCTGGGTTTAATCTCAATACGAGTCAACATACTGTGTGATTCATAAATTTTTGTTTCAAGTCTGAGTGTTAATTGTGTCCGTTGGTTGTATGTTTGTAAAGTCCTAAGCGACACGAAATTTAATCCTAGCGCTAGAGTAGTCTGCAAAAATAAATTAATATCACGGTCAAAAGCCGTTTATTATACTTGTATTATAGACTGCCTCTTTGGTCTCGCGGCATAGATGTGCGCGTGGGATTGGGAGGTCTGGGGTTTGATCCCCGGGTTGAGCAAAGTGTTATAGGGTTTTTCCGTTAGGAAATTCTCAGTAGCAGCACGGAGTCTGGTAATGTGCCCGGTAAGGCAATAGGCTCGCCCCCTATTACGTGAGACTAAAATAAATTTGGTTAAAAGTGGGTGTAGCAATATCATAGTCTACCTACCTCTTCGGGGATATAGGCGTCAGACTATGTATGTATGTATGTAATTATACTTATCTGCAAAACTGTCGTTCAAACCATTTTTTACTAGTTTTACGAATGACTACTCTTATAACAAAAAGCGAAACACGAAATTGTCCAAGTACCTTTTGCGCTAACTAATAAATTAGCCTATTCAAACAACATCACTACCATATTTGTCTCAAAGAACGTCCAACAATACTCGGATGCACGTTCCGTTTTCAAATAAGTTAGCAATATATTCAAACAGTTTGAATAATAAGCAAAGTTTTGTTGTCAGCCACGTTTTAGAGCAATATTATTCTCCTGACTAGCGTTATAAGATACATCAATAGTGATTTATTGCGAAACGGAGGCGCAATCTCTAGATAAATGACCTTTCACAATACTTGGGGTGCTTGTATATTGAGGAAACAAATTGCAGTAGGTGAGGTTCGAACTGATTTATGCTGACCATGATTAGATTTTGCTGCAGCTATTAGTGTCTTGGGATTTACTTTTAATATTATTTTGTACACTAAAGAAGATTTTTAGAAAATCATAAAATCCGGTTTCACTATATCAATTTTGAGATCATCGTCAGCCAGCTATGAGAAGGGTAAGGTCATAGTCCACCACGCTGGCAAGTGCTGCTTGGCAATCTTCACATATGTCCTTCGAGAACATTATGTAGCACTTTCAGAAATGCAGGTTTCCTGACGATATTTTTCTTCACCGTTTAGCAAGTGATAGTAAAATTTTTGATCCACACATAATTTCGATATGTCAGTGATACGCGTTGTGGATTAGAATTGCCTGCTGATGTTTAAATAAATAAATATTTACATTAAAATAAATGGGTATTGTCAATCAATTGTAGTGTAGTTTTTACGGAGACAGACACAAGGGGGAGAGGGGAACAATGCTAGAAGACTTTTATTTATTGGGACGATTTGCTATCAGTGCCACTGTTAATAAAGATGATACCAAATAATTACAAGCGTACTGGATAAGCACGTTACTCTTAATGAAATATACATGAACAATATATTTAGGTGTCTATGTTATTTGTATTGACGGATGCGTTGAAGCGGCCTGAACTTCTCCGAATGGCCATACTCCTGATGTGAGTTGAATAATAGAATAAATTATATAATAATATTCTACCACACCCTCATTCAACATCATATAGTCCCGTATAAGCAGAGCTTTATTTGGTCCTAGATAGTGGATAAACATCCATAAATACTTTACTATACTTTTTTTTATTGTAAATACATACATTTTAAACATAGACACATCACCAGATTCCGTGCTGCTCCTGAGAATTCGAAAAAACTCACACTTTTGGCCGACCCGGGAATCGAACCCGGGACCTCCGATCAGCAGGCGCATACGCTATTCACTGGACCACGGACGCAGTAGCGTGTATTTTAGAATCGAAGCTGATACACTATCAGGATTTTCTGCTCCGATGTAGGCGTCGATGAAAGCCATCAGTCTGCGCATAAGTAATCGTGAACTGTACGAGTACTGCTGTTTCTCACCTCCTTGTGTGTGCGCTTCTGTGCATACAAACGCGTCGGCCGAGACATAAAGCATACGTTATGCTATTTGTTCGAGGGCCACTTATTTATGTGTTGCGCTCACGTCCACTATCTGTCACCGCATGGAATATTTGTGCTCGTAAGGCTCTTAAGTCAGCAAATATGGCGTATATACGACAGTATGCATTTGTAAGAGATAACTTGGATTTTTAACTTGATGTGTTTGAGACTTTATATTAGCGGCAGCGATACCCTATTGAAGGTACCAACATACTCATGTAGCTACAATCATTCCGTACAAAAGACAGAAAGCAAACCCTTGGTTTCACCGAAAAGTCTTGCGTGGCTATATGCCTAATGATAGGTACAGAATTCTAAGGAAAATTGTTTCATAAAAACAATTCATACATGATACATTATAAGCAATGAACTTTTGCCAGCCTACGTGGAAAACGTTGCTTCATACTAATTATAAAATACATATTATAGGAAGTCAGTACCTATAAATAAACTGGCACTAGTCTAAACCATGGAATATCGCAATCCCTTCGTGTTGCCAGGTCAGATAGGCAGTCGCTCCGTGGAAAAGCTAATATTCAGCCAAATCTGGTTAGATTAGAAAGCGGACCCCGGGTTGAGACTGGGATAACGCTAGGTGGATGATGATGATATTTTAGGATGGCATTTTAATAACGAGAGTCACACAGTAGGTTTAATTTAGAAAGCTTTTATGATAGATTATATTTTCTTAAATGCTAATTGAGAAGAATTCCAACAAAGCAATATCCTATATAAAAAAGCAACGCTATGATTATACGATGATCATCAATCGCAAGAGTGTATATAATTACTTAAAAATTGTGTTAATCTTTACACAAAAGTACCCATTTTTTTCATGACTAATATTTTTTTAAGCAAAACATTGGCAAACAGCCGTTCCATGTTGTGGTTTGGACGCGTAAAAATCAAGGCCACTAAAGAACAATACTTTGAACTATGATACTTTCGCTAGTAGAAATATGCACGATGTGACCGGAATAAACAAAGATATACGCGGACGAAATAAACTGAAACTGTGAGTGTGAGACTCACATGAACCATAGCGATGACCACAAAATATTTTACGTTAAACATTACTCTGCCAAATAGCAAAAGTATAATCCTCCTATCAGCTCACAATACTCACAATGCCGCATGCCAGTGGAGAAACCAGCAGTGGACTACGGCAGGCTGATAATGATGATTGATTGAATCACAATGCTATTGTAGCACAAAAAGCCTGCATTATTAGGTATATATAACGTAAGTGGATGCTCCTGTTTCACCATGTCTATTCTGAGGAGGCTAACCAAATGAACATCAAAAGTATTATGCTTGAGTATTATTAGGTACAGTAAATATGTACAAATGATATAGAAGGTGTTACAGTTGCAGCACCTTACAAAATGTAAATTATGTGTATTATGCAAAACCTGGCGATGAAAAAGAGTGACCGTGAGTTTTATTGCCCGTTCTTTCTCATGGTTCTACCTATTGCTTTGCGAACGTGGCAGTAAATGTAAATGTAGAGTCTATAAGTAATTATTTTATAAATTTATTATTTTGACGTTCATAAGCGTCATTGTGACCCAAATTAATAAAGGATTTTGAATTTGAATTTGAAAATGGAGAGGCCTATGCCCAGCAGTGTACTTTGAAGGTCTGTTATAATGATGAATAGACTGCCATGCAGATGGTTTTAAATTTGAACTAACGGCGCGACATAGACTCTTCCAAGTTATGTGCTTGACGGCGCGTATGGTTTAAATAACCGCAGCCTTTTAAAACTTCGCCATATTGTACATGTACGATTACCTTACACGCGGGACAAAATCTTTTGGTATTAACAATTTCTCGCACGGGTGATTGATTTCGACGGGGTAGCCGGGATCGATCACTCGCCGAGCAATTAAAGAGAGATAATTAGGTTGTCTTACAGGAAATAAATAAAAGATATCACCAGGAAAGTTTAAACTCGCGTTATATTCCAGTTACACAATGGCTTTAATTACACAAAAAAAACTGACACTTGAGATTAGCCGACTAGACAATTATCCAGGGCGTGGTGGTAGGTTGGCACTTCACAGGTCTTCAGAAGGGATACTCAACTTTGGTCGTGTTGTCCCGAAGCAGAAAAAGCCAAACCACGTGTGTCGCCGGTATATATAAGGCCGGCGAGCGGGAGAGGGCGAGCGGGGCTCCCCACTGCTGTGCGTCACTCGTAGCGAGGCTCGCGAGCGCCGGGCACGACGTCACACACCCCCCCCCGATAGGCCGGGATTTTCCCTAAGGAAAATTCCCTAGCCCAACGGGCGTAGCAGCCCTGAAGATACTCCCTGAAATTAGAGAAAACAAGGGCATGAGTACCTTGAACAAGTGACAACCCTATACGCTAATTAGGATACCTAAATAATAATGACCCACGCTTGCATTCTTCACGCGTACAACGGCAGTCTGAATTTGAACATAAACATTTATTATTCATAATTCATCACACATACCTACATGTAAATGCCAAGGCCAGTGTAATAGCTTAATATTAAAGATAACAATCTATGGAGAAGCGCTTAGGGTAATTATTAGGTAATAATGATTTGTAGATATAAGAAACTTGATCTAGCCCTACGACTTAAAAATCTTGGGTTCGGTCTTTGCCACTAGATAAGTTAACTTTTTGAATATAGTTAGGTGTAACAGCAGATTTTTCGTAACGATGAACAAAAATAATATAAGCCGCAGACACGACCGGACCGCTCAATGTCAAAGGAAAGAAATTAATAAATATTTTGCTCCAATTAATAACTACAACACGACCAGTAAACACCTTTTGAATGTAAACAATGGTGAATCATTAGTTAGGCATTTATTTATCGGCGCGTCGCTGAGTGAACGCGCGTGCGTCATAACGACAACTAGGTAGGTACGATCTAAATGGTAGGTACTATTCAACTGTTCCGAGCTCGCGACGCACGGTTAATTACCCTGAATGCTTATAAAGTATCTATAATAACAATTCGATTATGGAATTTATACAGAATTAAGAATAACAACAGAACTTCAGAACAAGGCACGGCGAAAAACAATACGCCAATCAAGATGCATTTCAACAGTTAGATTTGTGGAAAGAAAATACACATGCGAGAATCGAACCACAGACCGATCCGACAACAACTTTTTAACCACTGAGCCACAACTGATAGTTAGATCAACAACAGATTCTTTGTAACAATATTACATGTAATAAACTTTATTACAATTTATAACTGAAACATTTATTCATTTTATGTTAACATGTTTACATAAATCATTAACACAACACAATACATTATCTTGTGAGCTTCGACTCGAAAACAAAAGAACCATTGTTGGCCTTCACAAATGATTATGTAGGTAATTATAACTTTGTATAGATATGCGTCTTACATTGTTGTTTTTATACTTTTATTATTCTTTGTAATTAATCAACTTTAAATCCTTGATGTGCCATTCGCCTAAAGGTTTTCCGGCCATGTCGTTAAGTTTGTATACCAGAGGTGACTTTTTTGAGGCAATCTTACATTTAATAAATTTAGGCGCCAATTTCTTGCTAAAGTATTTATCCTTGTCACTAAGTAGAAACGTTCTGCGCCAAACTATATCACCGACATTGAATTCTGCCGGTTTATGGCGAAGATTATAAGATGAACAATTTCGTTGGTGGGCCGACAACAGAGCTGAATGTACCTTCTCAAAAATAGAGGATAAGTAGCCTAAAGTTTCGGCATAGCCGTCCCGTGGTTCAAGCACCATATTGGAATTAAATTCCTTGTCAATATACTGAGAACCACATGTTATGACCTCCCTACCAAAAACAAGGAAATTAGGAGAATAACCAGTAACCTCACTAACTGCGCAGTTAAGGGCGAATTGAACCTTAGTGATTAAAGTGTCCCAGATTCGATGATCAGATTCTATGAAAGTTGAAATAGCTGTCATAATGGTTTTGTTGTAACGTTCAACTGAGTTAACGTGGGGAGTATACAACGGTGTAAAATGCAAATTTGGAATTTTATATTTTGACAACATACTTTTAAAGGTTGCGCTAATAAATTGTTTACCGTTATCCAAAACAATAGTAGATGGAATTCCATGCACCAAAAATACATTTTCCTCGAGAATTTTTGTTATCACTTCTGCAGTTGCCCGTTTAATGGGGAAAAGCAAACAATATTTAGAGAAACAACAACTGACCACAAATATAAAAGTGTTTTGTTTTCTGCTGGGAGGCAATGGACCAATCACATCAATACTAATCGTCTGAAAGGGCTTTTGACATGATTTGGGTTTTCCCATTAGACCTAAATTTGGGTGATTTTTGTGTTTATGAGTGATACAAGGTTCACATGAACTGACGAACTTGACAACATCGGAGTACATACCAGGCCAAAAGTAATTAAGTGCGAGACGTTTGTATGTCTTAAAAATACCCAGATGTCCAGCAGTGGGCGAATGATTCTCCCTTAGAATGTCAATTCTTTGGTCAGACAGAATAACCTCTTTCCATTGAAATTCTCTAGTGAGAGGGTTTAATGTTTTTTTAAAACAATACAATTTATTGTTTATTACTTGATAGTTAACAAAGGAAGTCGGAGAACTTAGACAGCCTTTATAGATATTTAAATACCAAGGATCATTAGTAGAAACTGGTAAATTCTGATTAGAATTAAAATCTATATTTATATCATTAGCAATAGCAGAAACGGGTAAAGAGCGAGACAGAAAATCAGGTAAAACGATATCGGAACCCCGACGATGACGTATTTCGAAATTATAGGAAGATAAGCGAACTCCCCATCTGGCTAACCGGCCAGTAGGGTTATTTAAGGTCAAGAACCATTTCAAAGCAGCGTGATCAGTGTAAACAATAAACTTTTTACCATTTTCAACATAACAACGCCAGTGTTCTGTAGCAGATAGAACAGCCAGGGCCTCGCGCTCTGTGGCACTGTAATTTTTTTCTTGCTTAGTGAGTGATTTGCTATAGTACGCTATGACTCTTTCCTCACCATTTAACCTTTGACAGAGGATCGCGCCAAGACCAAAATCGCTAGCATCTGAGTGTATTTCAAACGGTTGCGAGTAGTCAGGACAAGCCAACACCGAGGAGGAAATCAAACAATTCTTTAGGTTATTAAACGCCTCATTAGCCTCTGTCGTCCAGCAGAATGGAGGTGCGTTTTTACTTTGAGATGTTAACTTATTTAAGGGTGCAGCAATAGAGCTAAAATTCGGTATAAAACGCCTGTACCACGAGGCTGCGCCTAAAAATCGACGTACTTCTTTTCTATTAGAAGGAGTGGGATAATTTTTCATTGAATTTACTTTATCCGGATCGGGATGCAATCCACTAGAGTCGACAACATAGCCTAAATATTTTAGTTTATCTCTAAAAAATTGACATTTTTCGAGATTAATTGTTAAATTAGCGCTTTTTAGTTTATCCAGAATGCGTAATAAAAGAGTAATATGCTCGTTGAAGCTGGACGTGATACAGATTATGTCATCGATAAAACAGAAAACCTTATTTTCAAATTCTGGACCATAAAATAAAATATCAACTAATCGTTGTTGAGTAGCTGGCGCATTCGTAAGACCGAAAGGCATTCTTTTGAATTGAAATGTGCCACGCGTGGGAATATAAAAGGCTGTTTTGCAACGGTCCTCTTCTTTAATTAATGTTTGCCAAAAAGATTTAGACAGGTCTAAACTAGACAAGTATTTAGCATCTCTCAGATTATCTAAAATTTCCGAAATATAAGGCAAGCTATAAGCATCTTTTTTTGTAACGGAATTTAATTTACGACTGTCCAAACAGAAACGCAGTTCACCATTCTTCTTTGGGGTCAAAATGACCGGGTTTGACCACGGGCTTTCGGATCGTTCAACCACATCCTCTGAGAGCATGTCGTCAAGATGCTTTATTAAAATTCTTTGTTTATCGGGAGACATGCGATAAAATGTTTGCCGAATAGGGGGGCAATCACCTGTATCAATTGAATGAGAAATAATATTTGTGCAACCGAGACCCCGCTTCTCGTATGAAATATCGGTAAATTTAGAAATAATGTTGTCAGCGGTAGCTGTCTGGTCGACTGTAAGATGATCGTAAGAAACAAGATGTGTAGGGGGAACTGCCTGCAACTCCATTACTTGAGCGTCGGACTTGTTCACAATCAAAACAGACTCTAATTTGTTAGGAAATAGGCCGAAGCTTCGCCAAAAATCCATGCCAAGGATAAGGGAATTTTGAATCCCAGGTACAACATGAACTTCTAAGTTAATCAATTTATCCTGAAACTCAAAGGGTAGAAACACCGATCCCAAAGACTCAAATCGTTCGCCGCCTGCTGTTATTAACCTTAAAGGTTTCGATTTATCCAAAACATTGTCTTTCAAAAATAAGTTATGCAAATTATTACCTAAAATTGTAACGCAAGATCCAGAATCTAAAAGACCAGTGGTAGGTATTCCGTTTAATTTTAGGGTAACGTAAGATAAATATTCTACTTTAGAATTACGGATTGAGGAAATATGATAGCTATTAAAGGATTTTTTTTAACCAACCAGTTATTCCACTCTGTTTTATTACAATTAGTTGTATAATTTGATTTTCCACAATCCTTGTTAACTAGTTTTTTGAAACTGTAGGGGTCGACTTAGATTTACAATTGGGGCAGTCTGACACCTTGAAACCCTTTGTGCCGCACTTAAAACAGATTAGGTAGTGTGGCTGACGGCAATTACGTAATGAGTGCGAATTGCATCTACAACGCACGCAAAAAGTTTTATTTATATTAGAAGTACTCGATACGGCGTTGACTTGTGGTACAGACTTGTATCTCGATGTATCGGCGACAGAGTTATATTTATTGAAGTGATTATGATTGTAAACATTTTTGTTTGAAGAAACATTAGAAAACGGATAATTATACGCTAGATCGGGTGCTACAGTATTCTTTGAGACTTTAGGGGGTTCAGAAAATTGCTTACTGCGACTTTGGTAATTTTCGAAAAGACGACAAACTTCGACCAGACTGTCAACATCAACAACCTTTGCAGTGAGCAGACAATTAGTGTAACAAGGTCTTATATTATTTAGTAAAATTTCTAGCTTCTCCGAATCAGCGATAGGAGAACTAAGTCGCGAAATCAGACCGTGCATTTTTGCCACGTAAATAGTTATTGATTCGTTCTCGCCCTGTGAGCGCTGACGAATCTCCGTCATAAGCCGATAATCGTAGTTATGCGGACTAAAATCTCGTTTCAAAAGTTCGCAAAGTTCTAACCAAGTCTTTACATTATTTTTAACAGAACGATATCAAACTAATGCGTCACCCGAAAATATTTCAAAAGCGAAAGACAACATCTTGTCGTGTGGAATAGATCTACAGGACATAAATTCATCAATTTTTTCAATAAAAGATCTTACACATGATTTACCGTTAAATTTGAATTAACCTAATTCCGAAAAAGCTTACGGTCGTAATTATAGGAAGTGTTTCCCTCTGCCACTGAGCAATCCGACCGCGAACTACGGCTCGTGATTAATTGTAATTTCGTATATAAGTCATTAAATTTATTCCACACAGACTCAATTTTTTTAATATCAAGACTGCCGGTATCCACCCTATTCAGTCGATGAAAACAATGGTGTAGCACGGTTTCGACCTTCTGTTAAAGCTCGGAAGTATAGTTTGCTTCCAACATAGATAAGTGTTTATTTGATCTTAATAACGACTTTTCCACTTCAGCCACATCCTCCTCTGGTGGGAAGGGTGAAGATAATATATCCTCCGAGGGAATTTTAACTGAAAGTTTAGCGATTTGTTTGCGGGGATCGTCAGGCTTTGAAACGCCACGTATTGTGGTCTCATATTCTAATTCCGCTTTAGTTAATAATGAGAAATTTATAATGTAAGCCATTATTATAAAACAATAATAGAAAATCTAAGTATTTACAGCGGTACTAGAAAAAAAATTAAATATCGCCAGAAAATCGAATACCGTGCTAAAAAGCTGAAATACACTAAATTATACAATGGTGTGATGATTGTTAAAGGATTAAAAAAAAATTCTTAAAGGTCACTCAAAGGTTGAATCACAATATTTTTTCGCGAACACGAGGCTCGTTAGTTCAACGGCTAAGCGGTTAGAACCGGTTGGCGGCTGGACACGCTGCCCGCGGTGAAACGTGATTTTAGACCGACGTTAATTAAATCACCGTTATGTTATTTACACAGTTAAATTGCTTATGGCCAACCAAAATAGATAGAAACTGTACCTGTACGCAATTCACCACACCAGAATATATGCACACACAGGAGAAAAATATACAAGAGAAAAAGAAATTATTTCACTCACCTGTAAAGTGCCAACTTACGTTTTAAAAATATATTTAAAAATTCTATTGGGCGCCAATGTCGCACGGGTGATTGATTTCCACGGGGTAGCCGGGATCGATCACTCGCCGAGCAATTAAAGAGAGATAATTAGGTTGTCTTACGGGAAATAAATAAAAAATATCACCAGGAAAGTTTAAACTCGCGTTATATTCCAGTTACACAATAGCTTTAATTACACAAAAAAAACTGACACTTGAGATTAGCCGACTAGACAATTATCCAGGGCGTGGTGGTAGGTTGGCACTTCACAGGTCTTCAGAAGGGATACTCAGCTTTGGTCGTGTTGTCCCGAAGCAGAAAAAGCCAAACCACGTGTGTCGCCGGTATATATAAGGCCGGCGAGCGGGAGAGGGCGAGCGGGGCTCCCCACTGCTGTGCGTCACTCGTAGCGAGGCTCGCGAGCGCCGGGGCACGACGTCACAAATTGAATAAGAGAATGGATCGGATTTTTACGTTCCTCGCGTAGTTCAGAACTATGAAATAGTTACAAATCCATGCAAGCACAACCTTCACTCATGTGTTTAATGAATGAAAAGTATTTTATATCAGCACGTTAGAAAATATACCACGACGAGCTTGCGTGCTATTTTCAACCTGAAATCATATTTATGCTTGCGTAAAATAAGAAGTTTATCTGACCAATGCTATATCGGTAATTGTCTGTGTAATCAGTGGTCTGCATACAATTTTCATTTTTGTAATAACTTATTCATTATTCATAAGAAGCTTAAAAAGGATTGAAATTATCTTGTAACCGAATTAATAGAGTAAACGAAAAATACAATTACAGTATATCGCTTACGACTTCTACAATATTTTTAATTTGAATACAAGTTATGTAGAAATAGTTATTATTGAAAGTAGCTTCAGTTGATGGAGATATGTATATCGTGTATTATGAATGAGGACTGTACTATTTTGATGATTAGTGTTAGAATATTACTATTTTCAAATATCAATCATTTGGTCTCAACTTCGTAGAAACAAAATCATTACTGTGATAGTAACTAAATATTCAAGTTCTAATTATTAGCTTTTGGGTGCAATACAGAGTAATGATATAAGTTATTTTGTTAAAAAAAGAATCTTAAAAATATAACATATTATATTTTTTAGTTTCTTAATATCATAATATTAAGTGTAATAAAATGTTTAGTCCTAGACTAGAGTTTATTGGTAAAGAACATCTACTTAGGGTCTAAAACAGACGGCTCAGTAATCGTGGTTAGGTCACCCACGGTGAAGCTAAGCGAGATCCCAGGAGTGGACGCTCCGCGTCGGCTTGACGGAGACCTACGCAGGATGCGTCCAATAGTGCGGGTACGAGGGACAGTTCTTCTGTTCCCTCGCAGTCGGGCGTGGTCGCGGGAGGAGAGGCGTGTCGGTGTTGCGTTGCCGCGCGCTCTGTCTCCCGCGACCAAATGGGGGCGCACCATCGTTGCGTCGCGGTGGGGCCGCAGAAGAACAGGAGATGCGGTGTTGCGTTGCCATCCTCCCTATCCTCTGCGGCCGCTGGGTGTTTTAGCGGCGGAGCCCAACACCTTCATCCGCCGCCAAGGGGGTTTTGTTCGGGGCCCGCCTGACCATCTGGCGGGCCAATACCCGTCGGGGGGTTGCGAGGAATGCTTAAGTGATACCCGACCCTCCGACACATGGGTACATGAGGAACACGGGTTGGTTTTTTTTCAGTAGAAGTCTGTCAGTCCTCTTCGGCCTTCCCCAGGGCGGAGGGACTCCAAGAGGATTTTCCAACCCAACACCAAAAAAAAATTAAAAATAGGGTCTGAAAGAGAAGTCGTAAGTTTCAATTGCACCAGCCAAGACAATGGGATGATTGATTCTCACAGAATTATATCACAATGGCGACGGCTAGCGTAGACTGTACCAAAACCTCGAGACAAAATATATGTCTAGTATGTCTTGTTACTTTTTTAAATAGTTACGCGGTTGAAACATTACATAAATATTGATATGTATAAAAAGCGGCAATAGCCCAGTGGTGCACGTAACTGACTGCCGAGACGATGATCTCGGGTTCGATCCCTAGTTACCTCGGGCACATACCTCTGGCTTTTCTAAGTTATGTGTGTATTAAAAAGTGTTACATATCGCTCGCTTAACAATGTGCCCAGTAGATGGCAATTGGCTCGACCTCTATTACATTGGGACCGAAACATAACTGGAGAACTGTGGGACGTAATACACCTCTGCCTACCCCTTCGGGATTAAAGGCGTGAAGTTATGTTATGTTATGTATAAATATAGGCCAAAATTTAGAGTATTTCTTTCAAGCCACAATATTTTATCATGACGTCATTCCAACTTTGACAACAAACTCCCACTAGTTCGTGTGAGTCCGTCAGACCCAGTAATTGTTGAGCCGCGACCATTCTTGCCATGACGGCTGAGCTCTAAACAATGTCGTTACGGCTTCGTTCGCTGTCAACTGACATTTATGGCCATTACCTCTATTAAATGGGCCGAACAGAATGACACAACTTATACAGAAATTATTGGTGTGTTATTATTTTCTAAGTTTTGACGGCTGAGGAATTCTTTGTGTAAGTTATTAGCGGATATGTGTCCTTCAGTAATATTTGGTCTCTTCTTCAGCCGTTTAGAAAAGTGATCGTTAAAGGGAATAAAATTTTATGTTGTCGTTATTCAAGGGGAACAACGGTTTGCAGTTCTGCTTGATTTGAAGAGACCATCAATACTGCCATTATTATGGCCATAGACGATTTATGATTATTATATTCTATTGACACTATGAGTTAGTGTTCTACTTTATTGTAACACTATTTTGTTGAAATAGTTGGATTTGGCTCTAGACATTTAACATGTTAGATGAGACAGCTATCCAAACCGGTTCATTTCTCCATTATGATGTGCCATACATGGCACACCTCTCGGTATGTTTATTATTGGAAACGGATTTCGTCACCATGGCATTCCATGCAGCTAGTGTAAACTAGTGCAAATCGAATCATGGGCTCTGTTGGTCGCTTACAGTATAACAATTATTGGAGCACATTTCAGGTTAATTTAACCTTTCCTTCAGATCCCGTGGGGATTTCGATAAATCCTTCTTAGTGCACCCTTACGATCCGCAAAGAACATACATGCCAAAAGTTTTAGCTGTGCGTTGTATGCCAGTTAGACAGTAGTGCAAGAATTGTATATATAGAGATACCCCATCTGTCATGTTATACCAAAATAGATTAACTGACCTTGGATAGACAATTTGACTTTACATTCGTCCTTGTAATTTCCAGCTTAATATAATCAGAGTAGAAATCAATAAAAATGGAATACGTTATACATTTGATAATCTGAATTCCATGTAGGTTTCGAGAAACGTAAATAGATTCAAACAGATCGTAATTAAGGCATATTAATATACGTTATTATAACATTTAGAAGCGACCTATGGTTTACATAGGCAGCACGTAATTAGTATGAAGAATTTATGATTTTGATATTATGTATTTAAATTGTTACGTATAATATAGTAAGTTGATATAGGGGTTTGATAAGATGTTGTGAATGAGATAATATAATTAACTCAAAATGCTGAAATATATTATTTACTGGTACCAGTTGCTAACACAAATTATACTAGACTACTTCATAATAATGACTTTACTGTATGAGTGCGGGGAAACGCTTCACGCGCTACGCTAACACAATAGTGCGCCTTAAAAATACAAATAGATACACTACAATTAGCCTTAAATTGGATTAATTGGTATAACTAGCCTAATATCTAATACTAGAGGACACCAGCAGCTACGCCTGCATTTTTTTTTAATTTACCCGTTTGTCCGATCCCGTGGGAATTTCAGGCAATCCCTTCTTAATGCAACCCTACGGTCCCCAAGGAACATACATGCCAAATTTCAGCTTCCTGCCTCCAATAGTTTCGGCTGCAGCGTGTCTGTCAGTCAGTCAGTAACGCAAGGATTTTATATATTAAGATTTAGTATTACATAATATCATTGCTGAAAAACCCAATAGTGTACATAAGGCTAAAAAATATATATGTATTTGCACTATTGGCAAAAAACTAAGATTGCGTTATAATAAATCGGCTACCTGCTCGAAAAATGTTCTGATCATTGCTTATAAGAAGCAACCTTTACGTATAGTATTCTATAAAAATATAGAGTGACATCCCTATATCTACGCCTTCAGACCTAGCCACGGACCTACTCTTTGGAAAGACAGTGTCTTTAAATATTAAAATCATATCCTTTCTCAGAATATTATGTTACTTAAGGTACTGATCACGGTAAATTACGTATTATGAAATGTTTAAGATTGATCTGATTATATGATTTGATATGATTTGGCTAGTCTCATGCTAGGTATATTTTTATCAGAACTAGCTTCAACTATTGAAGCAACCTGTATCAGTACCAGCCTCATTTTTAATTAAGTTTTGGGTGACTTTTCAAAATTCAATAAAAAAATTAATAAATAAAACTTTTTTGGATCACACAAACTGTTGTTTCGATCGAACCTACAACACTGAGCCCAATACTAAATATTGACGCAAACCCTTAAACTACTTTGCCCCTCGAGCACTTAATCAATTGGCAGTCCATTATAATGTTCGTAATAGCCTTAATCAATAGAATTATCAATCACTTCAAGGTTACAGGCAGTATTCAGCACCCCAAAGTCGATATAATATATACTCCTCACACACAGTATTCGAAGGCTTAAACATTTAGGTATTACAAGTCTTAATCTCTAAATCTAGACCGGGTTTTGAATTAGTACCTACTCGCATTATATTTTGTTAAATAATTCACGTATCATGAACGTTTCGGGACTATTGTAAATATCTTTTGGGTACTTGTTTGAATTATTTGTTTTGTAATATACAAGTTATTGTTTTCGGCGCCGGAGGTTTTCGAAAGCTGAGATATTGTTTTTATAATAGCGCATGATCATTTCACTCGTGGAATATTTTAATATTTTAGTTGTATTTCTTTTTATCAATTTTAAATTCACAAAAATGAATAAAAACGTCTCTGTGAGTATTGAGGAACAGTTTGAATTCTTAGAAAGGGTTATAGTTTCCTCCTATATTACATACTTCGGTATTTTCCATGTTATAAGCGTCTCTTCCACAAGTTAGCTGCACATGTGTGCAGGTTATCTGCAAAGTTTGACTAATTTGAGGAGAAAACTGAGTCTTGATATTTCGTCACAGCTTTTGTGCTCATCTGTCTGTAAATATGTCTCGCGTTACTGATTGACTGACAGAGATAGCATAGCTAAAACTATTGGGTGCAAGAAGACGAAATTTGGCATGAATGTCTCTTAAAGATTGGAAGGCTGCACAAAGAAGGAATGTCCTAAATTTCCCACAGGATCGGGTCGAAATAGTTTATTTAAAAAAATGTGTGGCAGTATGTGTGGGTGGACATCCTCGAGTTAACATTTAATTAAATTTGGACTTCGGCAAGTCAGTGGCGTGCATCGTGGATTAAACAAGAGATTCTCGCCGTGGCAGCTTAAACCATAAAATATTACGTTTCTTTGATAATCAAACACTACTCAGTACCAGAGCTCCGATCTATTAGCTACCGAACAATTATCCCTCAACTTGAGCTTAAATACCCCAGCCTACCTACTTGTAGGTGCTTGACAACTTTGACGTAATAACACGGGGTCCAAAAAGTAAGTAGGGGAAAACGCGGGGAGAATTTATCCCCGGTGCAAATAATCGGGCTCGTTTCCCCAATTCTGTCAAACTTCAGTGGAATACGACAGGCGAGTATTCAAAAGGCTTCACACAACGGAACATTCTCAAAAGAGAGATTTAATTAAAATATTTTTGTTCTTAATCCACAATTCTTTCTGATTACCTACCTTTGTGTTACGCTGCTATTCTTTTCATGTTGTACATTAATTTCAATTTGAAATTTGAATACTTTTAAAGAAAACTTTTTAAATTTTAATCGCTTGCTACATCCATTGCGGCATCTCGTCTTTTATTTTCTTTTCATATTACATACATACATAGACTCACGCCTGTTTCCCGGAGGGGTAGGCAGAGACTACGGAACGCCATTTGCATCGATCCTGACATACCTCACTTGCTTCACTCACTCCCATCAAGTTTCTCATGATTAAATATTGGCGGTTGAAAGGGTTATAATAATAGAAATGTTTTATAAGTCTGTAGCTTTGTATTATGATTATAATTGTTATTAAAATATTGTACGTAAATATTAAGATAAAAGTATTTTATATTTCTCTAGTTTTGCATTATGAAGCATTGGGCGTAAAATTACTATGTTATCATCATCAGCTGTCCATAGTCCACTGCCGGATATATTTATATACATCTTATTAACGTTTCCAGTGCATAAGATGATAGCCTCTTATAATTTCCAAACCATTAATTGCATTGGATGAGAAAGGAAGCAACAGCACTCGGCTCAGTATAAAGGCCAGGCGTCGATTTCAACTCCACCTTCCTTAATATAAAGCATATCAGCATTATTAATGACCATTTCCTCTCCAATATTTGAACTCAGCCGTCCACGAGTGTCCTTCTCAAACTTATGCAAGGCTTTTATTTGAGTGCTCTGCGAAGCCTTGGAACAAAATTTACATAGACTCAAAGAGTAGTTTAGGTAACTTTTAGTCCTGTTCCATTAACGGAATTACTACCTTCTCTTAAAGAATTTTTAGAAATATCTTTAAGTTGTAAATTAAATCATTTGAAAGTACAGACTTTTATTTAACGTTATACGCTACATGGTAAATCGATTTGGATGAAGGCCAACATTGGATGATGTTCCAACCCAATAGGCTAGGACTTTTAAAGAAGATTTATTATTTGTGTGAGAAACTCTAGAGTAGTTTATAGGTATATTATCTGCAATGTTACATGTAATTTTATTGTAATTTATGTATACATAATATGTATTCGTGAAACCGGCATAAGGGCTGTTTCAGATTAACGTATTTTTCTGCGCGTATACGGTCGTTTCAGCATACGAGCTTACACGCGCGCTACATTACGCGCTTCAAAAAACCGGACTCACGTAAACGGTCATATTTTGATGTAATCGCTCGAAATGGCAGTGACATCTTGTCAGAGTCAAAATGGATTCTGACGGATCGCGCTTATACGAGCTTAGAAGCGCCTCAACGCTCGTACGAGTTGCGCGTGTGCCAAAAGGCGCGCCTATACGCGCCTACATGCGCTTCCAAAAACGAGCTTATAAGCGCGTATAAAACGCTAATCTGAAACCGCCCTAAATGCATGCCAGGTATGTTCTAATCTGATAGTAATTATTTTTAGTTAGGTTGCACGCTTAAACAACTACGCCAAGTAGTTGTTTAAGCGGCTGCCTCGCTTTTTGACACTGTGACGAACGTTGTGATTCGATTTCATATCCATAAATTGATGTTTCGAGTCCAGACTAAAAACGGACACAATAAACACCCATGTGTTCATTGAGTCCGTATAAGCACACTTATTTCAAATCCCTATAACCTATGACGTAATATTATCATTTTCGTAAGATTAAAAGATTATTTGTATCATTTTAAAATTCATAAATCGTAAACATACGTTGCTTATTGCTAACTAAATATTTTAAAGATAGAAACTGTACTCTATTATTTAGAAGAGAAAAAAAATAAAGCATGTTTTTTCTTTAATATCAACTTAATTAGTTTCGTATGCACTTAGGTTCTAAAATGTTGTGTAGTTATAATTCTGGCTGATTTCACTGATCAGCTAGCGCAAGGTACTACATTTTCATCAATCAGAACCATTTAAGTACAATGTATGAAAAATTTAAAAATGTTGAAATATTATATACGGTAGAAAATAAAGTAAGTAGTAAACAAGTAGTAGTACAAATCGGTATATACTTCGAATTTCATATACATATATTGTTCTTAACGAACGCGTGAATAACTTTATTTAATTCTACATTGAATTGGAGCTCCGAAATATAATTGAAGAAATACAATTACACCCATTTACATATATTTTACCGAATACGAACGTTGAGTCCGAAATTGAGTTACTTGACGATGTTTAAAAAAAATCCTCCTCTTGCGTTTTAACAATGTTGGTGACATTTTTATTTTGAGAGGAGAAACATTCAGACCTTTAAACGATTGTAACTTAAGACCTTTTTTTTATTATTTTGATTTATATAGGATATCAAGTTTATAATTATAATTTAGTGGTTTAAGCGGCCGCTTCGCCGCTTGACACTGCGCCGAGTGTTATGGATTCGACCCCACACGAGACAACACTTTGTGTAATCCAAGAGGCGTCACAAAACGTAACATTCTCAAAAGAAAGATTTAATTAAAATATTTTTGTTATTACCTACATACATACATACATAGACTCACGCCTGTTTCCCCGAAGGGGTAGGCAGAGGCATATTAGACGCCCACTTTTCGCCAGTGTTTTGATCCCACGTAATAGGTGGCGAGCCTATTGCCGCTTATTGGGACATTTTGTTTGTCAGAGCCTCGTCCGTTGATCGGCAGGTGCACCACTTGCAGGTGAGGTTGGCTTGGGACCCTAATTTCTTGGTGGGAACCCTACGCACCCATTGCTATTACCTTCTCTCAAATAATTGCTAGAAATATCTTTAAGTTGTAGATTAAATCATTTGAAAGTACAGACTTTTAGCTAAGGTTATACTTTATGGTAAATCGATTTGGTTGAAGGCCAATATTGGATGATGTTCCAACCCAATAGCCTAGGACTTTTAAAGAAGATTTATTATTTGTGTGAGAAACTCTAGAGTAGTTTATATATTATCTGCAATGTTACATATTGTAATTATAACCGATATGTATATCAAGTACGTTTCGAACTGAAAGTAATTATTCTTTTTTAAAATGCACGAGTGACATAGTAGTTTAAGCGATTGTCTTGTCGCAGTGTCAACGCGTGCTGTGGGTTTGATTCTCACCTCAAACAGCAGTTTGTGTGATCCGTAAAGTTATTGTTGTTTCGAGTCTGGGTGTTCATATTGTCCGTTGGTTGCATGTTTAAAAGAATTAAAAAAAAAAAATTCCTTACATTATCCATTTTGACTCTAGTTTGTAGAATTACGTAGCTGCATTAAAACAGATCCTTATTGTATGTAAACATTTATTTTAATAACTTACCATCAACTTATTATCATAATAGGAGATGGGTACTTGAATACAGTTATTTGAAATCCCTATATTTTATAATATTTTTTTTCTTTAAAATCAACATAAATACAATGTATATACCTACTTAAAACTTATCTATTTCACTGATTAGTAGTCATCAGATACTAACATCAATAATTTTAAGATATTTTCGACATTTTTTAAATGTGCAGTAAAAAATAAAGTACGCAGTAAATCATACAGATCGGTATAGACTTCGAAATTTTCAAGGTATTAGAGCCTTGCTGATTTCAGCATGAATGGGCCGGCTCGACCGGGGAAACACACACAGAAAATCAACGTAAAGTAACAGTACCTAAGCTGTTGCGTTTCGTTCGGTGAGTGAGAGTGCCGGAGGCCCTATCCCCTATCCCTTCTTCCTGATCCCACTCCTACTCCTATCCCTTTTCCCAACCCCAAGGGGCGGCAACGCACTTGTGACGCCTGTGGTGTTGCTTGTGTCCGTGGGCGGCGGTAATTGCTTACCATCAGGCAATCCGTCTGCTCTTTTGCCGCCTATTACCATAAAAAAATCATATATATTGTTCTTAACGAACGCGTGCATAACTTTACTTTATTCTACATTGAATTGAAGCTCCGAAATATAACTGCAGAAATACATTTACACCAATTACCACACATTTTACGACTGAATACGAACATGGAGTCCGAAATTGACTTACTTTACTATATTTAAAAAAAAATCGTACTCATTCGTTTTAACAATGTTTAAGTGACATTTTAATAACCTAAGCAAGAAATTTTGCGAGGAGGAACATTCTGACATTTAAACGATTGTTAGGCACTGAAAATTTCGGGAATCAAGGAAGTGACACAACATTACTATTAAAAAAATTATTTATTGCTTTTCGAAGTATTCTCCGCGAAATTTGACACATTTTTCCATACGATGGAACCAATCATTGAAGCAACCATTCCATTCGGAAGTTGGGGTCTCCAAAATGGCCGTTTTGTAGGCGTCCACAGCTTCTTCAGGTGATGAAAATCTCTGTCCACGCAATTTAATCTTTATTTTAGGGAAAGTATAGAAATCATTAGGGCTTAGGTCGGGGCTGTACGGCGGATGGTCTAATAATTCTATGTTTTCTTGCTCTAAAAACTGTTTTGTTCTGTGCGCGGTGTGAGAACTCGCATTGTCGTGATGGAGGATGATGCAGCGGTTGCAGTTCTCTCTACGGAGTTCAGAAACGACCTGTGGCAAACAAATGCTAGCATACCATTCTAAATTAACCGTTCTTTGTCCCTCAAGAGGAATAGTCGTAAAATGGCCGGTTTTGGATACAAACGTGGCCACCATTTTTTTTGCAACACTCCGTGAACGAGAATTTTTTGTTGGCTTTAACTAATTTTCGAACACGCAAACTCGTGACTGGTTTTTTGTTTCGGGTTCGTACGTATATCCAGGATTCGTCACCTGATACGATGTTGTATACAGCATTTGAGGATCCTGCGTGGAATCTTTCGAGAGTTCTGACGCACAAAGTAACGCGAGCTGCTTTTTGCTCTTCACAGAGCGATTGCGGTATCCATCGGGAAAACAACTTTTTTACACCTAATTGTTCATGCAAGATTATTTGTATTTGACTCATGCCAATGTCTAAAGTTGCCTGAATTTCGCGGTATGTCACATGTCGATCTTCCTCAATCAGCTTAAGCACAGCATCAATATTTTCTTGGGTGACTGCAGTTTTTGGACGACCTTAACGGGGCTCATCACTGAGCTTGACACGTCCACGTTGAAATTCAGCAAACCAGCGATAAATTGTGGTTTTGGATGGAGCTTCATCACCAAATGCAGAAATCATCCGGTCAACACACTGTTTCTGAGTTAAACCACTTCGAAAGTCATAATAAATCATTGCTCTTGAATTTTCTCGAGTCAATTCCATTTTCTCAACGACTAAACAGGTTTGACAAAACCTTGTGCCAAGACCGAGAATCTTTTTTTAAATAAATAAATGGTATTCGATTTTTAAAACCAAGAAGTTTTCAATTAAAAAGATTTTAATATGACAGGAACAGTGGAAATATTCCATTCCCGATACTTTTAGTGCAGCCTATGTACTCAGTAGGTATATTTATGTATCTTAGACTTTTAAAATTATTTTTATAATTGTAACTATTTGGTGTATAAAATTTATAATTATAATAGATATACTATAAATGAATTGGTAATCCATTCCAGAATCTACAAAGAAACATAAAATGCATGGTTATCTTAGTAGATTAAGCGATCGTCTTACCGCTTGTGACTTTGTGAGATCCATAAATTGTTGCTTCGAGTCTGATGATTGTATGTTTTAACCCACAACACAGAACTTGGACCTAGAGCGGTGTTTGTCTTTGAAAAAACAAACATAAATGCTTTTTACTAACAAGAGAAGCTCAAGCGAAAATGGCAAGACAAATCCTAAATATACGACTAGGAGCATCAATTTTGAGGCTTACAACATTTATCCAAAATATATGTCTAAGGCAATTTTGAGCCTTCAATATTCGTTACTCATATACAATGCTTATTTAGGACAACAGTTCATTACCTCATCGTCCCACACACGAACAAATTCAGAATACACTCGTAAATAGTTCAAGCCGAACATTTTCGAATATATTATATACGTTCGGGTTTCCTCGCGATGTTTTCCTTAAGCGGTTCAAGCCGCGATAAATTCTCTTCACATATACATATATAAACGTATGTGGTTATATGTGTGCGTATGTGTTTGAATTAACGAGGACCGTTTAGTGTCGACCCGAACTAGTGCCCATATAAAGTAATTATATGGAACTGTTTAGTTAAATAAGCTTATGTTGTAGTTTCGGTATGGTGATAAATCACGCTGTCTTAATTTATGGGCGTTGTTACTTTATATGACAAGTTTGTATATATAATAAGTATTCATGCTGAAAGACAAAAAAGATCGTCACTCAATGGGTGCCACATGACGGACGGCGGAACAGAGGCAGACCCAGAAAACGGTGGCGTGATGATCTGGATAACTTCGACAGGAACTGACCCAACTTGGCAAAAGATAGAGATGATAGAAAGAGTTTAAAGGTGACCCTTGCCCAGCAGTGGAGCACAACATATTATGTTTTATAAAATGAAAGATTTTCATGGAACAATCAAGGCAAAAATCCAATCCTTTTTTTACAATCGCAGCGATACAGCTGAATATCCGATGTCATTGTAGTACATATTTGGTTGCACAAACTTGAAAGATATGTTACTCTTGCAAGCAAAATTACGTTCTTACAGGTAACAGTTTTTGGCTTCTTTGTTATGTAATGCATTCCCTTTGAAGGCAAGCAATACCTAAGTTGGAGTATTTTATAAGTTTGCCACCTTACATTTTGCTGAAGAAGTTAAGCGCTGTTAGTGCTCGGATGCCCGTGTCTAGCAATAGGACATATGTATTTGGAACAAGACTTTGCCAGCGGTTCTGCCCGCGTGAATCCTTAACCTTCCTCAGGGATCACACTAAGTATCTATTGGTGAAAACCATACGAAAATCCGTTCGGTACTTCTTGATTGCTCGCGTTCATAAAGACTGTCAGGTAGACAGTCAGAAGTCGGGCTTCATTTTAAAATATATAAAGTTAAAATTGAAATAACTTTAAAGTATTATCCGTGCACATACAATTACTTACAAGTAAGAAAGAACAGCAGTATTTCAATCTATCTAACTGGTCTCCACTCAAAGTGCTCTAGAAATAACCATAAAATCAGAAGTTACTTGAGAAAACTATTACACAATTCTACTTAGTTCCAACCACAAAACACTTGTTTAAATACCTATTACACTCGGTTTGAGTTTTAAGTTTCAGTTGGAAACCATTTGAATACAACAGTATAAGTCAGTACAATGTTGGTTGAAATATATAAAAAGGCATAAAAACATACTGGAGTTGATTATTGGATGGAACTGAAGGTCTATTAGACTTGTGCAACAAATCTTGTGTATTATATGAAGTTCCTTTAATTATGTTAATCTAGCTTGTCTCAGAATTTGTTTTACTCTACATAAATTGTAAAATATAGTATAGTTCCTGGTTCTCTAAAACGCCTGCCTATAGACGCTTTGGATATCGAGCCAGTATTATTTACTTTTCAATAAAAAGACTATTTGCTTTTCCAGCTAAGTATTTAAGTCACCTGACCTCCTTTTAACATCACTGTTAACTTAGCATTAGCTTTGAAAACTCCCCACACTAAAGGCAACTTTTTACTAAAGTTTTTATGTCAGGAACTCTTAGATTTAAAATGAGGTTACTTCACTTAGTTATTTCAGTTTAAAACAACCGGCAAAAAAAAACACACGTAAATTGCCTGTTTTATATTTTATATAAGGTGGAACAATCCAGAAAACTTAAACACGAATTTGCATTGAGGTTTCGTCTAACAACTTCACGTAAACATGTACAACGATAACTTTTCACTGAAACAGCGAGATCACGATCTTACGTAACCATATACACACAAAATGAGCAAAAGAAAACTCGTAAGGTAATTAAATTAAACTTAAAGTTTTCTTTGCTTTTCATTCTACTTTTATTTTCATTCCTAATTAAATAATTTTATTTTTTTCTATTCTATTCTATTCTAAGTACTCCATAAAGCTGAGTACACACTTGAAGCGACGTATCAAAAGTGCAAACTGTACATTTCGTATGCGCATCGCGTACCACGGTGGAAGAATCCACTTTAACTAAGTATATTATTATGTAGACGAGGTTTGGAGGTTTCATTGAAAGGGGAAGATTTCCCGTCACGTGAAAGGGTGTTTAAAGTACCTCACCAAGTACGTTTATTAGAAAATAAAATGGTTTCACTATCTTTCGAATAAAAAGGCAGTTATTATATCACAGTGGTGTAATACTTAGTTGCGTGATCGCTGGGCAATTTTAGGGTTATTGATATTAAAAACTAAAAATGTTTCTGCGGTGATACGGGGCGAGAGGGCATATAAATTTGCGCTTAACTTTTGCGGGGTCTCTCATGGGTAAGTGAAATGGGTAATGCTGTTTGTAAATGACACTTTATCGTAATGTCACGTATTACGGAAGTTGAAAATATCGTTTTAAATACAGGTGTGGAAGGTTCTGATATGTATAAATGGGTTTTAGGGATTTGAATCGAATGCAATCCTCATCCCAAAACTCTGTGGTGTACAATAAATACTTTCATTAAATTCTGATGCTTGATAGAGCTGTAATATTTTTTTAAACTTTAGAATTAAATCCTGTATCGCGGGCAATTTTACAATTTTCAATCAACGGACACAAAAAGCACCCAAAATTCAAACAATAATTTGTGGATGCAGTTGTTCGTCCCCACACAGTGCACATGACCTTTGTGAAAATAGAACTAACACCTCTCAGTAAGGTTAAACGGCGAGGCGATCACTGAAGCCACTTTACCATCCGTATTTTAACTGCAAGAGAAGAATCCACAGATCGTAAAAAAGTACACACGCAATAGGTTTTACTCTGCAGTAATAGAGTGCATCATTTAGTTGCAGGTCCGTGCGAAGTGCTATGTGAATATCGCGAATACTTGGGACTTACTCCGGCTTTGATTAAATATGTTCAATTATATCACCGGTAGTTATGTATAATGGTTTTAATCATCTGGATAAACTTTGAAAGCTTTCTCGTGTGCGAGTAGATTATGGGTATGACTAGGTTAACATTTTCACTGTCCAACGCCAGACACAATAGAAATTCAATTGTTATGAGCCACATGTGGTTCATGGGACTGGGAATGGGTTATATATGATTTGTAAGAATACATGTTTTTAGGAGGCTCTCCACTCCAGGACACTTCTACTCCAACAGTTGTCAGTTTTGGAAGAACTATAACCATTACATTGCAACGTCAGCTAGCAAATTTTTCTGGTTATGCCGATCGGTTTGATTATCGGCCTGATTACTTTGCGTGATATACATACATGTATGTATGTTATAAACTCAGGACTTAACAGACAGTACAAAGGATTTCTATAAACCACGACAACCTTTTAAAATAAATGTACCTTGATTAATTCTATTTGAAAACAATTATTTTTATAGTACAGCAGACGGATTCCCTGATGGTAAGTAATTACCAACGCCCATGGACACGAGCAACACTACAGGAGTCGCAAGTGCGTTGCCGCCCCTTGGCCTTGGGAAAAGGGATCTCTCTCACTCACCGAACGAAACGCAACAGTTTAGATACTGTTACTTTACGTCGATTTTCTGTGAGAGGGTAGTACTTCCGCGTCGATCCGGCCCATTCATGTTGAAATCAGCAAGGCTCTACTACCGCAGATTACCAGAGATAGACCGCAGTTAAGACGTAAAATGATTATTTCAAATCTTACTTAAAATTATAATTGAACGAAGCTCTGATTACTGAATAAATCAAGACTAAATTTTAAATATTCATAGGTATCAAAATAGCTGTCCCTGTGGAATTATTCCAAGAAGAGACACTTGAATCACGGTAATAATAGCTAACAGTATTGTAACTCCATACAAACGCACGAAACTCGAGTTATACCTACGCGCCGCGAGCAGAGTACCCATTAGACTGGGCGGACTGTACCTACAGTACCCGCAGCCGCTATCGTGCCGCAGCTCGCATGCGGCGCGTCTGGTAGGTATATAACTCACGAAGACGGCCGAGTTACAATACTGTTAGATTATATTACCGTGCTTGAATACTTGGAATATACAGATAGATTTATACTTGTACCTATAGAATCGACGGTATAGGTGGACATATACTGACACTTTGAAGATATTTTTTTATAATATAACATGAAAGAGGGCTGGCCTATAGGTTTATCGTTGCGATAAGAATTTCAATTTTTTGGCACCGAAATTATAAATTTCCAGTTTGATTGTTGGGCTGGATTGTTTTTTGAATGGAATGGAAAGAAAAAATCTTAGCGTAGGCCAGTTTCCTTGGTAGTACCTTATGATTAATGGACGTTCTCTATATTCGATCTTTTCATGGATTTGGTGATTCGAAATACAATGCATCGGAATATTTCAATCTTAGTTATTGTAAAGCCCTATAGAATTAAATAGCTCATCTTTACTATTAGTAAACTACATTTTTTTTTATAGTATAAGGCGGCAAACGAGCAGACAGATCGCCTGATGGTACGCAATTACCGCCACCCATGGACACAAGCAACACCACAAGAGTCACAAGTGCGTTGCCGCCCCTTGGGGTTGGGAAAAGGGATAGGATAAGGAGTGGGATGAGGGAGAAGGAATAGGGGATAGGGCCTCCGGCACTCTCACTCACCGAACGAAACGCAACAGTTCAGGTACTGTTACTTTACGTCGATTTTCTGTAAGTAGAGTAGAGTTTATGGTTTATTTTAACAGTACATATCTCTTAAATTCAAAGTCTGTCTTAAATTTTGTTAGCAGCATAGCACTATCAACAACGAAACGTGATAAGTGTGTATTAAAAGAAGAGCAAATGAAAATCCAACAACAAGGACTATTCGGCAATACAACCTATCGCCATTTTCATTTCTTATTATAGAAAACAAGTGGCATCTAGACGCATATAATCGCATATATGAAAACAAATCTTACAATAAGTCCGCGCCAGTGCTTTTTATTCAATTGAACCAACCACATAACAAATCGAATTATGATTTACACTACAGTTTATCCCAATTTGCTCGTAAAACGGAATAACTCTTGAAACAACTGTCTGCGAAATCTTTTCTGTATTGAATAAAATCATGGAATTATTATTTTGCTCAGCCAACTACATAAAATATCTAAAAATTACGTGTACGGAAAATACCAGTTTGTACTGAAACGTACCGATCAAACAGTGACTACTACGCTTAAGGGTTACGTAGAATGTCGACGGCGTATTTACATGTCACTGTATTGTAATGTCACCGGCGCATTGTCGGCAATTGAAACTGTTTCGAGTGATACGACGATTCAAATTTTGTGTGTACTTTGTACTTCGATACTTTTCCTGGTTTCCTTTTTGATAATGCTGTAAAATTGAAGTTGGAATGGAAATTTGCGAAGCCTCACAGCTAAGTAAAGTGTTTTGGTTATTTAGTTTAACTGTTAGGTTCACAAATTTAAGGCGCTAGGGTTCCATACATTTTAAGACGCTAGGATGCGAGAGTGGTGCAGTGAGTAACTATCGTAACTACTACGTTTCAATCGTGACTTCGAAGTTTTAAGCTAGTAAAGTAAAGCAGTTTGCCAGCAATAGTATGGTATTTCATAAAAGTACTCGTAAATTAAGAATTATTAGATGTGATTGTTGAGGCAGGATCGAAGATCAGTATTTTTTATTTATAATTTACCATAGCAAAAGCAACGCGAAAAGAATATTTAAACTAAATACATACATAGACTCACGCCTGTTCCCCAGAGGGGTAGGAAGAGACAACGGAACGCCATTTGCAACGATCTTGACATAAATCTCTTGCTTCATTCACTTCCATCAGATTCCTCATGCATGCTATTCTGTTCAGGGTATTTCTAACCTGTCCTGTTTTAGGATGTCTCCAATCTGGTCAGAGAACGTCCGCCTAGGTCTTCCCCTTCGTCCTGTCCCATTTAAATTTGCCTTGTATATCTGCTTGGTCAATATTTCGTCATTTATCCTCTAAACGTGCCCAAACCATCTTAGCATACGTTTCTCGATGCTTGTTACTACATCTTCTTTTACCCCACAACACTCTCTTATCACACAATTCTTTACACTGTCAGTCAATGACACATCACACATACTTCTCAGTGCTCTCATTTCTACAGCATTTATTCTACTTTCATGACTCTTCTGCTATACCCAGATTTCACTACCATACATAAGGGTAGGCACTAACACCCCTCTATGCCCAGTCAAACGTGCCTTTTTGGACACGTTTTGGCTATTCATAAACGCTTTCAGAGCTCCGTTCACTCCATTACCTGCATTAACTTTTCTTTCAATCTCTTTTACATTCTTACCATATCTTGTAAGCAGCGTACCTAAATATACAAACTCATTCACTTATTCTACTCGTTGCTCATCGATCATAACATTACAAGCCGTAACGCATGATACGGTCGCCCCAGATACCGATGGAAAGACGTTGTGGAGCAAGATCTTGGGGTGCTTCAAGCTGGCGATTGGCGAGAAGTGGCCAAAGATCGGGTGAAGTGGCGTTCTCTCGTATTGGAGGCCAAGGCACACTTTGAGTCGATGAGCCATTGGAGTAAGTAAGTAATGTTCTGTGTATTGGATTGCCAACGGCGTATTGTGGAATCCTGAAATTTTTTTGGCGTATTTGAAGGCTTATAATATGTACAACTTGAAAAATAATTTCATTATAATCATCCTAGTTTCTTAACTGCCAATCATCATCATCATATCAGCCTTGAGATGTTTACTGCTGAACATAAGACTCTCCTTTCGCAAGGCTGTCCACACAGAATCGAGCTTAAATTGCACAAAAGTATGTTTATAGGCAATGCCACTGAGCGCTTTAGAAATATAAACAGAGGAATAGAAACACAGATTTCTTTTCTTTTGATAGGGCAAAGCCTTCTATGGGATTATCTGATTGCAGCTGCTAAACTCAAAAACATTGTCATATATATTAAAAGGTAATGAATAGAAGAGATACAGCGTGCTATGGTTCATGATGATAGATATCGATACCTTTGGGTAGAAAGGTCGGACAAACCAAAACCCGACTTTTCAGGAGAGCAGAAAAACAATATTTTTTTTACATAAAAATTCATAACTTTTTTGTTTTTGTAGTTATAAAAAAAAATATCTATGAGAAAGTTTCTTAGAATTTGCGAATGAAAAAGGTTAAATCATCAAAACCTATCTATCTTTTTTAGTTTTAAAGTTAGCTTGGATTTACGTCTAAGAAAAAATCAATTCTTGGTTAATACACCCCATGAAAATGTACTTTAAAAAAACTGTAAAGGTCGTATATCCATTTTTGGTAAGCTTATGGTCACATTTATTGTCGTAAAAACCCATACATGTAGTTTTTTTGTATTAAAAACCATTTATAATCATAGATCAATTGAACTCCGACTAATAAACAATCGTGTTACTCTCAGAATTAGTAGGAATTCAATCATTATTATTCTAATAACCAATTATGGTCGATTCAAATAAAATAAAACTACCTGAAATACGAAGTCAACATTAATTAAGTATTATAATACCTTCTTATCAACATTTACTATCATTTCAATAATGGTACAACATACCTAACAGGTTTAACATTTTAAATTGAAAAAATATTATAAACACCTTAAACAGAAATATGAAATAAAAAATCGACTTAGTCATAAAAAACAAAAATTATTCAAACTTCTTCTGAATTAAATTAATCAGGCATTTTAATCATTTATAAAATGTTTGATATCTTTTTTTAATTTTTGTTCATATTTAAATGTACTTAATTCAATAAATTATTGAATTAAGCCTTTGTACTAAGGCTTACTTACTAAGTAATTTATTGAATTGCAACTAAATAAAAAAAACGATCAAGCACTAAACGTAACTTATTTATGATATAAATTTGTTCTCAGAACTAGTTTAAAATTATTTATGGATTTTTACTATAAACTATTTTAATTACTTATTATTATAAATTATTTTAAAACAAATTATGAATTATTGCTTGCAACATTGCAAATATATCGGTTTCTCGAAACAAAGGTAGGAGGAGTAGAAGGTACGTGGTATATAGCCCGAAGCATAATTTAAATTTCGCGATACCTACACAAAAGTTAAAATTTCTACATTTTGTTATTACATTTCAGAATCAACTTGAAGTTAAGTGAAAATTTAATTTTAACCCATTTAATCCCTAGTAGATAAAACAAATGTGTTGTAATTTAAATAAATGGATAATATACGAGTATAAAAAGAATCATTCTGAATTACAACTTACCGAACTCAGCACCTACTCGCATGAGTATATGCGAGTAGGTGCGACAAGAGTGTTCTAGCCTTAAGGCGCTGTTATACCTCAGAAGCCGTGAAACACCTAATTTTTCGTCGCGCATGTAGCCATAATGGTACATATTACAAACTAGCAAAAATTAGAGCTTAAAGTCAAAAGTCTGAACAAAAGACTTTTGAAAGAATATTTCATGTACGTAAAATAGAATCACGGTAAAAAAATCACAAAATCGAGGCAGAAAATAATCTTTCGTCTCACTGTTTGCAATATTTTGATCGTAAGCTGTCATATTTTTTTTGATAATATTGTAGGAAATCTAATGAACTAAAGAATTACCCTATTTATTTTCATATTATACGTGTATATTTTGTAAAATTAAATAAAATCTGCCAAACGTCTATGATTTTGACGCTCGGTAGATCCCATCAATATCAAACGCTTCAGCAATTTAAACCTTATTAGCATAAGCGGTGTACTGAGTGTCAGTTGCTAGTTTACGCCCCGCCCAGACCTCATCATTCGGCTATGAGCCCTGTGAGAGATAGGTCATGTCGCTTGCGTCTCCGCTGCACGAAATTTTACGTAAACCTGATTGTTATTATAATACGCCGATTTGAGTTCGTAATTTCATGTTTTATGTTATAGACTGAATACTTTGAATCAAATAGGCTTTTCATGTAACTATGGGCACATATAATTAGGACCTAAGTTTATACTCTTGTTGCGTTTAATGTGTTATTGTTTCTGTGCTTATAAATATATAATTAGAAGAATAAAATATGGACAATTAGAGAAATGAAGTTCTACGAAGGATTTGTACAAGAAAGCGTCGTAATAAAATAGAAATTCATCCATGGCCAAGAGATTATGAAATATGTAACATTTTTACACAAATTATTTTCATAAGAGTCTTTTATGACTAACTATGTTACTTATATATTATCGATTATGCATAATATAATTATATAAATTATTCTCACAATACATAGCTGCCACAGTTTTCAATTTTTGAAAGAGTAATAACATAAAATCGAATCATTTTATGTACCTATATTTCAAATTCATTAGCTTGTCAGAGCGCCTGGAGCGCTAAGATGCCGCCACGGCGAACAATAATGATGACAGCACTAATATGGCGCTCCGCAATCCGCACACAAGCGGTAACGAATGTTGTATTATTGTGTTTTGAACATAAACCTTTTTAGGTACATCGGGTAAAACTTTGATTATTCATAAACTATTAGGTATGTCTCAGTACATCTAATATCTTTTTAATTTCTAAAATGAATCATTTATAAGTAAGAAGGTAACTTCTCTGTTTGCTATAACACAAGATATAGTATTTTTTTAATAATAAAGTACGTAACTAATTATCATTATTGTAATTACAGTGAAGTTAAAGATAACAGTTCTGCAACGTCTTACACACATTTGACTTCAGTCATTCCTAACACGATCTGTTCAAGAGCTAGCCAAGAAATGCCAAACAATTTTTTTAACAAATTTGACTCAAATTCCGTAGTGATAAGCAAAAATTACAAGAGGGATAGCAGTGACTGGTTCGAATTACGTAAGAATATGTTGACCGATTGAAATTTTTGTATAGTGGTAAAAAGAAGAGATAACAGCAGTAAAGCCAACTTAGTAAAAAATATTTTGTACAAATAAAATATTTGCAATGTAAAATCAGTTGCGCATGGAATCTAAAATGAACAACTGGCTTTGCAACAACTGGCGAAGCAAGAAAATGTAACAATCGAGCCTTGTGGATTATTCGATTATTGGTGCCACGCCAGATGGATTAATAGGTCCAAACACGATTGTGGAAATTTAATGTTCTAAAGTTGCCTATAAGAATGGCCTGGTGAATAGTATAAGAGCAAATAAAATACAAATATGGAAACATGATAAAAAAGTGAACTGACTAGTCTAAACAAATATCGTAATTGTTATTACCAAATTCAGGGGCAACGCCACGTTACACGCAAACAAAAGTGTTTATTTGCTGTGTGGAGTGACGAAAGTATACCACTAAAAATAGAAATTATAGAAAGAGATGATGTTTTCTGGCAGAAGCTTGTGGCGTTTTATATGAATTTGCAGTTGCCTGAAATTGTTGATTCTCGTCAAGCTCAAGGGATGGCATTGCGAGATCACGGAGAGGAAAATGTTTCATCAGTGCTTGAAATTTCTACAATACCAAGCCGTAAAATGAAAGTAAATGAAACTGTGGCTCGTGAACAACAGCAAATAATAAGTATTGAAGCCTTATCACCTCACACACTGCCTTTAACATTCGATGAGAATAAAGAAAACCTGCCGGGTTGTAGCAGACAGCTAACTTTTGATGAGCTGTAAACTCTGTATTTCGTTAATAAATTATAAATGAATATAAATAAATATCTTTTAATATTTATTTTCTTTGAAACAACACATATTTGAAGCGAAAGAAATTTTTTATATTTTTCCATACAAACATGTATGACGAGAGCTAACGAAAAAGCGGTAACTCAAATTCTAATTCTATAATTTTCTAAGCGACATAGCAGTATCTCATGAATAAGGTATATCCACATATATTTTTGATGTTTCATCTATTTAGAAAAATAATAATGGGTTGGGTTTCGAAACGAGTCGCCTGAATTTGAGGGTATTGGTAGTGTAGGGGGCTTAAGGTAGTTCGTTTTAATCCCCTAAAAGTAATTTTGGCTGCCGGAGTTGTGTCTAAATATTTTTAAACAATTTCCAAAATTTCATAAATACTTCGGCAATTATGCAAAACAGAAGATAGTTTTTATACTTTAGTACAGTTTTACAAATGTAATTTTTAGGTTTTATGTGAAAAACGTGAAACGAAACGCAAAACTGCCATCTTGGAATGATCATATTGACAGCTAATGTCAAATTTGTGCGTCATTGCTTTCGAGTGCCTTGGGTTAGGTGCGACTGTAATAAGTAAATAAATAGGTTATGTTAGGTCAAAAGAGTTTGACCCTTAATCCGAAAATAGGAGCCCTTCGCAGGGCTCCGACAACCTTAGTTTATTAAACTAGTGTGATGAATGTGGAAGTTGGCAGTGCCATACACACCGATGTTCGGAGATTTTTTTTTTCAGAGAAAACCAAGTATTTCCGGCAAGTGAAAATAGTGAGGGGGGTTTCAAGACTTCCCCTGCTCCCTCTCCAATCACACACAACCCCTAAAAACGGCGACGGATTTCGAAACCTTTGCCATAATAATTATACCTATAATAACAATAAACATCCATAAATAAATAAAAGAAATCAACTTTTACTAAACTTCAATTATCTCGTAACTCGCTTTAGTTGAGATACGGCTTTTGCGCTTAGTAGAGCAGTATTGTGTTTTTTAGGGTACCGTAGCCAAAAATTTTAAAAACGGAACCCTTATAGATTCGCAATGTCTGTCTGTCTGTCCGCCCGTATGTCACAGCCAATTTATTGCAAAATAGATTTGAAAACTGGCAGGAATGGAATTAGATGTAGGTACTCGTATTCTATGAACTGCTTCACTATTTTTATACAAAAACAAAACAAACATAATAAATGGCGTCTCCATACATGGAACTGACTTAATTATTTTTATCATCTTACGGCACGTAGGTATTTACCTACTTTCGGCAACATTTAATACCTATAACGTCTAATGTAAACCAGTTTTGCTCATGGCTGCACTGAGAACAAAAATTGCACTATGCCTATATTGTACAAACAGATTGATGTATGTAATATAAATTTTAATATCAGTATCTCAATTCAATATGCTAAAACGTTTTGCTTGCGATTTTGAAATATTGGAATACGGATGTCGCCAGAATACGGCCGCACGCGACGAGAATGAAGGGGGGCGCCCCGCAGTAGACGGAGCTAAGCTCCCTTCACCTCCCCTGCTTCACCCCCTCATTTACCACAACAGTCGCTTAGGACAGCGCCTTAAGGCGAGGTTGCAGTACTTTTTAAGATTTTTGAACGTCTGAAAGTTCCATGAACTATGATATTTTTAATGAATAAAAATTAAAGTATAAAAGTTGAACATATCTTCTAGTAAATCGTAAAGATAGAAACACGATTTGGAATGATTGGTTCGATAAAAAAAAATGTCAAACATGGCACTAAATCACAATTTTAAACGCGTACTGCTTAGAGATTCCATAATGAATTTATATGAAAGTATTATCAATAGAAACAGCTCTTTATTTTAAAATAAATGGTAAAAACAGATTTCGTAATCATTTTCCACCAAGAAAAAAAATAGTCAAAATGTTGGCATTATATCGCTCGCCGGCCGTTCATCAGTGCCTGTCTAGGCGTGATTGAGGGCGGACGCACGTCGTTGCTCCGCAAAATCCCCCTCCACCCCTGCATGTACGTTTTCGCAAAAGTACAAAGTAATTCGTATTGCAAACTCAATCGTTCAAACCATAGACATACTAGTAAGAAACCGTAAACAGGTTACTGACAAGGTAACATGACGGAGCTTACGAGTGGCACGCATCGCGAAAAGCGTACGCACACTAATATAAATATGTCAAAACGACACACTAAGAATTAGATAATAAGTGTACGTGAGATAGCACATCTAATCGCAAGCGCGAAATAGAGATAAACATATACTCTCTGGACCGAAGCGCATTGTGACATCATGCTGACCGTTTCACAAACAATAATTTGACTCAGATGCGACATGATCACATTGTCTGTCTTGAGTAAATTCAATTCGCCTCAAAGTAAATTTGATTAATTCATTTAAGGTAGGGAAATAAAAAGTCGATGTGATTTATTTATAATATTTATTAAAAAAGTACATTTCATTCAATGGAAACCTAAAACAGTACGTTAATATAAAAACTGTGCGCTGCGGACCCACCGTAGCCCTGGCAATACCCCTGGGGGTATGGTGGGTCTTTTAAAGCTTAACCGTACTCCTGGCTGAAATGCTCGTAGTGTTATACCAACGTGCTACGTGGACATTAAACTGAACAGTGTTATCTCTCGTATGATAATGACTTACTACTTACGTTTTTGTATTTTTAGACAAGCGAAGACAAGCGCTAGTACGATGATATAGTGCAACAAGGAGATAAATTAGAGAATAAAACGTTTAGGTATTACTGCTAATGGTTATAATGCTTTGTATATTATAGGTATAATCTGTGGTACTGTTGAAGATCCGTCATCATCATCATCCTTGCGCTGTCGAATCATTCCCACTAGTTCTATTGAACAGTTCTATGATAGAACTAGTGATACGTTTTTTCCCACTAGTTCTATTAGCACAACTTGATGAGAAGAATAGAATTAATGGGAAACAGTTATAGGAAATTTACCACTAGTTTTATGTATGTTTTACAAGGGTAGTGTCACAACATCGCGCTCACAAATCCGAATAAATATGTATTTATAAAAATGTGTTAAACGAATGAACGTCTACAAAACAATTGAACGTCTACAAAACAAATGAACGTCTACAAAACAAATGAACGTCTACAAAACAAATGACTACCAGAAAGTGATCAGCTATCGATAGTGATAGCAAAAAACAGGTGCATGCGATTTTCGACCTTATTGACAATTCATGACAAACTGTTTTTTTGTTTTTTCTCGCTTTCTGGCAATATAAGGGTAATAAAATTATAAATTCTGACTAATGTCAATTAGGTTGAAAATCGCATGCATCTGTTTTCTGCAATCACTATCGATAGCTGATTACTTTCTGTAAGTCATTTGTTTTATAGAGGTTCATTTGTTTTGTAGGCGTTCATTTGTTTTGTAGACGTTCATTTGTTTTACACATTAAACAAATGAACGTCTACAAAACATATTTATTCGGATATATGAGCGCGATGTCGTGACACTACGGATCATTCCCAGTAGTTCTATTGAATACCCTTGTAAAAACATACATAGAACTAGACTGGGACATTTCCTATTACTTATCCCATTAGTTCTGTTCTCCTCATCAAGTTGTGCTAATAGAATTAGGACAGTTCTATCATAGAATTGTTCAATACTACTACTATACTGGGAATGATCCCACAAAATAGTAGAACTTGAAATTAACGAACTGAAATTAATAAACTAATTACACAACAATATTATCTGGGAGTACGGTTAAGCTTTGATAGACCCACCATACCCCCAGGGGTACTGCCAGGGGTACGGTGGGTCGGCAGCGAAAACTGTGCAGTACAATCTATTTAGTTGTTTAATACTAAAAGGAGAAAAACAAGAACAAGTGAATGGACTTTGATCATCCGTCAATGTTTGTAACTTACGTATGATTTTGTATTTCTATAATAATAATATATTGTGTTGATTCAGCCTCAAATCACTTTTATTACTTGACAAAAACACACATCAGTATTTTATTATTACGAATGTCCCATCTGGATACTTTGTTTTTTAGTCTTTGAACACGCACACACAATACTGCTTCTCTTTTACACTCGCTAAATGCCAATTTTTTATTCACTCTATTATTTGTGATACTGAATTTATTATAAATTGAAAATAAAACGTTGTAATATTGTAATACTCATGAATGAGAAGTGATTCCATAACTTTTAGTCATTTTCCTACTATAGTTTAACTACTTTAGCAAAATCTCACAACACACGACGGCATTTTCAAATGTAACGTACACACACGCGAGTAAAAGAGCGAGCGCTTCCGACCGTACGCGACTAAAGCCAAATGAGACATTTAGAAAAAACAAAGTTTGTCATGAATTTGTCAGTTTTTAATGTGCCACTTTTGAAGTTCGCATAACTCATCTACGGTTTTTTTACGCTGCGCTGTGGCACACGCACACACGAAACCCCCCCTCCCCTCCCCCCGCTCACTCGCTGATGCCACCGCCGTGTTTTTGTTTTTGCGGGGGATGAGGTCGAGCTACGCACTGTACTGCAACCTCGCCTTAATAAATTGTAGCACGTAGCTATTGCGATTTGTAGGTATTAATCATGGTAGCCGCATAAGACTGATCAGTGACGGTAGCCTATTAAAAAATCATAAATATCTACCCTAAACTGGGAAAATTCGACCGCCAAGAGCCTCAGTATCACTCACTGAATCACTGGTATCGGTTTTCGGTTTATTATTTATTTACACCCAATATTATTATAAACCTAAAAGACATACTTTATTTAATACAATAAAACCGATTCAACAAAGATATAGATCGAATATAAATGTATTAAGCGAAAGACCCGCTTAAAAAAAACATCAATCCACCAAGTACAGTCCGAGGGGAATAATATTTTGCACTAAAAACATTACTCTTTATTAATACAAAAGCAATTTCAATTCTAACCCAATAAAAAAAGAGTTCATATTTCGATTAACTTGTCTTTCAGTACCCGTTCTCTGCATTATTAGTCAGAATTCAATTGATTTATGATTATAAATGGTTTTTAATACAAAAAGAACAACATATATGGGTTTTTACGACAGTAAATGTGACCATAAGCTTACGAAAAATGGATATACGACCTATACAGTTTTTTAAAGTACATTTTCATGGGGTGTATTAGCCAAGAATTGACATTTCTTAGACGTAAATCTAAGCTAACTTTAAAACTAAAGAACATAGATTGGTTTTGATGATATAACGTTTTTTCATTCGCAAATTGTGAGAAACTTTCTAATAGAAATTTTTTTTATAACTTCAAAAACAAAAAAGTTATGAATTTTTATGTAAAAAATTAGTTTTTCTGCTCTCCTGAAAAGTTGGGTTTTAGTTGATACTACCTTTCTACCCAAAGGTATCGATATATGGGTTTTTACGACAGTAAATGTGACCATAGGCTTATTAAAAATGGATATACGACCTATACAGTTTTTTAAAGTACATTTTCATGAGGTGTATTAACCAAGCATTGATTTTTCTTAGACGTAAATCCAAGCTAACTTTAAAACTAAAGAAGATATAATGGTTTTGATGATTCAACCTTTTTCAATTCAAATTCAAAATCCTTTATTCATTTGGGTCACAATGTGACGCTTATGAACGTCAAAATAATAAATTTCTAAAATAATTACTTAAAGACTCTACATTTACATTTACTGCCACGTTCGCAAAGCAAGGGCGTAGAACCATGAGAAAGAACGGGCAATAAAACTCACGGTCACTCTTTTTCATCGCCAGGTTTTGCATAATACACATAATTTACATTTTGTAAGGTGCTGCAACTGTTACACCTTCTATATCACTTGTATATATTTACTGTACATAATAATACTCAAGCATAATACTTTTGATGTTCATTTGATTAGCCTCCTCAGAATAGACATGGTGAAACAGGAGCATCCACTTACATTACATATACCTAATAATGCAGGCAATCCGCGAAAGTGATCAGAACCATGATGGAAATGATGCAGAAAAATTCTTCTTCTATTTCATTCGCAAATTGTAAGAAACTTTCTGATAGATCATTTTTTTATAACTTCAAAACCAAAAAAAGTTATGGATTTTTATGTAACATCAATTAGTTTTTCTACTCGCCTGAAAAGTCGGGTTTTGGTTTATACGACCTTTCTATCCAAAGGTATCGATCATTGGGTTTTTACGACAGTAAATGTGACCATAAGCTTATTAAAAATGGATATACGACCTATACATTTTTTTTAAAGTACATTTTCATGGGGTGTATTAACCAAGCATTAATTTTTCTTAGACGTAAATCCAAGCTAACTTTAAAACTAACGAAGATATATAGGTTTTGATGATTTAACCTTTTTCATTAGCAAATTGTAAGAATCTTTCGCATAGATCATTTTTACACTTCCGGGTTTTGGTTTATACGACCTTTCTACCCAAAGGTCGATATGCAATAAGGATTTACGACGTCGAATTTAAACTATGCTTAGGTAATGCATTCAACACATTAGGGCGTATAAACCATTTACAATTAACGACTATTTTTACGCCCTTAGTTAATCAAAATTATGGTTAGTACATCATAACAAAACTACAAAAAAATAACATTGGGCTTTTACACTGAAAATTTACCTTTTTTAAGAGGCTATGACCAAAAATTTCGGGGTCGTATTAACCATTTTTGTGCGAATTTCTACATTTCGTATATACAGATCGATAGAGAAAAAAATTCTGAGAAAAATGGTATATATAACTCAATTTGGCCAAAATGGTTTATATGACCTTTCTACCCAAAGGTATCGATATGGAGAGCACCCAATTGTGAGAAGCGACCCAACTAATATAGATTGTCCTGGCACTGAAAAAAAAAAAAACCTAGCAACCGACCACAATTGAACTAGGATCAGAGACGAAAGAAAATGATCTTCATTTTCTTTTTCCAACAAGCGAGAAGCGGTTAAATACGGGTGGCTCAAGACCGGTCAGTGTGCAGAACATGGGGCAGGCCTACTTCCTGCAGTGGACGTCTCCAGGCTGAGATGATTAAGTCTCACATCATATAGCCGATCAGAGTAGCGAAATGTAAAGTTAATTAAGAAACATATTGAACACAATCGGCTTGCACCGATCGTGGTCGCACAGGTCCGACAGTCCCTCCGTTGAAACGTCGTTAAATAACTCAGGTAATTATACCAAAAAATAAGTTAATTATCGCAAGTAAGACCCGCTAAATAAAATTGTTTGATATCCACTGTTGTTATATAGAAGTGTAGTAGCAGTTCACAATAGAATTGATAATTTAATCGAATATCGACTGCCAATGCAATTGCGAACCAATCACGCTTATTATGAGCCGATAAATCCATGATACTAAATGGTTTTAAACTTTAGCGGTTTAATTTTTTGTGCGATATTCGAGTAAGTCTTAATCGCGATTCGACTTATATCTGCTATATGAAAAGGGGTGTATACTCATGAATGTAACTCAGTTCATATTATCACAGGATATAGTTAGACTAAAGCGAATATTTAAAACTTTAGGTTCTTATTGCTCTACTATCCATCCGGGACGTGTTTATTTTAATCGTTACAAGTTCCCTGTTCATGTTTATGTTCATGTTCTGAAAACAAAAAAATGTGACTTTAGAGTTTCCTATTATTAATCATTATTAACAATTATCGTTAATAAATTATTTTAAGAAAAACTGCGGCTGTCAGCACTTAGCAATCTTACAGAATAAAATAATATTCGTATTATTCTATAACAGCAGTAACGCCGAATGATAGGTATAGTTTTTACGTTACTTAATAATAGAATAATACGTACTATCATTTGCACAAACAATGACTTATAAAAATGTAATACTTACCAGAAAGAACATTTTATTATATTTAATAGCATTTTTCGTCCGTGTACAAGTTAAGTCCGTGTTAAGAATACGGGTGGTGACAATCCGGATACGGATTGTCACCTTTTTACCTTTTAGGTACGGAACCCTAAAAAGTAATTTCTACTTACAGCCAACAAATTTGATACATCGTTTTCGTTTCAACACGCCAATGCACATGACCCGTTTTCACCTGTCACCAAATTGGAAAAGTTCCATAACCAAGTTGAATGTCCTCTATACTTCTCGCTTATAGATTACGTACACACTAGATATGGAAGAGGTAGCTGAGCGGTTTAAGATGAAAGCGCCGGACCCAAACATTATGAGTATGTCCATAATAGTTTGATTGTTTTGGCACACAATAGTTAATACTTTTAATAAAACCATTAAGCACAAAATAGAACTTTATTAATACTGTACATAATTGAGTATCGAATAAAAAATGCCTTCATGCGAAGAAGCAGGAAAGAAAGACACGGTCACTTTAATCGTTTGTTGTTTACGATTTAACTTGCTAACAGTCCATTCCTATTAGGTTTAAAAGCCAGTGTATTCGTATTTAATATGCTTATCTATACAACATGTAACAAGTTTAAACGCACATCCTGAAAGTAATTTGTTCAGAATCGGCAACTGAATCCATTTCCGTCATTTTTAATATTGTTTATTTTTAGTCTTAAAATAATTAAAATAACGTAAATTGTAGTCACTCATGTTTAAAAAAAAATTAGCTATTCGAAAATAAACCTTAAATCAAAGCAGAACGGCTTATTTTTAAATGCCTTTGTTAAATGGTTCCACGTTGACTTACACAAACGCACGCATTAATACAACACAATAGACGGCAAAAGACAAAAGCACACAATTGACCACCAAAATGTCTATCATCTATCTTTCACTAATGTAGGTAATAAACAACGGGAAAGAGCGAGACATAATGTCTCGCTCGCGCTGGCGCATGACAAGCGCAGCTGTCGATGCGCTTAGACATGTTATGAACTTATGACAAGTACAACCGGGAATATCTATCTATCAGTGAGTGCTGTGAAAACCTTTTTAAAAGTTCACTTGTTTACAAAATGTGTAATGGTGTATAATTTAATAATTATCAACAAGGTGCCGGTGTGGAATGTTCAACATAATCTTGATGTTGACTTGACACCCCTGGACTTCCTCATTGTGGAGAAATCACTAGTTTATTGTGACGAGAGAAAAAGTGCCGAGTAGTTAATTAATTAAGATACAAGCTGCTTTTGAAACAGTGAAAAGATGTGATTTGTGAGGAAATAGTCAAGTGCTACGTGGACTAAATAAATGTGATTTAAGCCTGTAAGTTATTTTATTATTCTATTATTGTAACTATTTAGATTCACAAGACAACTTTAAACACGCCGTTCTTGTTTATTTCTCTCATTGATATTCTTTTACTTTATCGATCAATAATGCTAACTAGGTATGATTAAGTTAAGATAGTCACAATAGTCACTTACGATGTTAAGAAACAACAGATCGTGCATATTAATAACAAACAATAAATAATTCGACTATCCACTCCATAGCATAAAAGTGTGATGGAAAGAAATACTCATAATATCTTTGGTAATATCAACAGTGGCCGACAAATTGTTCAAACATCATTTTTGTAAACCCCACTCTATCAGAGTGTGGTTTACAGACTGAATTTCATACATTTTGTTACATCGTATCCTGTTTCGTTCCTATCAGATCACTGTTGTTTGTTTACCATAGCAACCGTTTCGTTTGTGTGCGTGCGCAGATTTACAGTGACCACGATTTTCACTTTTAATTGAGTTAATACTTTCTTTAAAAAACATTATTTACGCAAATAAAAAAAATATTTCAATGCATGCATTATGATTGTAACAAGGTTTTCTAATTGGGGTGTCTGAGGATGTGCGTTACTTCCATTACACGTTGAATACAACATGTAACAAGTTTAATGCACATCCTGAAAGTACTTTGTTCAGAATCGGCTACTGAATCCATTTCTGACATTTTTAATATCATTTTTTTTTAATCCTAACATAATTAAAGTTATTTTAATGTAATTTTAACTGATAATAAATATAAATGTTGTTAAAACTAACTATAACTAAGTGGCTATTTACACATAAATTTAAACAATAATTTCTATACTTAAAAAACTAACAAATAAAAGGAAATACATAAAAAAAAAAAAGTAAAAGCAGAATTTAAAGGGCGTCATGGAAATCCTCCACATCGCCATCAATTGGAAGCGTGCCCAGAATGCTGGCAGCATTGCCGCGTTGTATGGCAATGCTGATCTTTTGTGCCAAATACAGACCAGCCTTCTGGTCACGCGAGGTATCAACAAGTCTCTTTGAAAGATCTCTAAAAAGAGATCTCGCACTTGGACCCCATGGTCCCAACGTTTCAACTCCAAACGGCTCAAATTCATAATTAAAGTTACGTAAATTATAGTCACTCATTGCTTTGAAAAGTCGAAATATACGAAAATAAACCTTAAGTCAACGTAGAACGGCTTCTTTTGAAATGCATTTGTTTAGTGGTTCCACGTACAGGAACGCACACATCAATACAACATAAATGTCGGTACAAAAAAATAACTCACAATTGACCACCAAAATATCTATCATCTTTCTTTCGCTTACGTATTAACTGCGGGAAGGAGCGAGACGTAAGGTGTCTCACTTGTCACCGTGCGTCGGTCGCCCGCGCTGGTAGGTACAGCGCCGGCCGGGCGGCCATTGTTGCGCTTAGATAAATAAAATTAGTCATCTACCTGGATTCTCTGTGAGTGTAGTGAAAAAAAATGTATAACAAGTTTACTTGTTTATTTACAAAATGTGTATTATCAACATGATGGTGCCCCCGCGCATTTTACGTAGAACGTTTGAGATCGTCGTGAAGTCGAGTCAAGAAGGAGCGCTGGATCGATCGCGGCGGTCCTGTCCAGTAGCCTCATAGGTCGCCTGACTTGACGCCCCTGGACTTTTGTTTTAGGGGGACATACCTATTAAACCACTAGTTGATTGTGACGAGACAACAAGTGCCGGGGAGTTAAAATAAGATATCAGCTGCTTTTGAAACAGTGAAAAGAATCATTGTGTGTGTGAACTAAAGGAATATTTAAGCCAGGTGGTGGACACCTGATATCAGCATTTTAAAACGAGAACGCCGAACAAGTGACAATAAGCCTGTGAGTCATTTGGTTATTCTATTATTGTAAAAAAATTATGATTCACAACTTTAAACACGCCGTTCTTTTTTAATTCTCTCATTGATACCCTTTTACTTTAATTTCTAATGTATCAATAATGCCAACTAGGTATGATTATTATGATTAAATTAAGATAGTCACAATAGCCACTAACGATGTTAAGAAATGATAGACCGTATCGTAAATTTCGCTGTCGTTTGTTTACCACAGCAAACGTTTCGTGTGATTGTGTGCGTGCGCAGGTTTGTAGTGACCACGCATTTTACTTATAATCAAGTTAATACTTTCGATAAAAAACAAGGTTTAGGCTAATAATAAATATTTCAATGCATGCATTATGATTATAACAAGGTTTTCTAATTGGGGTGTCTGAGGATGTGCGTTATTTCCGTTACACGTTGTATATAAAATTCTCGTGTCACAGTGTTAGTTATAATACTCCCCCGAAACAGTCCTAACAGAATATTTTGATAAAATGTATATAGATATATCCAGATATTCGAATTAAATATGTTTCATATAGAAATACGTTGAAAAAAATTATAAAAAGTTTAAAACAAAATTATTACACAGATAAACTAAAAAAAAATAAAGGTAATATAAAGGAAACTTGGATGACTATTAAAGATTTATGTAATATTAATAGGTCTCATACATCATCATTAGAATTACTGAACTTAAAAGATACTGTTGATGAATCCCTTGATGAAGTTAATAGTTTTTTTACATCTATTGGCCCTAGTCTTGCTAAAGAAACCCTACAAAAATTGAATACAGACGAGGCAACCCTAGCACAAAAAGCTAAAACAAAAAATGCGCCGCTACAGTCGATGGCATTATATTTATCAAACCCCGCTGAGGTTAGCAATATAATTAACTGCCTTAAGAAGCATAGTGCACCTGGAATAGATAAAATAACAGCGTCTGTTTTGAAAAAGTTTTCATATTGCCTTGCGGAACCCATATGCTACCTAATCAACCTTAGTTTTGAACATGGTATCTTTCCTAACATATTTAAATGCGCTATTGTTTGTCCCATTTACAAATCGGGAGATAAGACTCTTGTGACAAATTATCGACCGATTTCGCTTTTAAGTAGCCTGTCTAAACTCATCGAAAAAATTATGAACAAAAGATTAACTAACTACCTAGAAAGCCATAAGATACTTGCTGATAATCAATATGGATTCCGATCTAATCACTCCACTAGTGATGCTGTACTTCAGCTTACCTCTAATATTACTACACGCCTTGATAATAATAACAAATGTATAGGAGTATTCCTAGACCTACAAAAGGCATTTGATACCGTGTCGATTCCAATCTTACTTACTCGCCTTGAGAACATTGGAATCAGAGGTAATGTACTTTTGTGGTTCAAGGATTACCTTACAGCAAGACAGCAGTGTGTAAGGGTTGATAAACACGTAAGTGGCTATGAATGGGTATCGTATGGGGTCCCGCAGGGCAGTACCCTCGGTCCAACGCTATTTTTAACATACATAAATGATTTATGCAAATTCCAAGTCAAGGGGGGTGATATACAAATGTTTGCTGATGACACGGTGATACTTTACTATGGTAATTCTTGGGACAATGTACGACAATTGGCGGAGCAGGGCATGTCTGCTATCACCGCGTGGCTAGAAGACAACTTACTGTCACTCAACACCACCAAAACAAAATTCCTCTGCTTTAGCAAGACTATGGCGTCTTCACCTAATGATTTTGATTTGCGACTACATTGCTATCCATGTAACAGATCCTATGTTGCAGCATCACGTTGTTGCTGTCCCACTTTATCAAGAACTACAGATATCAAATATTTAGGGGTTAAAATTGATGACAAACTAAACTGGCAGAAACACATTACTATGGTTAGAAATAGAATGAGAAAATTGACATATATATTTAGGGACTTGAGACTGATACCAGATACTACACTTTTAATACAAACGTACAAAGCGCTGGCTGAATGTCTTATTACTTATTGCATAACCTCATGGGGTTCTGCGGCCAAAACACATATGCTAGCGCTTGAAAGGGCACAAAGGGCGGTGCTCAAAGTTCTTCTTCATCTACCATTTCGACACCCCACTCATTTAGTTTATAATAATAATAATAATAATAACTTTATTTGTCATAAGGTACACGAATTAACGGACACAATCACAGTATTTATAAAAAACAGAATTCAAGTAGATCGATCAATGACCCCCATGCTAGGAAAATCCTGTGTTATGAGGGGCATCCAACCGTCCAACGTTATGTACATTAATGTTTTATTTTATAAATAGGCACATGCTAGCGACATTATGGACTGTAGTAACGACAAACAAGTGATTAATAAGAAAACAATAATAATAAAAAATATAAAAATCGAAGAGTACTTAAGCTAAAAACAACAAACAATCCGATATTATAACGTGAAATTGGGTAGTGTAACGTAGTTTACTGTAGTGTAGTATAGTGTTATGTATTTTAGTGTAGTGTAGTGTAGTGTAGTGTAGTGTAGTGTAGTGTGGTGTGGTGTAGTTTAGTTAAGTGTAGTGTAGTGTAGTATTCTGTATGATGTATTATGTATTATATGTTCAATGGCTTCAGGAGTTCCTCTGTGTCATCGTAATCCAATGTTTTGAGGTAATCTTTTATTTTTTGTTTACATTGGTAAGCGTTTAGCAAGTGAATGTTAAATTTTGCGTGCAGTTTGTTATATAGCAGAGAGCTCAAAAAATTATAGTGTCGTTGTGCAAACGTAGTGTTTACACGTAGTTTCGGACAAGCGGGGATAGGTCTTCTTCTTGGGATGGGCCTAGAGGTGTCTGGAGGTTGAATAGCGGCGTGTTTACGTAAAATTGTGCGAAGAATGAAAGTTTGTCTGACTGTGAGGGATCTGTGATCCGAATACAGTTTGTGAGTGGGATAGCGAAAGGGTTTGCCCAGAAGAACTTTAAGCACAGCACGTTGGGCACGTTCTACTTCTATGATCGTAGTCTTTGCGGTTCCTCCCCAGGCAGTGATACAGTAGCCTACAATGGAATCGCAAAGTGCGCTGTAAACCATGTTTAAGATATCGGTGTGTGCTGATAGTCTTAGTTTTTTAAAAACAAATATAAGTTTTCTGATGCGTGATGATAAGTTATGTAGGTGGGTTTTCCATGACAAACAGGAGTCGAGATGCAGACCGAGATATTTTACCACCGGAGCTCTGTTTATTGGAGGGCACGCACAGTTAGCGTCTTTAGTGTTGCAATGGTGTACCTTGATCGATATTGAGTGTTCAGCTGGTTGGGTCGAAGGTCGAGAGCTGAAGGTGACAAAATTAGTTTTGTCTACATTTAAGGTAAGGCTATTTTTGGACAGCCAGCAAGAAATTTGTCTTAATATATCTTCTGCAATGACTGATGTCTCATGCCAATCACGTCCATATACAACAATTGCAGTGTCATCAGCATAGGCTACTATATTTGCAGATGGATGCGAGAGTTCACAGAGCTCGTTCACATAGATAGAGAATAAGAGAGGACTGATTAGACTTCCTTGTGGGATACCAAACTCTACGGATTCCTGTCCGCTAAAAAATTCTCCTATTTTAACACACTGTGTTCGGTCGGATAGAAAGCTCTTGAATAAGTCAAAAGCAGTGCCGCGTACCCCAATCGACTCCAACTTGGAAAGGAGGATGGGAACAGAGACAGTATCAAATGCCTTCGAGAGGTCCAGGAATACACCCATGCATTTAAAGTTTTTATCGATTTTGTCTACCACACAATTAAGTAATGTCTGCGTAGCATCTTCGGTAGATAAACCCCTTCGAAAGCCAAACTGGTTCTGCGATAAAAGTCTGAATTTGTTTATATAACCGTTAAGCCTCTTGTAGAGTATCTTTTCCAAAATTTTCGAAATTGCTGGGAGAACCGAGATAGGGCGATAATTGTTGACACTGTCTCTGCTACCCGATTTGAAAATGGGATGTACTACGGCTTTTTTTAGTGCTCTAGGGAAAACACCCGTAGACAGACAGAGTTTACAAATGTGCGTTATTAGAGGTACTAGGATGTTGCTAGTAGATTTTAGTAACTTAGGAGGTATACCATCCCAACCTGGAGCGCTGTCAGTCCGAAGCTCTTTGATCATAAGCTCGACTTCCCTCTCATCCGTATCCAGCAAGACTAACGAGTTTGGCATAGTATCTCTATTTTTGAACAATGTTTGAGAGTTGTCCTTAGAGTAAGTGATTTTGTTCGCTAGATTCTTGCCAACTTGTGTGAAATAGTGATTAACAGAGTCAACTGATTTTAGGGGTGAGTGAAAAAGATTTAAGAGTTCAGATGGTAAATGTGAGTTGACTTTAGAATCTGTAATTTTTCTTATAGTATCCCACATTTTTCTTGGGTTGTTCCTAGCTTTCAAAAACTCTTGCTTCTCATACTCAATTTTTAATCTTTTTAACAGGTTGTTGCAAAAATTGCGGTAACGTAGGTATGTGAGTTTGAGAATTGCGTTATCAGGTTCTTTGTTAGTTTTTTTGTGCATTCTATCCCGGTTACGAATGCATCTCAGTAACCCAACAGTGATCCAAGGTTTGATGATTCTGATTTTGCATGGAATAGTTCTATGGATAGTATTTCTTGTTACTATGGATGACAATATACATATCAGATCATTCGTTGCTAGATTAGGATCGTCCATTGACATAATTTTAGAGAAGTCGTAGCATTCGATGTCTTTTATGGCATTTGTAAGGTCGAGACGAGATGAAGTGATTTTGTGTTGTTTTTTTATTGTATTACAAGATTCAAGACTTAATAAGATACCAGAGTGATCCGTAATTGAAGTCGCGAGCACCAAAGTTGTCGCTTTATTGCTGGTTTTTAGTAGAATGTGATCTAAGCAGCTGTTTAGGCGAGTTGGGAGTTGATGTGCTGTTAGGAGCCCATGTGACGCAACTAAATTGAGGTATTGATGCATGCGAGAATCAGTGCTGTTTGGAGAGATATTTATATTAATATCACCTATCACTGCAACAGTCTGAAAGTGCTTACAACCCAAAAGTTGGTTGTGAAGGCTATCAAGAAAGTTTTCAATATTTTTATTTGATGGTGACCTATATAGTGCTATAATTGCCAATTTATTTTCGATTGTGGATATAATGCAACTGGCGTCAGAAAATTGCGGTTCGGAGACGCTAATACTTAGAGATACCCGAGCATATATGACAATTCCATCATTTTGATTATTTAGATTTTTGGTTTGGTAAGCAGCATAGCCATCTAGTAAAGGTATTGACATGGAATTTTTAAGCCAGCATTCTGATAGAATTAATACATCACATTTTATATTCAAAGCTGTTAAAAGGCAGGTAAAATCATTAAAATTTTTATTAATACTTCTTATATTTATATGCAGGATATTTAGTGAGTTTACGGGGTTGACATACTTTTGACATTCGTTAGGAGAACATGTGTACGAAAGAGAGACCGAGACATTGTCTATTTCATTAAATATTTCATTTATGGTAGTCATTTGTTAAATTATGTTTATTACACGCATTGATAAATGTAGCAGGAGGTAAGAGATTTTTGTTGAGTAGATTTAAGTATGGGTATGCTAGGCGAATCCCATTCAAGCCATATAACATATCGGAGTTGTGTGACAGACAGTATGTGTTGTGTTTTAGTGGTAGTGTAAAGCTGAATATGAAAAATAGTGTCAAATATGTATATACATTGTGTGTGGTGTAAGTGTTAAAAATATATTTGGTGGGAAGTGTGTGAAAGTTGTGTAGGATGTAATAATTTAATATTAAAGGGCGGTATTTTGTTTGTTGGTTTTTAGAATACATAACTACAAAAATACTATTTAAATATGTAGGCGACGATGTTGTACATGGTTGAATAATTAAAGAGAGAGCCAAATGTAAGACATTATACGGCGAGAGTATAATTTTATGGCGGTAATATAGAAGTAGATTATATAATAAAACAGTCTTAGAATTACAGAGTAGTCATTGGTCAGCGTGCTGTTCTAGATCGCGCAATGTCTGCTCGGATTTGATAAGTATTTGTTTGGAACCAGCAGCTTTTCTCAAAAAAATATTGTTATTTGTACTCCAGCAAAATTCGTACTTTTTCAGCTTAGCAAATTCCTTAGCAGCAAAGAAGAGTTTCCTCATACCAGCGGGTAAATATTCCGATATAAAAATTGGACGGCGCTCAGTGGTCATTCCGATGGTGAGTGTACTCGTTATGAAAGTGCTGATGTTCTAACAGTGCGCAAATTATTTATTTACCAAACTATACGCAAATATCATGCAACTATTGTACCACTTTTAAAACCTACAGGTAAACGAATAGATAAATGTCCAGTTCCAAGAGTAAAAAGTAAGTTCGCACAGCAACAATTCTTAAATATTGCACCTAGACTATATAATAAACTTAACTTAATTTATAAAACGAAAAATTTATCAAACTACAAAATAAAATACTTTATTAAATTATGGCTTAAAGACATGGAATACGGTGATGTGGAAAACCTATTACAAATCGTAAACTAAACGCAAATGCCTCCTCTAGGAGAATGTACACTGAAGCATAAAGGCAAGCGTACACACATTCGTAAACACACGCTTACACTCACTCACAACACATGCACACACACACACACACACAGGCCCACACACACGCACACCCATGCGCGCACACACACACACACACACACACACAAACACACACTGAATACTGATATTGTTATATTAAATTCAACTAGAACTATGTATCTACTAACCATATTGTAACCACGAGTATGTATTAAGTTTCACTTGTTTTTGGGAAGGAACTGACTCTCAACATACAGCTCACGCTAGTTTGGAAGTCAGGACTACGTACATTTGTAATCACCTTGTTGTTACAATAAAGAATTATTATTATTATTATGTTTCTCTTTTTCACGGCTATTCTTCTAACATTTGGTGTTAGAAGAATAACCGGTCCTTTGGGAGGCTTACACGGGGATATGGATCCAACGTGCAGAGGCCCGTAGAGAGTTTTAATCTAAAATGGGATGAGACACATGCCGCGGAGCCTCCACAACTGCACTACTGAATACAGCTATGGACTAGCCGCATCACGTGTAGGGCTATTGTTTTTAGTGGATCTAATGAATACGGGTTATGGGGATGGGTGTTTAGTGAACTGGTAATTAATGCTATGGATGAAAAACGGCACCTGCCAGTGATACTCCTATAGCATCCGTCCGCGTGGCAGGTGGTGACTCGCCAACTCACTAGATGGGCCCTCTCTAAACAGCCGCCCAAAGCAAACAAACTCTGCCATAAAGGCAGCCAGAGGGCAACACCGGTGCGAGTGGCTAGGGGTGTCGAGCGGTGCGGCACCGGTTTCGCCATCGCGGGCCTCGTGACAACGGAGGCCCGGAGCGGGTTTCCCCGTAGTTACGCCCTTGAGAATGACACTTCCACCCCTGAGCTAATAGCTCTTGCGGCTTCCCTCTGGCCGGCCGACCAAGGCAAGCCAGAGTTGAGAGTCCTGCGGGCACTCTTGCAAATCCACTCCGGCCAGCCAACAAAGGCAAGCCGGAGACGAGGCCCTGACCGACCCTCTGAAGCATTCGGGACCGCAGTGTCGCCACACACATTCAGCTCGCCACAAAGCTGCCCTGCGGTTGTAAGCTTTCTTTTCATCTTGTAATACATTTTTTGTTTATATTACACGATGAAGGTGATGTTTGAAAGCTGTTACTCTGCCCTCTGAGATTGCGTTAGTCTCATGATGAAATAACGGCTGCCCCAGAGGGGTTTATTATTATTATTATTATAGCCTACGAATCTATTGACACCCCACTTATTAAAATCAGTTCAGTAGTTAAGGCGCTACAGGGGTGTTCTACCGTAGCGCCTTAACTACTGAACTGATTTTAAATGTTACTTGCATACATACATAGACTGCCAAAAACATTACCCTTCTCTATGGATTCGACGTAATCGGGTGACATTACTTAATAATAGATATGTTGTTTCAATTTCTACACCGCTCTCGCGGCAAGAAATTGTAAAAAATTCTTATATTCACCATAAATTAAACCTTTGAATACAAAAGACAAGACACTATATATGCTCGCAGTGTGAACGAAACCATTGCGCGATTCAGCCGGACGGCACAACGCCATCTATCGAGCGCGCAAGTAAACTTATCTCGTATGAGAAATACTTGATTTTTTTTTGTTGTATTATTATTAAAAAAATATACGTATTTAAATTGTTTTTTTTTATCTTAGCAATAATCTTTTTTTGCAGGGTTAACAACTGACCCCCCCGTGGGATCTCCACCTTGTCGTGGTGGGGGGGCTCAGTAACCGTGGGTTAGAAGCCACCCACGGTGAAGCTAAGCGGGATCCCGGGAGGGGACGCTCCACGTGGGCTTGGTAGAGGCCTGCGTAGGATGCGTCCCATGGTGCGGGTGCGGGGGACAGTTCTGTCTGTCCCTCGCAGTCGGGTGCGGTCGCGGGAGGAGAGGCGTGTGGGTGTTGCGTTGCCCCGCGCTTTATCTCCCGCGACCAAATGGGGGCGCACCATCGTTGCGTCGCGGTGGGGCCGCAGAGGAAGAGGAGATGCGGTGTTGCGTTGCCATCCTCCCTATCCTCTGCGGCCGCTGGGTGTTTTGGCGGCGGAGCCCAACACCTTCATCCGCCGCCAAGGGGGTTTCGTTCGAGGCCCGCCTGACCATCTGGCGGGCCAATACCCGGTGGGGGGGTAGCGAGGAATGCTTTGGTGAAACCCTACCCTCCGACACATGGGTAAAAAAAAAGGTTAACAACTGAAAGTAACCGAAATATTTCCGAAAGTTTGATGATGCGAAGATTGTAGGTATGGATTTAAAATCTTGTTCTGAAAATGAAATAATAAATCAGAAACCTCTATTATATTTCTTTATTTAGTTTGTTTGTTTGCATGAACCCCTCCTCAAGTGAAGGTGAAGGCCTCCTCTAAAGAATTCCATGTGTCTCTATACTGAGCTATTTGCGGCCAGTAGGTACCAGCTACTTTTATCAACTCGTCTGCCCATCTCGTGTAGGGTCTGCCTTTGAGACGTTTGCCGATTGGACCTTTCCACGGTGTAACCCTGCTGGTCCATGTCTCGACCTTTAGCCTCGCTACGTGCCCAGCCCACTTCCATTTAAGCTTCTTAGCGTAGATTCCAGCATCCGTCGCTTTGGTGGTTTTTGGTCGTAATCTATTTTTTTCAAACCCCAAAATCGTCAGGATGGCCAACCCAAAAAAAATATTTTTTGGACATTTTCTTTTAATTTTATTTTTTATTTAATGTGGCATTAAAAATACATATAGCCCTTAATTTTCAATTACCAACTCCTTTACTTTTACAGCCGTAGTAGTAATTTAATCGTATCGCTAGATCAGTAATCAGCGCCAGGCACATACCGGTGTCAAAAAATTCGTTGAGTTAGTCACAATACTGCTCCAAAAAGGTTTTAACGGGTTTTAAGGTGGGTCTAAGAATCGGTAAAAATCTATTTTTCAAACTTCTTTTTCGACGTGGCATAAAAAATACACACAGCGCCTAATTTTCAAACTTTTTTAACCAACCTCTATTTTTTTAATGGCCATATTAATAATTTAATCATATCACCAGATTAGATATCCACGCCAGGCGTTTAAAGGTGTCAGAAAAATCATTTCACAGTGTTTTTTAAGGCGAGGTTGCAGTACTTTTAAAGATTTTTGAACGCCTGAAAGTCCCATGAACTATGATATTTTTAATGAATAAAAATTAAAGTATAAAAGTTGAACATATCTTCTAGTAAATCGTAAAGATAGAAACACGATTTGGAATGATTGGCTTGATAAAAAAAAATGTCAAACATGGCACTAAATCACAATTTTAATCGTGTACTGCTTAGAGATTCCATAATGAATTTATATGAAAATATTATCAATAGAAACTGCTCTTTATTTTAAAATAAATGGTAAAAACAGACTTCGTTATCATTTTTCTCCAAGAAAAAAAATAGTCAAAATGTTGGCATTACATCGCTCGCCGGCCGTTCATCAGTGCCTGTCTAGGCGTGATTGAGGGCGGACGTACGTCGTTGCTCCGCAAAATACCCCTCCATCCCCGCATGTACGTTTTTGCAAAAGTACAAAGTAATTCGTATTCCAAACTCAATCGTTCAAACCATAGACATACTAGTAAGAAACCGTAGACAGGTTACTGACAAGGTAACATGACGGAGCTTACGAGTGGCACGCATCGCGAAAAGCGTACGCGCTCACTAATATAAATATGTCAAAACGACACACTAAGAATTAGATAAGAAGTGTACGTGAGATAGCACATCTAATCGCAAGCGCGAAATAGAGATAAACATATACACTCTGGACCTTCGCATTGTGACATCAAGCTGACCGTTTCACAAACAATAATTTGACTCAGATGCGACATGATCACTTTGTCTGACTTGAGTAAATTCAATTCGCCTCAAAGTAAATTTTATTAATTCTTTTAAGGTAGGGAAATAAAAAGTCGATGTGATTTATTTATAACATTTATTAAAAAAGTACATTTTATTCTTCTCATTTCATTCAATGGAAACCGTACGTTAGTATAAAAACTATGCGCTGCGGACCCACCGTACCCCTGGCAATACCCCTGGAGTATGGTGGGTCTTTTAAAGCTTAACCGTACTCCTGGCTGAAATGCTCGTAGTGTTATACCAACGTGCTACGTGGACATTAAACTGAACAGTGTTATCTCTCGTATGATAATGACTTACTACTTACGTTTTTGTATTTTTAGACAAGCGAAGACAAGCGCTAGTACGACGATATAGTGCAACAAGGAGATAAATTAGAGAATAAAACGTTTAGGTATTACTGCTAATGGTTATAATGCTTTGTATTTTATAGGTATAATCTGTGGTACTGTTGAAGACCCGTCATCATCATCATCCTTGCGCTGTCGGATCATTCCCACTAGTTCTATTGAACAGTTCTATGATAGAACTAGTGATACTTTTTTAGCCACTAGTTCTATTAGCACAACTTGATGAGAAGAATAGAACTAATGGGAAACAGTTATAGCAAATTTACCACTAGTTCTATGTATGTTTTACAAGGGTAGTGTCACAACATCGCGCTCACATATCCGAATAAATATGTATGTATAAAAATGTGTTAAACGAATGAACGTCTACAAAACAGTTGAACGTCTACAAAACAAATGAACGTCTACAAAACAAATTAACGTCGACAAAACAAATGACTACCAGAAAGTGATCAGCTATCGATAGTGATAGCAAAAAACAGGTGCATGCGATTTTCGACCTTATTGACAATTCATGACAAACGTTGTAACGTATGTCCGGTACTTACCGCGTTGCGTCACAGTACCGCCCATACGCTCGGCCAATCAGAGAAAGCCATCGTCCGCACTCGCAAAGCCTGACCAAAAATGGTCATAAACGGACTCTCAGCCTGATGGAGGGCCCGGTATATAAAGGGGCCGACAGAGAGGCCGGCACCGCTACTCTAACGTCGCTTCTACTATAACTAAGCGTACCTACTGACCCTACGTCGTATTTACGTGTATCCTGCTCCCAGCTACGGGTAAGCACTACATTTACTGCGTTAGCGTACTGCCCATCTCTCTACCTGCTAGCTGAGGCCGGCTGACGTCGCCTGCCTGACTCTATTGGTTGTGGCTCTCCTAATGCTGCTTTTCTTCAGGTTCCAGGTTCACGTTAAGACTCCGGCTACGCTCCTAGACCGCTACACTTTCCTGCATCGCCTTCGGCTTCACCTCTGGCGAAGAGTCTGGCCTGCCCTGCTCATCGTACTCACACGGCCGGCGTCTGCCAGCTGAGCCAACGTCAGCGAGGGCCTGTACCGCTACGCACAGCCTTCGAGCAGCCTGCCTACACACTACCGGAGGGAACAGCGTGGGAGACTACAGCCCTTAGTGTTCAGGCCAGTGTCGTGTTGTTGGTCGGTCATACTCGTGGCAAGGGAAGTGAGACGATACTCTGCAATAAACGCATCTAAAACCTCTACTGCGTTTTTACTACCAGAACCCGTTACAGTGGCGCCCAACGTGGGGCCACTACCCGTCACAAGAAAACAAAACGCCTACATCTTCGTAGTAACTTGTTGTTTTAGTAAATACTGTCTACTTTTTCCTATCAGGCGCGCAACTGCTGAAATAATAACTAATATTTTGGAAGAAAAAATATTTTTAGTTCATGGTATACCATCTACAATTATATTGGACAATGGTAAACAGTTTGTCAGTGCTACTTTAAAAGCTATGTTGCGCAAGTACAAAATCCCTAATCTTCATTATACTCCTAAATATTCCCCACATGTCAATACGGTCGAACGCTATAATAAAACCATTGGTTCTACCTTAGCGGCGTTTGTAGGAAATGACCAGAGATTATGGGACACTCTCGTACCTAAGGTGCAGTTTGCATTAAATACTGCAGTTAATGAAGTCACGGGCTATACACCTAGTTTTGTAGTCTATGGACGTGAACTAGTTCCATGCGGCTCACACTATGTCGACACAGACGCTGATGTGCACAGTGATTAATAAAAAGTCGCCTCTCGTTTACGAGTTGTCGGACGCGTCTGGAAATTCTATTGGGTTTTGGCACATTAAGGACCTAAAACTTATACACTATGGTGCCTAACTATTTGTTACAAACCGTAGAAGACTTTCCCTTCTTTCTCTCTATACGCCGTCTTAGCTTGGACAGTAGCGGACTCATAGACCTAACGCAGCTAGTCGGATTTTCCTTGTTAGCCACGTAAAATCCTCTCCTAAGGCGGGCGGTATTGTAACGTATGTCCGGTACTTACCGCGTTGCGTCACAGTACCGCCCATACGCTCGGCCAATCAGAGAAAGCCATCGTCCGCACTCGCAAAGCCTGACCAAATATGGTCATAAACGGACTCACAGCCTGATGGAGGGCCCGGTATATAAAGGGGCCGACAGAGAGGCCGGCACCGCTACTCTAACGTCGCTTCTACTATAACTAAGCGTACCTACTGACCCTACGTCGTATTTACGTGTATCCTGCTCCCAGCTACGGGTAAGCACTACATTTACTGCGTTAGCGTACTGCCCATCTCTCTACCTGCTAGCTGAGGCCGGCTGACGTCGCCTGCCTGACTCTATTGGTTGTGGCTCTCCTAACGCTGCTTTCCTTCAGGTTCCAGGTTCACGTTAAGACTCCGGCTATGCTCCTAGACCGCTACACTTTCCTGCATCGCCTTCGGCTTCACCTCTGGCGAAGAGTCTGGCCTGCCCTGCTCATCGTACTCACACCGCCGGCGTCTGCCAGCTGAGCCAACGTCATCGAGGGCCTGTACCGCTACGCACAGCCTTCGAGCAGCCTGCCTACACACTACCGGAGGGAACAGCGTGGGAGACTACAGCCCTTAGTGTTCAGGCCAGTGTCGTGTTGTTAGTCGGTCATACTCGTGGCAAGGGAAGTGAGACGATACTCTGCAATAAACGCATCTAAAACCTCTACTGCGTTTTTACTACCAGAACCCGTTACAACGTTTTTTTTTGTTTTTCTCGCTTTCTGGTAATATTAGGGTAATAAAATTATAAATTCTGACTAATGTCAATTAGGTTGAAAATCGCATGCACCTGTTTTCTGCAATCACTATCGATAGCTGATCACTTTCTGTAAAGTCATTTGTTTTGTAGACGTTCATTTGTTTTGTAGGCGTTCATTTGTTTTGTAGACGTTCATTTGTTTACACATTAAACAAATGAACGTCTACAAAACATATTCATTCGGATATATGAGCGCGATGTCGTGACACTACGGATCATTCCCAGTAGTTCTATTGAATACCCTTGTAAAAACAAACATAGAACTAGACTGGGACATTTTCTAGTACTTATCCCATTAGTTCTGTTCTCCTCATCAAGTTGTGTTAACAGAATTAGGAGAGTTCTATCATAGAATTGTTCAATACTACTACTATACTGGAAATGTGGGTCGGCAGCGAAAACTGTGCAGTACAATCTACTTAGTTGTTTAATACTAAAAGGAGAAAAACAAGAACAAGTGAATGGACTTTGATCATCCGTCAATGTTTGTAACTTACGTATGATTTTGTATTTCTATAATAATAATATATTGTGTTGATTCAGCCTCAAATCACTTTTATTACTTGACAAAAACACACATCAGTATTTTATTATTACGAATGTCCCATCTGGATACTTTGTTTTTTAGTCTTTGAACACGCACAATACTGCTTCTCTTTTACACTCGCAAAATGCCAATTTTTTTATTCACTCTATTATTTGTGATACTGAATTTATTATAAATTGTTAATAAAACGTTGTAATACTCATGAATGAGAAGTGATTCCATAACTTTTAGTCATTTTCCTACTATAGTTTGTGCAAAATCTCATTACACACGACGGCATTTTCAAATGTAACGTACACACACGCGAGTAAAAGAACGAGCGCTTCCGACCGCAGTGCGTACGCGACTAAAGCCAAATGAGACATTTAGCCTGTTTTTAATGTGCCACTTTTGAAGTTCGCATAACTCATCTACGGCTTTTTTACGCTGCGCTGTGGCACACGCACACACGAAACCCCCCTTCCCCTCCCCCCGCTCACTCGCTGACGCCACTGCCGTGTTTTTGTTTTTGCGGGGGATGAGGTCAAGCTACGCACTGTACTGCAACCTCGCCTTAACGCCTAAGTTATAAGGGTGACCAACCTAATTATTTTGTAATATTTTTATTTTTGTAAGATGTGGCTTTAAAATACATACAATCGTTAATTTTAGTACCAAGCCCCTTTTTTATGGCTATATTAGTAATTTAATTATATCATTAAATCAGTTATCCACGCCAGGCGTATACAAGTGTCAAGAAAATCATTTCAGTGTTAGTCACAATACTCCGCTGAAACGGTTGAATCGATTTGTATGAAATTTTATATGTATATTCGGCAGGTCTGTAAATCGTAATCTATTTTTAAGCCCCTAAGTAATAAGGGAGGTCCAACCCAAAATATGTATTTTTTTAAATTTTGGACATAACATTTTTTATTACGTAGTTATTATTAGTTTTTAATAGCAATATAAGTAATCTTATTCATATATATCTCTAGGTGACTCCTACAGTAAGTTTTATTTCATAGCGCCTGTATTGAAGAGGTTGACAAAGGTGTAATGTTACACCCACATTTTGCCTTATGAATGTTAGGTTCCACGTAAAAGGGGCGGGTCTATTGCCGTTATCGGGCAATGCCGGACTACGTGCTACTACTGCGAATTCGGAAAAACTCAGAAACTTTTGCCCGAACCGGGACCATATGGGATGGGATGGGATGCCTGAGGGATGGGATGGGATGCCATGCCTGATGGGATGCCATGATGCCATGCCATGGGATGAGCAGACGCATACGTTATTCCACTGGAGCACGAAGCAGACATTTATTATTTGTACCCCTTTTTTTGTTGACTATGGTGAAAACGCTCCTTATGATTATTTTCTACCCTTTTTTTTGCAAAAGCACTCTTGCTGGGTCACCTTTCTCCATATTTAAACATTGATGATTATTTATTTGTTCCTTATAGGCTCTGAAGATCTGAGATTTAGCTCTGATATCTTTGGTATCAAAGAAAAAGGCAGCGATAGCCTAGTGGAGATACCAACAGACTGCCATGCAGAGGGTATCGGGTTCGAATCCACGGCGCGCACAAATGACTTTTCGGAGTTATGTGCGTATTGAATTGTTAATTATCGCTTGTCCCGTGCCTCGGAGAGCACGTTAAGCCGTCGGTCCCGGTTGTCATGAAGATCTTTGACAGTCGTTACAGGGCGTCAGTACCTTCTAAATAAACTGACACTAGTCTAAACCATGGAATATCGCTGTCTCTTCGGGTTGCAGAGGTCAGGCAGGCAGTCGCTCTGTAGAAAAGCTAATATTCAGCCAAATCCGGTAACCCAGATTGAAAACTGGGATAACGCTAAGAGGATGATGATGATGATCTTTGGTAACTTTGTTCTTAAAATGGCGGCACGGAGTTTGCCGGGACAGATATTAGAATATATATTTTTATTTACGTTTATATCAAGTAATAAGTATACCAAATATTTTACAATATATTAAAATAAAAATATTTCACTTCTCTAATACGTAAAAACGTAGACCAGGTCAATGTCAACATTTATAAATTCTGAAAGATAACGGAAATTTTGATTTAATATAAAGTCATTATGAAACAAGAAACAGAAATAAAACGTGCAATAGTCCATTTTTTGTTCTGTCGCACCTGTTTTATAACATTTCAAATTACTGTAAATGTGTAATAAAGGTACGAAGTTACGAAGGATACTGGGACGAATTAAATAGGATTAATCATTCCAGTACCCTTTTCTAGTTTTCTCGGGCCCAGGCATCTTGAATGGTAAACAAAACCTTACGTCGCACTCAGGTAATGGTGAAACAGTAGTTTTAGAATTCTTCTAGTTTAGATGTTATAACTGGTTAACCAAATTAAAACACTAAATAATAAAAATATGACAATGTAAGTTTATATAATATATATTTTTTTAATCTAATAGGCGGCAAACGAGTATACGAATTGTAACCTATTACCGCCGCCCATGGATACAAGCAACATCATAGGAGTCACAACTACCTTAGTTTGGTTTGGGAAAAGATGGAAGAGTGGTATGATAATGAAGAAATAGGGGATGGGGCATCTAACACCCCTACACACCAAACAAAACGCACCAGTCATGCTGAAATCAGCAAGGATATTCTCCTTATAGCATGTTTAATAATATGTACACATAAATTACGTCACCACCAATGTCACAAAAAATATCCGGAACTAACACCATTATTCCACCCATACTACAAAAACAGTACAGTAACATATATTAATTTAGATTAACAAGACAATGTCCCAAAGAAATAATTCGTTTTCACAATCAGACTGCAAATGAGGTGGATAGTCCAATCAATAGCCTATTTAGGCAAATTAACATTCAAAATTACGGGTATCTATTTCCAAATCACGTCTAAATTATTCTGGCTTCGACTTGTGCATAACAGCTGAAATCTGAAGTCCTAATCAGTATGCACGAGGGCTGTCACTTAAAGGAGACGATGTCAAGAGGTGATTATTTTGAGTAATAAGAAGGTGTACTTGCGCTGTATGTTGCGAAAGATTAAAAGCCTTATTATAAAACATGGGGTTTAGTATAGTTTGAAGTATAGCCCTAATTTTAAGGCCAAGTCATAAAAAAAGAAGTTCATATAAAAAAAGAAGTGCGGTAATCTAGTGCGTACACGCTCTAAATGTTGTTATGCATAGTCTCGATAAAGGCCTCTCGTAGTATGGGTTACAAAAACACTGCGTATCAATAACAAGATTTAGCCGGATTTCATGTCGAGTACTCCTTCTCTTCTAAAAGATACTATTTGCTTGGTGTATTTTGTATTTTGCTTCTTACGACACGTGTGTGAAGAAGCCTTATATACACGTACCTTTTTCCCATGATTTTCTTTTTTCAGAAATGCTTATATGTTTTATCGTTTAACAAAAAAAATCCCATCAAATGATAATATTGCGCAATGTTGGTGCAGTTTTATATTAATATATATTTTTTTATAGACTCACGCCTGTATCCCCGAAGGGGTAGGCAGAGGTGTAATATTACACCCACATTTCGCCATGAATTTTTAGGTCCCACGTAATAGGGGGCGAGCCTATTGCCGTACCGGACACATTACCAGACTGCGTGCTGCTACTGAGAATTTACTAACGGAAAAACCCAATAACACTTTGCCCGACCCGGGAATCGAACCCGAGACCCTCCAATCCCACGCACACATTTATGCCGCCAGACCAATGAGGCATATATATTAATAATAAAATATTAATATAAAACTGCACCAACATTTTAAGTAAAACATCAGGAGTAAGTGATATTCTATCCTTTAAGTAATAATAATTTAAAATTATATCTAGTAACTACTTTGATGACGTCACCCTTCGCAACACAGAAAGCCTCATATCAATCAGGGTTGAATATATAACTTGAAACTAAAGTTTGATAGCAAAGCTGAATTTAATAAATGTTATAGTTTAATTACAAACGTCCCCAGAGTATATTATACCGAACCGTTTATCTAATTGATTGATTAAACCCCCTTAACATGAATCTCATCAATTTGAGAACAAGTTATTAATTTACTACTCTCTGTATATTAGTGTATGCCTCTTTCGTATTGAGAATTGAATTTGCGTGTGCATATGACAAACTTACATTTTTATTCAGATAATAATGCTATAGCTTGTGATCTAAAGTTGACTTAATTTTTTATATAATATTATTACGTCACAATACTTCAAACAAACTTACAAGCAAGCTTCTTCATATTTTGACAAAGATGACCATAAGGCCGCACATTGGGCGTCAGTATCAACTCAGCGTCACCCCGGCATCGACGCCGCGTAGACGCCATCTACGTCGTGTCAGTCGTGCGTTCTTCAAAGACAAAAGCGTTCTAATTATTTTCAATATATTTTTAGTGATTGCTCTAGTCAGCAAAAAGGCCGAAGCAAAACTGTCCATTCGCTCACCAGAACGCTCGATAAAATGCTCGCTAAAACACTCTCGTTTGTTGTTATGTAACATTCGCAAGAATGCTCATTACAAGTGATTGCTCAAGTGTATCAGCACCATAAGTATGTATATCTCAGACATGCGGGTTGCCTGACAATGCTCTAACTTACCGTTATGTAGATATATAGGGATTAAATGTGTTATCAATGGTGTTAAAAGTACGTCATATTTTACACTTTTGAGGAGATATTTATTGAAAATAAAACAACAAACAACAGCAAGGTGTGATAATCTTACGAGTTTCAATTTCAAGAAGTAGCCTAGTTATACCCGTATGAGATTGCAAATCCTAGCCTTCCTTATTCCTTAGGGACTAGTTATGAAGCAAAATGTAGACTCATATTGCGTCACGATTATAATGATAGATGATGGTGGTAAACTGGAGTCTAACTAAAATGTAGGGGGTGATTTCGTTAATATTATCTGTATTAAACTGATAAATTATTTATCAGAGTGGCGAACGCACGAGTCTACTTATTAGAAGTTAAGGGCGTTCATCATAGTCTTGGTTATAGATCGGTAACAGATCACAAAATCTCACATTGCTCCGTACCTTAAAATACGTGTCAATCCGGAACGGCTAATATACAGACGAACAAAATTATAACGTCAAAAATGTCATACACATAAAAGGAATATAACGAATGTATGTCAGTTGTTACGGGGAGTCGGTGGCTTCAAATACCCATAAATCTATAACTTTGGTCCATATCGTAGAATATTACATGGAGGTTCTTTGAGTAAGTAATGTCTAGTCGCTCTGTAGACACACTCTCTCCAGAGCGACTGGTTGTCAGATATAACCATCAGACCAGAAAACGGACCCAAGGATCCGAAATGCGAAACTCCTGGATGCCAACGAAATCATACTATAATAACAACGATGATGACAATCGGAGGGGAAAAATTAATATATCGTCAATTAATTAAATTTACTCGTTTTATTTTAGAGCACGTGTATTATTGATTATCCGTTACTAAATGACGTCTGCTCTATTTATAATTCTGCAGTGTTTGGAATGTAGATAGTGATGACACTATCTACATTCCAGTTACACTTTACATCTCCTTCAATATATATGAATATATTGAAGGAGATGTAAAGTGTAACTGTTCAGTAGTTTAAATAAAAAGTAAAATATATTTTTATATTTATTTAAGAGCAAGGCTCTTGTCGTCTTGTCTCTTCTATGAAGTCCTATCTTCAGCCAGCGTTTTGAACTCTTGATACGACGTTACTTTCACTTTTTTTTCTTATAGAAAACAGTTAATGTATTAAAAATCCTTCTAATTTAACCAGGTAGTATAAGTTGGCAGCCCTGAGTCCGCCTTGCGATCGGAGTTGTCGCTACCCAGGGTGATTTGCATGATAACACCCTCCCCATCGAACCCCATCGACGTCAATTGGGCACAAGAGATGAATAAACGGGTTTCAACGATTGATTTACGGATTTCAGGTGCTTTTTTCTTTTTAGGTTTCAGTTTGTATACACGGTACGGAAGGATTTTTCTTCCCTTTAGGCTGTTCGTATCAAGTAAAGGAGATTACGATAGGAGTTAATAAAATCATCATTGAAGAATCTATAGCTTCAGCACACATTTATTGTACATACATCGTTACCGAGGAGATGGCACCCATAATAAGTATCTAAGGATTTTATTATTTAATAAGTGCACTGACCTGTAAAGCTGTCGGCACTGGTTTTTATCTCAAGACATTCTTGTCCTGAGACAAAAACTGCAAAAATCACAAATCGTTAAGCCATGTCAGAAGCCTTAAGGTGGCCTGAAAACGCCGACACCAGAGTTTGTCACACATTTATGCGAAAAAAAACAAACAAATTCTTCTTAAAGTCAACATTGCGTGCCGCAGGCCTTAAACCTAATCCTAACCCAACCTTTGCGTACCAATATTTTTTTCTTTGCCAGTCTACTGCTGCTCGACATAGCTTAAAAATTACGATTTTTAATATAACAATTCAAAAATGACCCAGCCTCAAAGTGTAAATTGTCTGCAGCCCCATAAACGATCGTTTTATTCAGTAGTATCTTGTTAAGAAGCCTACTTAAATCCAAGGCAGTGGTTCGTGCCTACCTTTTAATATTCCTGATAAAATTAATGTCACTGCCCTTCCTTGAATCCTTACTTTTAAAAACAGTTACATTTTAAAGACTGTTTTTGTTCACAATATTAAGTGGGACAATATTTTAAGTAGCTGTTTTACGTTTAGTTAAGTGGGAAACATAAACGAATTAGTGCTCATCTGCCTCTTTATTCTATTTAGGATAGATAACGATTTTCTTAAATAGAAATCGTATTTTATTCGCTCGAAAAATGTGTAGATCTTTTTATTTTGCCAGTACGAAAAAAAATCGCTGATAGGTATGCAGAATATTCTGTTAAATTTATTTATTTCTTAGAGGTGAATATTTTATTGCATTCATTCGTCCAAATTTATTTTAAATGCCCATATGATTTCTTTAAATTCAATGTTGTTGAATTGGAAATCGGTTCTAGGACAGACTAATTCTACGGATAAAGCAAAAGAAAGTTTTTTTTTTAATTTGTACAAAAATACTTACGAGAGTCAGTAAGGCACGCCGAGAATTTGAACTCTTCGTTGTAGTCTATTGGTATCTTCACTCAACCTGTTTTTCTCCACGGACTTGCAGACAGTATCAGATTCTTCAAGAGTTAACAGCGTTGTAAAACTGTGCTCGATTTGCGCCGAAGTTTTGTAGGTAGGATCCCCACACGAGACAATACTTTGTGTGATTCGTAAATTGTTGTTTCGAGTCTTGGTGTTCATTGTGTCCGTTACTTGAATGTTTGTAAAGTCCCCCGCGACACAGGATTTAGATCTAATGCGAGCGTTGTCTCTTTAAAATAAAATTGGTCTAAATAATTTCAGCGTTCATATGAAATGTATATTAATCGTACGAAATCAAACTGCGTGCCCACATGTGTGATCTGAATTGTCTAGAAGAGTCTAAAGCTTCTGCTACATGTCGACATAATAATAATAATTGTTCAGAACATTTATTCGATTGCCAGAATATTATACTATCACAATGCTTTGAATAATATAATTAATACAATCATGTGAGTTAATAGAATATGTTCGTAATTATTGAAAGCAAAATTAAATAAATCGTTAGATGTAATAAATACAAATGCATGTATATGTCAAATTAACTTAACTAACTATTAATAAAATAATTAAGTTCACGATAAGTGAGTGGACAGGCCGAAAAACTGCTACACAGAGGTTCTCGGTATCGAATCCACGGGACGCACCAATGACTTTTTGGAGTAAAGTGCGTAATAAATGGTTAATTATCGCTTGCTTATCTGTGAAGGAAAACATCGTGAGGAAACATGCATGTCTGCGAGTTCTCCATAATTTTCTCGAAAGACGTGAGAAGTCTGCCAACCCGCACTTGGCCAGCGTATTGGACTATGGCCTTACCCTTCTCATAATGAGAAGAGGCCCGTGCCCAGCAATGGGACAGTATATATACATACATAGACTCACGCCTGTTTCCCGGAGGGGTAGGCAGAGACTACGGAACGCCATTTGCAACGATCCTGACATATATCTCTTGCTTCATTCACTCCCATCAGATTCCTCATTTATGCTCTTCTGTTCAGGGTACTTCTAACCTGCCCTGTTTGTAGGATGTCTCCAATCTGGTCAGAGAACGTCCGCCTAGATCTTCCCCTTCGTCCTGTCTCTTCCACACTTGCCTTATATATCTGCTTGGTCAGTCTTTCGTCATCCATCCTCTCCACGTGCCCAAACCATCTTAGCATACCTTTCTCGATGCTTGTCACTACATCTTCTTTTACCCCACAACTCTCTCTTATCACACAATTCTTAACTCTGTCAGTCAGAGAGACACCACACATACTTCTCAGTGCTCTCATTTCTACAGCATTTATTCTACTTTCATGACTCTTCTGCCATACCCAACTGTCACTTCCATACATATGTCTTGTAGTTTTGGTTCTTTTTAGTTTTTTTGAAAAAGACAACTCCCGCATTAGGACTAAATCCTGTCTCGCGGGGAACTTTACAGACATACAACTAACGGACACAATGAACACCCAGACTCGAAACAACAATTTATGAATCACACACAGTGTTGTCTCGTGTGGGGATCGAACCCACAACACTCCAGCACAGTGTCAAGCGGTGAGGCGGCTGCTTAAACCACTACGCCAACCGTGCAGTCAAATGTGTAGGTAACAACACCCCTCTATGCACAGCCAAACGTGCCTTTTTGGATAGGTACGTTATGACTGTTCATAAAAGCCTTCAAAGCTCCATTCACCCTATTTACCTGCAATAACTCTGCTTTCAATATCTTCTTCATTCTTACCGTTTCTAGTAAACAGCGTACCTAAATACAGAAAATCATTCACTTGTTCCACTCGTTGTCCATCGATCATAATATTACAAGCCGTAACACATTCCTCCTTTTCAAAAACCATAACTTTCGTCTTGCTCACATTCACTTTCATTCCTTTCCTCCCTAAAGCACCATGCATGATTGTTACTATCTCCTGCAACTCCTACGCTGAAGACGCATGTATTACCTGATCATCAGCATAAAGGAGGCATTTGACGAGTAACCCACTCATCCTTAATCCACAGTCACTATGTTTCAAATCTTGCAAACAACTGTCCATGAAAAGGTTGAACAGCCACGGCGACGCTACACATCCCTGTCTAACACCTGTCTCGATGGTAAACCAGTCAGTGTACGACCCGTTTATCCTCACACAAGCTCTGGAATCTTCATAAAGGGATTTTAAAGCTCGTATAAGGCTGCTGTTC